>VWPU01000215.1:0-520468 GCA_013398955.1 Callaeas wilsoni | reverse complement strand
GCCCGGCCTGCCCGGCCCCGGCCCGCCCGACCCCTGCCCGCAGCGGGCCGCGGTGAGTACCAGGGCCGCAGCGAGGGCGGCGGGCTGCGCGGACAAGGGGGTATTTATTTATTTATTCTGCTTTTGCCTTTACTTTCCCCAACCCCCCCGTGTTGTTATCCGAGTCCCCGGCGGGGCGTGCGGGTCGCGGAGCAGTTCGGAGCCCGGGCGCAGGGGTTGCGCGGATGGGGGGAGGGGAGGGTGCCTTTCGTGTTATTTATTTATCTTTGTTAAAGCACTGGGTCGCCCGTGGCCTAAAAATAGCAACTGCACGCGAGACCCGTGCGGATGGCGAGGAGACGGGGCCGGGGCACCGTCCGACGGCAAACACGGCCGCGATGGGGTCGGCGCGGCTCGGAGTGACCCGCAGCGATGCGCCCATCCCCCGCACTCCCCCCCACCCCAGGCTGCCGGACCCTGGGACGGAGCGGGGGAGGAAGAAATGGGTGCCTACTCTCGCGTCCCGCGGTGTGGGGAGACCCCCGGGGCAGGGAGGTGACGGGGGGCTCCCCGCGGTGCGGGGCTGGACGAGCCCTCTGCAACTCTGCGGAAAATGCGCGCAGCGCGCAGGCCGGGGCGCGGAGCCGGCCTGCTGCCTGCGCTGCCCTCTCTGCCTGCTGCTGCCTGTGCGTGCGGGGTCAATTAGGCTTTAACCCGCAGCGCTCGGCCACCGGTAGTGGGGTTGGCCTGGTCCTAAGCTGGGTATCAGGAGGGCCAGAGGAATAGACTGGGAAGATTCTTTGCGTGTTCCACGAACCGTTTTTACGAATGATTTTTTAGGCCATCTTTTCCTTAAAAAGTTGTTTGGTGTTTTTGAGTACTTTAATAGGCCTCATTTTATTTTTATACCTAAATAATACTGAAGTCTTTCCATTGAGAGGATGCTTTAGGACTTGGATCTCAGTCTGGTAAACTGTTGGCTGCTGCATCTTAAAATACCGTGCGAAGAAATCCCAGCAGAACTGAGAATTGAATCTGAGAGATGCTGCAGGCCTTCAGTGAGATCTTTTTAATCCCGTCCTTGTTGACAAGTTTAGACATGTTGTCCTGGCCACATATCTGGTCAGACATGCTGAGTCGTGAGCCCTACACTAGTTCCTCTTTATCAATATGTTAAAAAATTTGTGTTATTTAAGTCACTGATTTGGAACAAAAGAGCTTTTCTGAGGGTGTATTAGAATATGTTAGCCATTGCTAAATACAGAGAACACAATGTGTTATGTACGTGTTGCAGCTGCCTGAGATGAGAGTGTTTATTTCTTCACTAGAGCAGAAATGCAATCTCACTAATGCCAGTTTGCGCCAACTGCAGTCTACTAGTGTGGATTATTTTAAGAGTACTTATATACATCGTTGCAAATTAGGAGGATATTTATAAAATGCAGCTCTGAAGTGTGGATATCACTAATAAATAGGCCTACAGTCTGATACTTAACCATGTGTCATAAACATCCAGTTTCCTTTCAGTTGTGATTTTTAAAATTATTTAACAAATACGTGTATTTTCCAAGCACGTGGGGCAGTAAGATGCTCTTTTATACTAGGAGCTGCATATCTCTGATAAATGCCAGCTCGCAGCCTGGGGAGGTTCAAGTCATTTTATATTCACCGTGCATCATTTTAGGAATGCACCTCTAACTTTATTCTTTCCCCCTCTCTCTTCTGTCTCTCGTAGTGTTAAGTCAGGAGTATGGTTTACAGCTGTCTTAGGATTGCTGTAATTCTGATTGGTCTGACTACCTCTGTGCATTTTAAGTTAAATTAAGGTACTTAGTGGTACAGGTGCAGTTTGTCAGCCAGTGGCAATGCCTCTATACCTGTTTGGAGTAAAATGTACATGTGTGTCTCGCATCCCTGGGAGAGGGGCTGCCCGGTCTGGCTGCACAGGGACAGCAGGAGCAGCGCCAGCTCGCTGCCTCCGCACGCCTGGAGGATTTGGCATCGTTTGCATCTGCTCGCTGATGTCCAGCCTGCGTCAGAGCCGTCTGCAGTCGCCACAGTAAGGAGGGGCTCAGGCCTGCCGCCGTCGAAGGGCCCATCTGTTGCAGAAAGGAATCGTGTGTTCCAGTTAGTTTGTAAATTGGAATATTGGCTTCCTGGGTGAAAGTGCATGCTTGGAATATAACTTTGGCTAGAGCTGAGGGATTTCAGAGGTGATGGTGAGTTGTGTGTCTTGACGGCAGCACAGTTCTGCGGCTCTGTGTTATGGTGTGCTCTCCTCTCTGTGCCCCTGCACAACCAAAGCCCAGTTTTTTGTTTCATTAAGGACTTTTATCTTCTGAAATTGGATCTTATGCTTAATTCTTTGCAAGATTTGAATCGTATCTTCCTGTTTTTAATCAGAAAGCATTACAAAGGCAGCTTATGCTTCCTGGCTGTGTATATTTAATTCACTTTTTTTAAATGAGGAATTGCTGTCAAGGGGAAGCTGACGTGGAACATGGTTAGGGAAAAGAAAAGTGTATTTGTATACTTTCAGAGTGTTGATGCATCTTGTCTTCATCTAGCAACTTTCAGCTGAACATGTTCAGTGCATTATTACAATATCACTTTTTCTACAGGCCTCTTTCTACATGCCTTTTCAATAATTATGCTGGTGCAGCTCTTCTCAGAATTGCAAGGTCCTACTTACAAGTGTGACAGCTTAAATAATAGTTTTTCCCGCTTGGTCTGTGCAGACAGTAGTGCTGGCAAACCATGGGAAATTTTTTTTTTTTTTTTTTTGTAACGAGAGGTGTTTCTGTTGCTTGCAGGATTACTGTGCATTTGTCTTTTGCTCCCAGTAGATGAATTTAGCGAAGTCCAGTGTCAGGACCTTGTGGTGCAGTGCACTGCAGCTGTGTGCCAAGCAGTTCAGAAGTCAGCTGGGTCCGTCAGAGCCTCAGTGGAGCCCCTGTGCTGCTCTCAGTGCATCACTGCTGGGATGGTGGGCACGACACCCTGACCTCTCACTGCTGGCCAAGGGGCTGGTGGTGTGGTGTGATGTCCTGCTTTGTGAGCCAAGAGGGATGCAGAGCTGCAAACTAAGCTAGCAGAGAGGAAAATGCATGCCTGGTCAGGAAGCTTTTGCCTTTTTGCAACAAGGTGATACTGATCTTATTTTGAAGTACAGCGTGTTGTTTTCTGTCTCTTTGCTTTAGTGATAGCTTTAGTACTGAACATCTGCATGGTTCCTGGTGAGATTTATGAAGAGTGAGGAGGGAATAAAAACATAATCTGTCTCTTGGACTCGTTATCACTGCGTATGGGTCACGTTTTCCCTCGTCACAGCTGTCTGCTCCTGAGATTGTCCATCTTCATAGGTAACAAAGTGCTCAGTGCCCTGGCAAGCAGTACTGCTGTGTGCCTGCATATGGCATTATTATACCTGGGGGTGCAGTGCCTGCCATTTGCTCGCCTTGTGGATACAGTTCCGTGGAGGACAGCGTTTTTTTGAGCTACTAGTGTTGCAATAAAGGAGTGTTCCCAAGTGCCAGAGATTGTTTAAAACAGGGCTTGCTGGTGGTGTTCTTTTCCCTATCACTTCAAGGGTGACAGATAAAAGCACTGAGATGGTTATGTGGAGCATCAGCTCTCCTCAGCTGAACACAGCAGCCTGATGTGACTCATACACTGGGACCGGCCAGGCATTTGCAGTGGTCTGGATGTGTATGATCTAAAACATCCAGATGTGTATGATCTGAATGCCTTCTAATGCATCTCTGGATGCTACAATTCATTATGTGAATTCAAGATATGGATGTGAACATCGATGTGGAGCTCTATCCTACAAATCGGAGTAGGATACCCTGAGTACTGGGGGTATGCTGATTGAGTATTACCCAGGTTTTCCTGGCAGGTTTGTCCCACCCCTTCTGATGCCTGTGCTGTCACATCTTCACTGCTGTTGGTATCTTATATTTGTTAGCAGATACAACCATTAAATCCCCCATCGCCTCGAAGGAAAAATGATCCATGAATTACTGCTGGTATAGCGCATCATGCAGGAAGGGGATCGCGAATGCAGCAGTGACAGGCAGAGCTAGAACCAGTGCCTGGTAAATAATTCAAATGAGAATTTATGGCAAATTAGAAATTAAAGGCAAGAGTGATTAGCTGCTGAAACAAATTGCCAAGAGGAGGGGCAGGTTCGCTCTCTCAGTCATTTCCGCCTTAAAACCTGCGTCGGAAGAAGCAGTAGAAGAGGGTTTGTATAAAAATTACTGGGTAGATCTCTGCAAATCAGCTCGTTACAAAGCTCCTGGACAATTGAGGGGAGGTTTGACCATCCCCCCCTCCCCCACTAAGAGGTTCCAGGTGTTGGGAGCCCACCTGTGCTGCTGGGGAGTGGGCTGAGCTGAGCTGCAATGTGTGGAGCACTCAAATGTGGAAGAGCAGACCAAAACCCTGGAAGGAATGTGTATTTGCATGGAACAGTGTCATTGCACAGTAGAGTGTCTTTGCCATGAGATGTTTGGGAAATCAGCCTTTTGTCACCTCTTCTGTTGTCTCAGTCAGGAATACCCAGTGCCAGGTCATGTACCTGGCCAAGAGCTGCAGGATTTTGGGAACTTCTGAGGGTAGAGGTTTACGTCACTGGGATTGTCATCTATGAGCTGAGGGCTTTTCCAGGCACAGGACCCAGCTTCTCTTCTGGAGGTAAGAATGAATGGCAGAGAAGCCTAAAGAAAGCCTGAAAAGCTCTCCTATTTTGAGGAGAGGAGGTCCCTGCTGCAAGAGCAGTACCCGGAGCTGTAGGCTGTTTCCTTAGAGGCAGGTGCAGAACAGAGCTGAGTGGCAAGACCACATCTCATCATGTAGTTTTGTAAGCAGCTTCTAGAGCCCCTCAGCACAATGTGAGTTGTGTTGGGAGCCCCCAGACTTTGAAGGGGTCCGGTGCATGGATTTTTAGGTGGAAAACTCAGGTTTCTATCATCATCTTTCCTCTGTCTAGCTGGACAGTCCAGTCTGCTTCTCCCTCGCTTTCTTTGAAAGGCTGTTCCGTGCTGCCTGGCTTCCGTGAGTGCCTGCTGGTTGGCTGCCTCATCTGTGCTTTAGCTTTACTGCTGGAGTGGAGCTGGTTAAGGGGTGTGTCAGCCCAGGAACACCTCTGGTGTGGATGCAGCATCCTGATTCTTTGCTTGGAATTGTTAGAAGCCATCACATTAGTACCACTGTAAGTTCTCCTGCTTCCGGGGATTTCTGTAAGGTAGCAAATCCTACAGGTTCAAATTCATTCCCAAATAGGCATGGGACAGGTTGTCTGCTTAAGTGCTGCATGCCTGTTGTCTCGGGTAATTTTGTACCTTTCCTGAATTCCCAACAACTAGATTTAAGAGGTTGTTTGCCTCATTTTTTCCCTTCCCTGTCAGGAGAACAAAAACTTTAGATCTTTTCACCAGTACTGCAGGAGTGGTGTCCTGTGAGGTCCTGTATAGATCTCAGCTGGGGAGCTATCGCCAGCAACTTAAAAAGGAGAAGAAAAATCCCATTGTAGGAGTATTATTTTTTTAAAAAAGCAACAACCTGCAACTCCTGATTAGCACTTTGTATTTTGAAGCCTAGATTTGATCATACTGCAACCATCTCATCTTGAAAATATTGGCTGAGCAAAATTCCAGCCGAAAGAAAATACATTGCATTGCTTTGCACAGCTCCCTGCCCAGGTAGGGAGTGAGCCCTGAATGCACAAGTGGATGGTGCATGCTGGCTTTGCAGGGAACATGTGGTGCAGGAGGCTGGAGACTCTTACAGTCTCTATAGGTTTAGGAAAAGTGACTTTTCCTAGAGTCATTCAGCGAGGTGCTGTGGATCAGGTATCAGATCAGGTATCGCTGTCCCTGCCTGTAGTGCAGCGCTGGTGTTCGTGTGGTGTTGTGTGTGCTCGTTTACGTGGTGGAAACAGCAGTCCTGGGCTCCTGACTGAGCCTGTGGGATGTGGAGCAATCACCAAAGCCCAGACTGTGCTTGAACCCTTGACATCTCCCTGACTGGATAAAGCATGGGTCCCTCTTTGCTAATATTGATGTTTGCCATTACTGTTATTATCCTCATCAGTGTAACCATCATTATTATTTTATAAGCTGTGTTGTAAACGTAATGTTTATTGTACAATCATGTAGTCATACTACAGCAGTCTCTAGAAGTGATGTACCAAAACCCCTTTATGCTTCAGCTGGGGTTGTAAATAGGCAGACGCAGCTATCAGTGCAGTGGCCTGTAATTTAATGCACAGAGCAGAAAGCTACCACACGTCTTTTTGGAAATATTTAACAATGTTTCCAGCCCTATTTAAATAATAATAATGGGTTGTTTAGTTTTGGTCCTCCTTCAGAAGAGCAGGAAAATCTGAAATACATTTTCCCGGAAGTTCTCTTGGGGGAAGCAAAGGCCAAGAGCTTCATGCTGTGGCACGGGCAACTGGGATGCTGCTCAGGGGTTTTAGAAGATGATGTTTGCAGTTTGAATTGCTGAATCCTTGGATTTACAGGTATCTCACATCTGGTTCTGGTTCTTCTTAGCTTTTGGGGGTGAGCAAAGCATTACACATTTCTTAACTGTTAAAAAAGCTGCTGTTAGATCATATAATAATGGTAACAAAAATGTGCATGTGTTTGGTGTTACAGAGGAAAATAGTCAGCCTTGCTTATGAGCTGGGAGGTTGGACTGGAGACCCAGGAGGGTTCTGTCCACCAGCCCAGCTCTGTTTTTGTGGGTAACTGAGGCAAAACTGAAAAGCGGAGCTTCAGGTCTCCATTTGTGGAAGAAGATGGAAGGAGGCCTGGCTTTCCTGAATACACAAGAGTAAATAAATGTGGTTAAGATAAACAGGTTCAGAGGGGAAATTTGTCTTGAAAAGTTTTCCTTATCTTGGGTTCTTAGCATGAAGACCCACCAGTTCTGCTTGTTACAGGCATCTTGATAAGATGATGGGGTTCCCAGTGATTTGCTATGGGGAGAGTTTGGTGTCTCAACAAGCCATTTTTCGTCCCCCAGCTTCTACTCTTTTTGCTTGGCTCTTTCACCTGCAAACATGTTGGGGCAGCCACTCTCTTTCATATGGTTGTTCACAGCATAGAGTAGCAGACCTCTAATGTCAGGTGGACCTTCAGAGCCTCATAGAAGTGTTTGAGCTCCTGTGCTTGACATGGTCAGAAATGGCAGTGATGACTTGTGTAGGTTGCTCTTTAAGGGGGAGGTCTGGTGGCTGCAACCAACACAACCAGACAGAAAAAAAGCTTTTGAAAACTTCTCACCAGGCAGCTGTATGTTTCAAGTGCGAATGCTGAAGGTCTGGAAATAAGATTTTCCCTAGCTCCTGTTTTACTGTGACAGATGAGAGTGAATACTGGCTTTTCATCTTTCATAGCATGGTCAATGGCCATTCTTCATATGGAGGAGGAAAAGGGAAGGGAAATTTGCGGTGATTTTGTAATTTTAAATTTAAAGATAAGTGTATCAAGTACAATCTACAGGTTACTAGATGCTACAGGTTAGAGAGATTTTTAGCAAATACCTTATTTTGCAGGATATTTTTAATAACTTTTAGTGAGTATTTTTCTTGGGTACTTTTGTGAGACGAATTACAATAAATAGGATTTAAATTCTGTACATCTCTCTGTTAATTAACACCAATTCATGGATCACAGCAGTATGGTAGGGAAATGTATGGCAGGGATCCAACAACCTTCAGTCACTTGTCCTGGTCCACTAAGATTGGGAGAGCTTACGGTTGTTCTTGATAATGCTTTTCACCTCCTTGTAATATTAGGAATGCTAATGTTCATAGTGATAAATACCTGTATCTTGTTCTGCTTAGCAAATCTAGATGCTGAGCAGATAAAGATGTTGTCTCCACTGTGACTGCAGAAAGGCAGCTCAGGCTCGTGAAGGTACGAGATACCATCAGGGATGGGCTGATGTGGGATCCCTGCTCTCTTGAAAATCAGGGCTAAATCTTTGCAAGGCTTCTCTGAGGTGTGACAAAGCCTGTAGACCCATGAAGTACTGCTTATAACATTAATATTTTATTTGAAGATATTCAGGGATTTCGATGCCCATTAGAAGCTGCCAAGCTTTAAGGCTGAACTCCTGTGGCTGCAGTTTCACTGGAGGCTTGGCCAGCAGAGCAGTTCTGCACGGAGGCTCCTGACCTCCTTTCACCGTGGCAGGGCACAATGGCACCAGAAGAAGGAGCTTGAAGTCTCATATGAGTTCTTTGAAGTGGCTGGTACCACAGGAAGAATGATGAGATTGCCTCCTCCTGCCAGTCTTGGCACTTGGAGCCCCAGACTGCCTTACAGGAGGTGACCTGACTGGGTAGCCCAGGCCCAGGTGGCCACAGTGTGAAGATGATCTGTTTAAACTTTTTCTATCCAGCTGCTGCCAGGGAGCCAAGTTCCTCAACGCTGTGGGCTCATTGATGAGGAACAGCTCTCTGAGCTCCAGCAGCGCCCAAGAGAATGAGGAAGGAGTGAAGAGCCTGCTGCTGCCCTGCTGTCCACACGTGGTCAGTTGAGTGGGAGGGGTAGAAGTGCTCTTGACTTTCTTTTGGTGGTAAACTTTCTTCTTCTGGTGTTTCTCTCATCTCTGGTTGTTTAGGAGGTCCAGCACCTCTTCATGGGAAGAGTCCTGGTCTTGGCCTTGACATTCGCTATGTCTTGGCTTGACAACAGCAGTGACATACTTGTGTAGGGAGCCCACCAGTGAAGGGAGCACCAGCCCATCCAGGAAGCTGCAGTCCATCTCAGCTGTGTGTCTTTCTTTGCTGGCTTCTGTTGGAAATACAGATAAAATTTTGAGCTCTTTTGTTCTCTTGTTAGTGTGCTCCCTGAATTGCTGCAGGTAGCAGGAAGACTGCTTAAAACTTTGTGCCAAAGGCCATAGGAACTTTCTGTAAGGAAATGAAGCTCTGCTCTCTGAGGGTCCAGTTTTGCATAAATTGTGCAACCTCAAGAGATAAGGATCACAACAAACCTCATAATATTCTGCTCCAAGTTACGTTCAACTGAAGGTCCTTTTCCTAAATATATAGCAATGTTTAATATGATGTTTAAAGACAGTTAAGGAACACACAAGTAGAACAAGACCCTCCACTGCTGGGTTGGAGGAAAGAAGAGAAAGAACATGTATCAGATGTTAGTTCATCACCTAATACTGTACCCAAAAGATAATATGGTGATGACTGCAGTGTTCAAACAGCATTGAGAAAAATTCCTTTGACTGCAGTTCCAGTTACCCACAGTGATTTGAGACTTTTAGGAATATTAAAAAAAGTTAGGATATTGTGTGGTTAAGGTATGGGCCCGGATGTCCTTAGCTCTACCCTCCCTTTCTTCACCTATTTCAAACTAGGGTTAATTATTAGAAATTTTCTACAGTCACAAGATTGGTTTGTAGCACCTTGTTACTTTAACAGGTCCAAGCAGGCTCTACTGTCTAGCAGATGTGTTACATGTTAAACATTTTTTTTTTTTAAACTATGTTACCTTGTTTATCACCTGGGATAGTTTCGTAGATTCCAGGTAAATTAAAGTAGGAGTATTGGTCTCCATCTGTTTTGTATGTCTCAAAATGTGATTTTTAAACAAACCAGCAATTAGAAGAGGAATCTTGAAGTCAAGATCATGATGGGCATTGTGGCCACTTTAGTTAGGGGTTGTTTCTGTGTGGTTTGATGGATGTGGTGGTTCTGATGTGGGCTACTGGCTACTGCTGGTTGTTTCAGTAATGGGGGATCTTTACACCATATCCATTAGTGGTTTAAGCAGGAGTTCAGAGAATAGGGAATAGCTGGGTCTTTGGTCCTGCTGCATTGTGGTTGACCCCTTCCCAGCTTCCTGTCTAAAGCAGGATTCTTAGATGCGCCCATCGAGGATTGCCATGTATGGTGAGTTGACAGTGTCTCCTTTGGCATGGCTCCATTCCGGTTAGCTTGCCTTATTTGTTTCTGCTTTCTATCTTTATCTTGGTTTTACCCTAGGTCATTGGGTCTCTGGGACAGGGTCTGACCTTTCTGTTCTATTTTTACGTAACATCCACCACAGACATGTTTGGTATCTCAAGCTCTTGGTGGTGCTGTATGTAATGCCAATAACTAACAGTGCTGATATTCCTCCTGGGCATCTCTGGCTGTTTGTGCACACAATGACCATAAACACACTGGTATAGAGTGAATTTTCTTCAATAGCTCCTGTGTTTTTTCAGCTCTGAATAGCAGTAAAACTGGCAGCCAGCTTGGTACAAGAAGCGTACAGAAAGCATTTCCATGCCAGTGAACACTGTCAGTGCTGACCTGGCTGGTGGTGAAGATATAGAATCACAGAAACTGTAAAATGGTTTGGGTTGGAAGGGACCTTAAGGATTACATAGTTCCAGCTCCCTTGCTTTGTGCAGGGGTACCTTCCACTAGAGCAGGTTGCTCAAAGCCCCATCCTATGTGACCTTGAACACTTCCAGAAATGGGGAGTCCACAGCTTCTCTGGGCAATAAGTGCCACTGTCTCACCACCCTCACAGGAGACAATTTGCTTTTGTCCAGGGCAGTGTAGATAAAGCATGGCACAGTTTTTCTACTTGTGTTTGTATGAATATATCTATATACAAGTCACATTTTTTATATTTTATATATATACAAACATATGTGTGAAAGCATTAATTGCCTCTGTATCTCTAACTTTGCGTCTTCCTCCTAGTTACTCTCTGCTTCTTTGTTTCTGTTCCACTTTGTGTTTGAGTGTTATGCCTATGGTGTTTTTCGTAGGCCTATTTCCCTTTTTTTTTCTTACCTTCTTTCCCCTTTCTTTTCTATTCTGGCTTTTCATTCTTTACCTTCTTGTCCACATATTTCTCCTCCAGGTTGGTTTATAATTTCTGTTTTGCATGGCTTCTCCTTTCTCTCACCAGGGCAGGTTGGCCAAGCACCCTGTTAACCTCTCAGCACACCCCAAGAGTTGGTGACCTGAGAATGATGGCAGCTGTGGCCTTAATTCTTGTAAAATAGAAATAAGAGAGTTGGAGCTGCTCTCATTTCCCTTCTTTCTAAATGATTCTCAGCCTGAATGTTTTGTTTTCCCTTGCCTGCTCTGGATTGCAGCTGCTGTGGCTAAGTAGGTATTTCTCAGATCTGGTGGTTAACAATGAAATTGAGATTGATGGCCACAGTTATCCCCTGCACCTTGGGTTTCCTTCCTTGATGGGTGCAGTCTGCACTCCAAGCCCAGACTCTGCATTTCTTCTGTTACCTCTTATCTTTCTGCTGCTAATTTTAGTAGCCTTCTCTGTCGTGCTGCAAGCCCAGGGCTTTTCCACCTGTTTTCAGCCCTGTTTCTGCCCTGTGCGGGCCGAGGCCCTGGTTTGTGGTGGTTCTGTGAGGGCTGCCATGCCCTGATTGCAGAGTTTTTGGCTGTGGGAAGAGTTGAGCTGGTGAGTTTGTGTGTGCATTGGTGATGGCTCGATTTGAGCAATCCCCATCCCCCTAAGGAGATGCCACCTGGGAAGAGCAAGCAGGCAGCATCGGGAGCAGGAGCTGGGGACACAGCGCAGCACTTCCCAGTCTGTGCAGGCAGTGAGTGCTGCCAAACTGCCTCTTTTAGGGGTTGACTTCTAGAGAATAAAACAGCATTTCGACTGCTTTTGATTATAGAAACAGAGAGATCTGAAATGGGAAAGGCTTTGATGTTGGTGATCTGCAGAACATGCTCAATATCGCTTGACAGCAGACATTTTATTCTCAGCTGCATCAGCCTTGCAGCAAGTGTGTTGGTTGGGTGACTGCTTGCACAGCTGTTTAGGGTCCCCCCCTCCCAAAAAAAAAAAAAAATCGCAGGACTCAGCACTGCGTTTCTCATCCTGAAAAGCCGGCACTTCTAAGCCCCAGTTTGTGGCATTGGTTATTTTCTGTACATGGCAATTCCTGATCGTGCCCAGCCAGCACTCCCCGAGGGTCAGGTCGGGTGAGCTCTGCTGAGCGTGGTTTAGGCACGCAGACCTGTGGAGGGGCTTTCCTTCCAATAGATGGAAAGAGGGTTTTTTTGTTTCTTGGAAAGATGTAACTCGAGCAGAAAATTTCAAGGGATGTCATCAAGGTGAATAAACAGAAATCGTACTCCAGACTGTTCCCTGCATGTGGCTGATGATAATACGTGAGGCTTCTTATGTGAAATGTGAACACTCAGTGTCATGTTTCATCCAGGATGACGCTTCATTTTTTTTTTCCTTTTTTCCTCCCCCCTGCAATGCAGACTTTCACAAGTCATGCAAGTATCCTGGGCCTCTCACTCCCACCCCTCAGCCCTTTTGGATGAGGGGCTATTTCAGGCCATGCTTATAACCTGATCCTGCTGATGCCTCTTGCACCCAAGGATCATTTAGTGAGAATTGTTAGGGTGATGTGCTATTTTGAAGACACTCAGGCCTGATCCCATTTCCCTTGCTTGACCAAATGGTATTTTTTTTTTGCCCTGGTTTAGTTTGGGTCAGGAATGGGCTGTTTATCTCCTCATGAGTTTGGTGCTGTCAGTCCACTGAACACAGCGGTGGCACCTGAACTTCTCTAATAGCTGCAGCCTCAGGATGGGACACTGAATGACACTGGTTGACCTGGGGGATGCCAGGGACCTTGCCTTGGAAAGCATAAGGAGGAGATCATGGCTGAGGTAAACTGGCAGACAGCTCAGAAAATTTTTTTCTGCAGCCGGGTCTACTTAATGCCGAGCTGTCACTGTGCAAGTCCTCTCAGATTCAGTGGTGAGGCTTGCCATGCTGCTGGTCCTAAATTTTTGGGCTTAAGTGGGGTAGACTTGCTATAGTGGGGGAGATGCTCATGTTGTTCTTAGCCAGCGTCCTGTCTCTGGCCCTGGTCAAAGGCAGGTGCTTCAAAACAAAATAAAACAAAACAAAACAAAACAAAACAAACTATGGGTGAAAGTGAAATTTATGGCTAAAAAGTAGCCAGGCCATATGAGCAGTTTTCTACCAAAACATTTCAAGCTCCTGTTGGCTTGTGCCTGAGTCATGCCTACTCACCAGAGGGCTTGGCGGTGAGTTGTAGGTGGCAGATTCCAGCTAGTTTACAGCATCTGAACAAATAAATCTTTCCTTTCTTCCCCTCCAGTATCTAAGTGTGTGGCCTTTGCTACTTTAATGTCTCTTTTAAGCAGCTTAAAAGTTTCTCTAAGCATAAGAAATATGCTTCTGTGCTGCAGTTCAGAGATAAATATAGCTGATGAGTTGAAAGAAGGCCATAGTATGTGTTATGTTGCATTACCCAGTATTTTTTCTTTTTGTGGTGATTCTGTGCTAACTCAAAATGGAAAATCTCCTGAAAGATGTTATTTTTCCTGTTTAAAGAAATTACAGGCCAGAATACCATTCACTGCCCTAAGCTGCACCCAGTAAAGGATTAACCCCCCACCCCTCTTCTCCAGCCCAGAGCCGTGTGTTTGGAAAGCGGGCGCGTTTGCAGCTGAGCCAGCTCTAATAATAATAATTCATGTTGAGAAGCACAGAGCAGCCTGTGATTAGCAAAATAATTATTGCAGAGCATATAAATTGAGAGGTGGGGTTTTGACAAGGCAAAAGGAGTGCGCACTGCAGCTTCCTGGGTTGGCAGTGGACTCCTGTCTTCCTGTTGACATTCTCCCTGTAAAGTTGGGTGCAGGAGCTGTGCAGAGCAAAACATGTTTGTAAAATGATGATTGCTTTTGAGTTTTTCCAGTAAATTCTGGTGATGAAAGAACAGCTGGAAAACTTGTAAATAAGAGTTTTGCACTGATCTCCGCTCCCTGGGGTAATTCTTTTTTTTAAAGTTTGGATGCAATTGTTGGATATGATTTCTTTGCTTGCCAGGAGGCCAAACTTTGACTATCTGTTGGCTCTGGAACCTAAAAAATAGCCTAGGAACCTTTCCAGAACTTCTCCTTCATGGGTTCTGGTTCAAATCTGGGTCAGTGGGATGGAGAAAGATGTCTGTATTACAGTGTCCTGGGTAGCAGTGTGTTCTATTACCATCTTCAGGAGCTGTTGAGACCAGATGAGGCTGTGTCCCTTGCCTCCTCTCTCTGGACTATCTTCTGTTAATGGGCCAGCTGTCGAAACCAGGTGGGGCAGCGTTCCTTATCTCTCCCATGACCCATCCTCCCTCTGGGGGAATATCTCCTGTTAATGGGCCATCTAGTCTCACCACATGACTGACAAAATTACATCCTCCCATTGTGAGATGCTTTGCCCAGAGGGAGGAACCAAGCATCCCATCCTGGATATAAGCTAAGATTTTGAACACCCGAGTCAGCCCTTACCTACTGGATTCCCAGAGGACAAGAGCTACCACTGGACCTTCAGGTGAAGACCAGACCTTTTCTACAGGACCACTGCTTCAGCAGAATCATCACTCTGGAGGACTGCAGACACCATTTTATCGGACTGCTACCAACACTCTGACTGACAGGGTGTCAGGTTATATCCTGACTCTGTCAGTGGTTTCTTTTAGTACTATTGCATTTATTTTAATTTTTCCTATTAAATTGTACTCTGGCTTGGAGTTTCTCACTGGTTTTGCTTTCAAACCAGCACATACAGGAGTCTGCTCTGACATGTATAAAGGCAAGTTTTAGGCTCATAGCTGGTGACTCGTTGCCTTAAAATCTAATCTGTCCTGCTGCCTAAGAGCGAGCAGAGCATTTTACACATGGTTTCCCCTCTGTGCTTGGTCAGCAAGGGCAGAGTTTCTCCCAGGCAGCCACTGTGCTGGAGCTGCTGGCACAGGGCAGGTTGGGAGGTGGCACAGGGCACACACGGTTGCCATTGGCCATCACTGGTGCAAGGCTTCAAGGTAGAGCTCACTCCAAAGGCAGGCCCAAGATCAGGGGCTGTTGAAACTGATCTAGCCCAAAAAAACCAACAGAACTTGGGAGATGCTTCCAAAGGATGATGACAGGACAGGCATCTGCAGACAGCCGATCTGTGGATGGACCTCTGCCTGGGTGCTGCCCAGCCCATGTACCCTTCCTTTTTGTAACATAATCTGTCTGTAAATAAATATTGTACCAATAGAAACAAGACTCTACAAAAAAGGTTTTGGCTGAAATGAATAGGGGATACTTTTATGTCAGTCTAACTGAAGCCAGATGAATCTCTTCCAGACTGCCTTAAGTGTTCGCATCAGACTTGTACAAATAGGGCTTGAGTCTTCCCCCATGATGCTTGCTACTGTAATAGACAAATAATAATAATTTTTAAAAAGTGCCTTAGTTAAGTTTGTTTTACTTGAGGCAAGCAGGTGGAATGCATCCTTTGATCCTTCCCATCCTTTGTTTCTTGTGATTTTGTGTTTTTCTTTCTTTTTTTTTCTTTGTATCTCTTTTTTGACAATAATCAGAAGGCCACGTGTGTCCATGCATGTATGTGTGTGTATGAATACACTTGGAGCATATTCACACACACTTACCTTAAGCTTTTTCTGTATTATAAAATACATAGCTGCTTTTTTCCCTTGTGTCAGAGACAGCTGGTGTTGCCAGCATACAACTAAAAAAGCCACCGAGTTAATACCACCATGTAAAGTTCAGGAAACGTGGTGAACATTTTTCTAATAAGAGGATATTCTGGTCCTCTTGATAATCAGCCCCCCATTGTATAGTCATTTTGAGTCAGAGGTTTAAATCTTTGTTCCAGTGGAAAAGATTTTTATGGGCTGTGCAAACAGACATTACATTCTGGGTATTTTTTTTTAGCATAGTTGCTTAAAATAGCACAGATTCTGAATGCCGGGGAAGAGAGAAAAGTTGAAACAATAGAAATCATGGTCTGGTGGCACAAACCTCTTGCCCCACCCTAGCCCCTGTTAGAAATTTGGCAGAGGCAACAGGCTGGGTTTCCTTGCCATGAGACACTGAATCACATGGTGGTGGTTGCTCTGGGCAGTTGGGTTTCTGTCTCTGCTGGTGGTCACCCTGCTTTCATTTTGTGGATGTCATAATACGGCTTTGGGAGTCAAAACTGTCCCAGTTTTATGCAGATTTATTCTCCTGCTTCCTGCATCCCTCTTGTATTTGCAGGCAAAAGGCTTTTCTGGAAAATGTGCATTTTGGAAACATGTTGTCCCCATGATTTTGGGTTTTGACCCCTTTTCCTTTCTCTTCTTTCATACTCTGAGTAGGACATCCCCAAATGGGCCCAGTTCCTCCCACCAGTCCTGCACAACTTACTCATTACCTTTGTTTTCAGTGGCTGGGGTTGCCATGGCAGCAGCAGCCCTTGGGATAATGATTTTGTCGTGGCAGAGCAACAGAGTCCACACCTCAGGGAAAGTGTGACTTGTGTGTTGATGAGGTGACAGATGGCTCAGAGGAGACAGTACCCAGGTCAGGATGAGCTGGGAAATCTCTCCCGATTTTTCTGTGCTGTAGAGCATGCTCCTGGGTGCATGGTGGGTTTTGCAGCAGCATTGCAGCAACAAAGCTTGCAAATCATCTTTTGCTCTTCATTCCTGAGCAATCTGGTACTGAAAGGTGGCCACACATCATTTTCTGCTTCCCCTTCTGATCCAGATGCTGATGCTGGTGCTGATGTAGCAGCTGGGTACACTCGGATGTGGCATCACCCTTGCACCTGCTGTGCTGCAGGTGATGGATGTGCTGCCTCCGGAGCATCCTCTTCCTTATCCTTGCAGGTCCTTGGTGGGACCTTCTCCGGGCAGGTGGGAAGGGCTCTCCTCTTATCTGCCCCAGCTATCTCGGTGCATACCTCTGCTGTAAGCACTTCACCTGAGCAAACAAGAACAGCACTTTGATTGCTGCTTTATCACACAGGAATGGCAGCCGTGGTGCAAAGAGCTTTTACACCGAGCAGGGGCTCAGACTGCCAGTCCTTGGTCCTGGGTACTTCCTTCATTCTCCTGACTCTGATACTGAAGTGTCTTTCCAAAATTAAAAAGTGACAGCAATCTTACTCTTTTCCCTAAAACAGTCCCTGAGGATGGAGGAACAGGGAGGTTAGCATCTGGAGCTGACACATTTATTATTGATGATGCCTTTAAATGATTAAACTAATTTTCCTTGCATTATTTAGGGAAATTATGATATTCATCATTAATGGAAAGATGTCTGGGGAAATGTGTGATTTGCAGCTGTAAATGCCTTCTCTCCTCCTTTTGTCACTTGCTGCCTGTCTTCTCCCAGCTCTTGTGTGTCATTTTGGAGTCAGTGTTTGTCCTTCTGTCAGTACCTCCTGCTGGCTTCCTCCTTGATGAAGGTCACTCGTGGTTGCATAAGGGTGAAGTGACTTTTATTCTAGACAGGTGACTTAATTTTCAGTCTCACCATAGCTTACATAAGGGATGTAATAATCTGGATAAGGAAATAAGGTTTAGAAACTCTTAAGTACATTGAAGAGCTCTTTCTAGCAAATGTTATTCATAGTTGTGTTCTTTATAGTACTGTCAAGGATAACTGGAAGCATGAACAACCCTGACATTAGTTATGCTTATCTCCCCACGATATGATGCAGTATTGTAGCTGGGGTTTATTGCAAAATGAGGCATTGTTAACAGATAATGTGGCTGTGTCAGGGTAGATTTCCCTCTGCAGAATATGGGAGTCCCTTTGCACCAATTAGTTTTACTAGATCCTTTGCACACAGCAGAAATACTGTTTACAGGCTGTGATTTTAAACATGAAAGTGTAGTTTTTAGCTTACTCGCTGTCCCTCAGGACATCAGCATCTGTCGGTGAAGCTCTGGTTGACCTCCATATAGTAAATTCAGTCTTCAAAGGTAGTTGTCTTCAGTTACTAATCTAAAAAGCTATTTTTTAAAGAAGAGGGTATTTAGATGGAATCTCAATTGTTAATATTCAGTCTTTTGGCTGAAACTGTATGTCTGCCTCATGCAGAGAGGTCCTGAGAGGTGAGGTGGACAGGAGGAAGGTGAGGTGCCTCCAGGCTAGGTTGGGAGGTGAGAAGCTCAGCTTCCAAGGGATCTATGGAAAGGTTGAAAACTACTCTAACAGTCAGTGCCTTCCTCTAGAGCAAGCAGAACAGAAATAGCCTTAAGCAAAAAAAAAAAAAAAAGTAGGTAAGACGTTCCACCTCTTCATGCTTCTTCCTGCCTTTACTAATCTTTATTTCTGATTTTCAGACTTAAAATCATTCCTGTAGGAGCCTGGTAAAAGGTTCATGGTTTTGTAACTTCTCCCCATACACTTCTATAAGGGGAAACAATTTCTTGGCTACTTTTTCACCGTGTTTCATTCATGTGAGAGGTGAGAGAAAGTAAAGAGGTGCTTCTTACCTGACATCTCAAGCTTGAGTGCCCTTACAGTGTCTTTCTGGTGTGAGTGGGGGTAACAGAAGCAGGGGCCTCACAGGTGTGTGACAGCCTGGGAATGCAGTGATTTTGGAGTGGACCTGGATGAAGGTCTCTCAGCTTTTTCTGTACTCTGTGTTTTGTAGTTCTCATCCTTTGGGCAGGCTGCTGAACCCCAAAGCACTTGGTTATGCAGGGCACTGTGGTGGTGCTGAGGGAAAGGAGGCCCCACTCCCTGGCTTTCCCTACCAATCCGTTCAAGTCCAAGAACATATGGATTTATTGTTTTTCTTTTTCTACCTAATCTCTGTACAGAGGCTCTGTTTAATATCTTACCCTTGTTTGAAATGTGGAATTCATCTGCTGCTATTATTATCCCAACACAAAGGGGCCACAAAACTCTTTAGGTTCAGCCTAGCCTGGATCACTTTGTGCTGGGGATCCTGGCTGTGGGATGGGGCTGCCCTGGCTACATCCTTTGCAAAATAGTGTTTTTCCCCTTATTCTGTCGCTACAGATCCTTTTCCTCTAAAAATTGTGAGTAGGGTGGGAGGGTGCACAGGATGCTTTTGGGAGCCTTGTTCCCTGAGGAATCTTTCATCACCAGTGATGCAGAAAGTGCAGAGGAGACATAGGGTAGTTTTCCTAACTAGAAACCTCACATGTAGCCCCACCATCTTGCTTCTGGATTCCTTCCCAGCAAACTCTAACCCATCCCAGGAGCTAAACTGGATCCTTTCCTGATGCTTCTTCTAATCTCGTTACCTTCTTGTGACTCGCAAATGACTGCCACCTCTCTAAAGTTGCAAGCCTGCACCTCCCGGGAAGCACTTGGCAGCCAGCTGTCCCCTGTGCCATGGATAACATCACACTTACCCTTCTGGGCTGTGCCTGTGCTCACTGGTCACGGGGCTGTGCTGGCTTTGCCAGCGCTGAGCATCGTCACAGGCACGTGGTCCTGGGCTGCAGCCCTCGCTCCCTCTGGCTCCTGCTTCGGTGGGGAAGGAAGGGAAAAATCCCCTGAATTCTTCACTGCTGACTGCAAAGGACAATTATTTAATGGGATTTTGGGCAGAGGGAGCCCAAAAAGGTTAGGCTGTTCTGAATCTGGGCCATGAGGCTGAACTGGATGAGTCACGGGGAGAGGAATAAAAAAATTTCTGAGTCATAATCCCTAATACTACAGAGCAGATTTGCTCTGGGGTGTTTTTGTGTTCCTATGTGCTGACTAATGTGCAGAGAAACAGTGAGAGCCCTTTCTCTGATCTTTCACCCATGAGGAATGCAGCCCCATGTCCCCCTCCTTGCCTCCATGACTTTCCCAAGCCTGGAGTCCCACTGCTTCCCAGACAGCTGAGCACTGCTCACCCTCCTCAAAACCCCCCAAATTCCAGTGGCAGCAGGGTGGGCTCTGGTACTTTCCCAGCTGAGGGGACATGCCAGGGCAGGACCATGTGCCAGCAGCTGTTTGTGCCCCTGCAGCTCTGCCACCCCTGGCAGCAGGGGGACAACCTTGAAACGCCCCATCTTTCAACGGGCACCTGCTCTTTGAGAATCTCAAAGTGATTTATGAAGTGGGTTCAGCATGGGGACAGGCACCCAGCACCTACAGCTCAGTGATAAAAATAACACTGAAGTGAACTAACTGCCATCTCCCTGGAGATATTCCTACAGCCTACCTGAGCTTAAGACCCCAAGAAATTTGAAATCTATGTATTTTTAGAGGACGTGTCAATTTTGCCATTTTATTCTGTCAGCCAGCTCTCATTGTACTTTCAGATTCAGATGGCACCATGATTCCTCCTATTTTAAGTTAATTTTGATTAGATCTCCCCAAAAGACATACATAAAATCAATACTCATTTAATAAAATGTACCTGCCCCTAGCCCTTTTCTTGCACTGTATTGTGGCCAGGGATAGAGTATTAAACCGAGGCCTTGGGACTGGTCTTGTCAGCGGTGGCAGCAGCGTAAAGAGGCATCAGACATCCCCAAAAATGTGGTTGAGAGGCTGCAGGGGGTCAGGTTGTGGCTGACAGAGTGGGTCCACCCAGAAAGGGCAGCTTCCTCCTTGGGAGCCAAGTTTTGGCTGTCTTGTTGTTATAACTGATTAGGTTAATTTCCTGGATGTGATAACTGATTGACATTTTTTATGTTATATTACCAATATGAATTGCTGGTTTAGGCTCTATGATTTTAAAAATATTTTTAGTATTTTCTTTGCTTAAAGAGTGTAGAATTGAAAACCAGATGCACACTCATACTTGCTTACACACAGAAAAGTGGTGTGAGAGATTGTCATTTCAGTGAGCAAAGTTGTCTGTTGGAATATGAGGCTGTTCTTTTTCCTTACGATGTCATTAATTAATTTTTCTTTCTCACAGATATTGGTGATAGGGTAAATGCTCCTTCTCAGAGAAGAGCTGGTAGCATCCTCATCAAGGAGTGGCAGCTCAGAGTTCCTACTGCTGGATCTGAATTCCACTTCACTTGGGTTTTGTACACCTTAAACTGCTCAGATGGAGCCACAGGCTGCACTGTGAAGTTCCTACATTGTTTTGTTTGGGTTTTATTCCTCCTCTGTAAGGTTATTTTTTGCTTCCCTGATAGTGTTTGCAGCCTCTCTGCAGGAAAAGAGGAGGCAGCATTTTGGAGGGCAGTGCATGATTGGGTGATGCAGATATTTCTTATGGGAGGTTATATTATCCACTCCCCTGTTGCTGAGTACAGCCCTTCTGCTGTGCAGCCCAAAGCAGGAAAAAAATAAAACTTCTTCAGCAGAAAAAAAAAGCTTTTTTCTGTTTTTTCTTCCCCACTCCCTCCTTAGTAGTCTTTCCAAATCAATTGCATTTCCTCAGCAGAACTACAGAGGTTGTGGCTGTGGGTGTATTCTGAGCTTTATTTTAATTTATTTTTCATCATTTCACAGGCTCCTGGGACATCTTAAGTACAGATCAAGCCAAGGCAAACATGAGATGCCTTGGTTGCTTGTCTGTAGAAGGGACCTGGTATGCCTTTGGGTGTGAGGACAGGGAATTTGCAAGTGTCTGGATATGGATTATTTTTTTTTTTCTTCTGTTGTGCTTATGAGATTTAAGGGGGAAAGGAAGTCTTTGTATATTAAAATGAAATTTTTATTTTAAAAATGCTGTGGCATTTCTGTATATGCAAAGACTTCACTGACTTTATATTTAATTCTTTATCTTTTTTAGCCACATTACCTGTAGCGATGCAGATGTTGGAGTAAGTGCTCTTACACTGCTGTGCTGACCTGGAATGCAGACATTTTCCAAAGCAAATCCAGCACTTTGACGTAGGATCACGCCCCCAGCCTGCCTGGTTGCTGCCTTGGGTTGCAGCCTCAGCCAGCCTTGCCTGCTGTGACCTGTGATGCTGTGACAGTAGCAACCCCTGCCTTACGAGCAGGCGGGGAGGGTGATAATGTTTTAAATAAAAATCCATCCAGCTGAGCCTGGTCAGGGGTCTGAAATGAGAAGTGGATTCCCTTTGCAAACATCCCCATCCTTTATACAAAATCTAAATGAAATGGGGATACTAATTAAATTCATGCACTCCTGGGATGTAGAAGGCCAAAGATGAGAGTGTTGAAGCAGGTGACACAATCCCAACAGCTTTACTGGAGGGGGGGACATATCACTGCTGCTAGGCTTTGATAGAATGAGGTCAAACCTCTCTAAGATGCTGATGTTTCTGCTTTGCCTTATATTTGCATATTTCCCTGTGCCTTCACGGGGCTCTTCGGGGCTCCTCGCTTGCAAGTGGTTGTCCAAACACTGAGTAATCCTCAGCACTTTGGAGCTGTCATTGGCTGTAGTTTCTTGTCTTAAAGGATGGGAGGGCTTTGTGCTAGATGAAGTTTTGTTGAAGGTGGAGCTTCTCCAAGAGATTGGACCACTTCCACCTGGGACAGCCCAGCCATGCACATCAAGACCTACCTAAACTCAGACTCCAGAGTAAATTTGGGTGGTATCTGAATCTGGATTAAAAGCAGAACTCCTGGTTATTCCTGACCAGCTGCAGCTGGAGCATTTTAGGGGATGTATCTTGTGGTTTATTGTGCTGGGGTGGCTTGAGGTTTATCTCCAGCTGGTTGCCCCTGAGCTTCCTGCAGGCTGGAGCACCTGTGCTCAGGTTTTCCCCTATGTCCTCAGTGCCAATGGGACATATTTCAGCTTAGGTAGAGGCAGCGCTGCAGCCGTGCCTGTGTACAGACAGGCTTTCCCGTTCACTTGGCTGAGAGTACGAAGGCAAAACCAGGGTCCTAAATTTTCTGTGGAGCCTGTGGGACCCCTCAGCAGATGTGCATGGAGGGACCTCCCTGCCTTGCAGGGAGCTAGGGGTGCCCTGGCTGATACAAACCCGCTGGTCTCACGAACACCCTTGCAGCTCCTGAGTCAAGCCTTACGTTAGAAGGCAGTGGAATACAAGAAATGAATCCATTCGCGTATCCTGGTAGTTGTATCAGAGCCACTGGGGATGTCCAGGAGGAAATGGTGTCACATGTTGGCAAGGCAGCAGCTGCATTTACTGGCTTAGCTGAGATCTGGTCATTGAAAATCTGCAGCTGAAAGGCTGAACTATGAATCTTGGACTTGAAAGTAATTTTTATCTAAACACAGGGATGTGAGAGTTGGAAACCTATCAAAGGTACAGGCAAAGTATCTGAGTACCTTTGAAAACAAATGGCTTAGAGGAATACTGAGCAGTAATCTCCAAAGGCAGCCCAAACAAATGCTGGAAGTATTTAGGGAATAAGAAACTAGAGTGTCTGATGTAGCGGAGGGACTTCAGGGCAATGGGATGGAGATGCACTGGGAGGTGGTAGGGACAACATCTCTCTATATACATTGAGAAGATACTGGATTTATTGCAGCATGCATCTGAAGGGCTTTCAGGAGTGGACCAGCTTGTGCTGACCAAAATAACAAAAATCGGTGGAAAGCTCTGGGTGTTCTTGTCCTCGGAGGAGTGGGGTTGTAATGCTGCATGGATCATGAAGGTTTCTTCCTTAGCCTCACGAGCAGCCACGGTGTATATTTTCATTAACAAATTTATCAAGCTGCATCTTAAGACTGATTGGGCTGCCTGCCCTGCGATTGCTGAAAGGCATCCAGAGCTTGGCATGGCCAGGGACCTTGGTGCTGCAGCCTGAAGTCATTCATAGCCGAGCTGATGCTCATTTGTTCTTGGGTCAGTGTTGTCCTTTAGCTTAAATCCCTGTTTCCATGATGCAGACAGGATACCTCATACCTTTACATACCCACTGAGCTGTGCAGGTCCAACACAGGCAGCTCACTCTATCCTCTCATCTAAGAAAGTTTTGTTGTTCCCCTCCTGCTTGTGACAGCTGGGTCGTCCACCAAGCTCTGTTCAAACACATCCTTCTTGGACATGAGCTCCCAGGTGGGAGGTAGCACCTCGGAGCCAAGGTCTCCTGCTGCTACTGATGCAGCCTGACATCGTTAGGTCTCCCAGAAATACTATGTCCTCCAGCTGCCAGCAGAGCCTCCTTGCCCTTGAAACCCTGCTGTGCTGATGTCGCCAGTTCACCTGCACTCAGCTGCAGAGTGGTGAAATTTCTGGTGAGACCAGCCTTAGCTACAACCAACCTTCACCCAGCTCTGGTACTAAGCCCCAAGCTTAGTGACTGTGGGAAAGGCAGTACTTAAAAGGACCGACAAAGAAAACTGTTTATTTTTCATAATTGTGTCTTCTTTAGCAGGATTGTTTGGCAATGTCACAGAATCCTAGAATGGTTTGGGTTGGAAGGGACCTGTAAAGGTCATCTAGTCCATTCCCCTTGCTGTGGGCACGGATGTCTTCAACTCGATCAAGTTGCTGAAAGCCCCATCCAGCCTGGCCTTGAATGTTTCCAGGGATGGGATATCCACAATTTCTCTGGGCAACCTTTTCCAGTGCTTCAGCACTTTCTGGGGAACCTGTTCCAGTGTTAAGCATCTTCATTCTAAAAAACTTCTTCCTTTAATCTGTATCAACCCTCTTTCAGGTTAAAACTATTGCCCTTTGTCCTATCACAACAGGCCCTGCAAAAAAGTTTGTGCCCAAAAGGAGCCATATAGGGTATAAAAACCCAATACGTTATAAAAAGTACATGTAATACAATAGCTTATTTATTTTTTGTTATACTCTTGTCAGTGATGACTAAGAAGATGCAGTTGTAATTCTGTGGTGGTTTTGTTCATAATAGACTTTCTGCTCCTAAGCTGAAATTTTCAGTTCAAACTTTCTGCAGATTTGGAGTGCTTCAGTTCCTTGTTTAAACTAGTTGTGTCTTCTTAAATGGGGATCACAGGGGCTGGAGTGAAACACCAAAGCTTTTAAGCAGTGTCATGGTTCACTTGGCTTTCCAGGAGTGCTCCTCAGTGCTGTGGGTTTATTGCAGCTCCAGCTACTCATGCACTCAAGTCAGGACAAGACCCTGCTGTGGAGGATCAGAGAAGCTTTTGGCAGTGGTGCAGTTCGCAGTAGGCATTACTCTGCCATAGATAAGGGGTTTATCTGTCCAGTCGTACTTGTGGTGACTCTAGTTTGAGGCCCATCATACTGGCTGGCCCTTAGGATTGAACTGTCAGTGCAGAGCAGATGCTCACAGGGGCCCTTGCTTTCCATGCTTCGTTTAATCTGTGTGGAAGGAAAGGGGGGAAAAAAAGGGAAAAGCCAGCAAAAACAAAAGCAGAATTTCTGCTGCAGCTGTTTGAAACAATGAATGAACCGTGATGTGATGTTGTGGGTGTTTGTTTTATTTCTCCGCTCATTTCCTCGTCCAGCTTTTATTATTTCTCAGTCTTGGCGGTGGGAAGGACCATTCTCAAGACCTGCTGCCTTGCCCTGAATCCAGACATCCTATCCCCCCATTAGCTAGAGTAGTGGGGCAAAACCACGAGAATAGACATATCTGAGATAAACAAATATGTCTGTATATCCATGTGGAATCAAGTGGTTGGTTTAAGCAGTGACCTTGTGGTACAGTGGACCTCTGGAGGTTGTAGCAGGTGATTTCCCAGTGATGCAACCCCCATGGTAATGTTGTCATCTCTCAGCTGCTTGCCCTGCATCCTGGAGGCTGCTGTGCTTGCCGTGGGTGGCAGAAGGGGAGCCGTGTCAGCTTCTCAGCTGCTACCAGTCAAAGCTGAGGAATTAGTTTGAACTGTTGGTTTAATTAAGCTGGAGAACGCAGCAAATAGTTTGTGCATGCCAGTAATGGGTGCCAGCAGGAGTGTCCTCTCACTCCTGCCAACTGCACAGGTCTGCTCTCCAGAGCGTCTGAGAACCGGATGCTGACTAAGAGTGGTGGTTGTGTTTGATCCCCTCTGGTGATTTTTGTGTCACCACGTTTAAAAAAACATCCCTTTCACTGGAAGGCTCATCACATGGCCTTTGGAGGGTTCACATTCTTCAGAGTTATTCCTGGTGCCTTTACATACGCAGAGCTGTGATCTTTAGGTATTATGTCTGATGTGCCTCAGGCCATCCTAATGAAAAGGACTATTTTAGTGCAAAGGATACTTAAAACAGTATACAATAAACTATCACAGGCCTCTGGGCTGCCTGCTTGAGGGCTTGGATTTAGAAGGCAGTTTCACAGAGGTCCCTTTCTTAGGGCATGTGGAGAGGGAGAGTGGCAGGAAGTGGTGACATTAAGGCAGTTGAGGATCACAGATTCTCCCATCCCCCAGTCTCCCACAAATAGGGCTGTTTGTACCACTTCATTACGCTGTGTAAGAGTTGGAAGAGAACAGGCTCCTTTCATCCTTCCCAATTCTCTGTGTGGTCTTCAATGATTTTACACTGTTGTGAGTGTTCATGAGAAGACAGCGAGATTGGATGCCCTCATATCAGCTTGGGTGCATCGATGCACATGTCTACCAATGGAACTGCTTCAGTTCAAGGAAAATCAGCAATTTCCCTTGGTTTCAGGTCCTTACTGGTGGTGTTTCTGGTACATGAACTGCATGGGGCAGCATGCGGCTTCTGTGCATGTTTCCAAATGTAGCTGACAGTGGTTAGACCTCCTCAAATAAAGTTAAAGTGTGCTCAGAGTTGATGCAGATACTTAGCTTTTGCTTGCAATAAGCTGTTTGCATCCAGCTTGAGTAGCCCGGTGGACTGAGGTTGGCATCTCTGAGGAAATGTAGCCTTCAGGGGGTGAGTTCTTGCACAGACTTGCTCTGTGTCGGTGAGAATAACAGTTACCAGTTAAATGGGCTTTGTCAACTCAAGGCCAGAACTTTGGTGTCGCTCTGGAAAGAGCAGGCTGGCTTTGGCATGTTTGGATATCGACATGATGCATTTCCTGGTGGTAGGTGGTGGGAAAGCTCACGTCTGCTGTGAAAAGAACACTCTTTCCTTGGAAAAGTATTTACTGAGATAGTGATGATGGACAAGTCTCTCATGATAAACGTGACTTCACAGATTGTGTTTTCATGATCATGGAAAAAATGAAAAAGGTATCTAACACAGGTCTGGAGGTTTGAAGGTAATGTGTTCTAAAAATAAATATTAAGAATTATTCTTGAGCTTGGGCCAGGTTGTTTCAAGATCAAAATCAAGGCCAAGGCATTTCAGTTTAGGTTTCCAGGTCATTTTTATTGGCTTTGTTAATCTATGATGCTTATGGGGTAGGAAAAAATGGTAACATCTAGAAGGATCTTGCCACTTTCTTCCTGAAAACATGTTCCTAAGGAGTTCTGACTTTTCTGCCAGATACACCAGTCTGCTTTGATATACCAGTTTATCCATTGGGAAAAAAATAGGTTTTGGTGCTTTTTGTATAATCAAGAGTCTTGTGACATTGTTTTGGTGTCGTAATGTATGTATAATGACAGTATGTGGATGACTTTAAAGGGCTGTAGAGGGACTCTAAAAAGATAGATAGCAAAATCAATAAATAAATTTAAAATTGCCTTTAATGTAAACCCAAACAGGCAGACCAAAAATGTAGCAAGTAAACAGGTGGGATAATTTCTTCTTGGGTTTTCTGACATCTTAATGGCTAGGTCCAGCACTTCTGATAGCTTGGAATTCCATCCTGCTGGATGGCAGAGCTGCAGTGAGCACATCACCCAGAGCCAGCTGGCCCTTGGGAGGATGTGGAAGAGACCAAAACCTGGTTATGACCAGGTGTGCACAGACTGATCCAGCACAGGAGGCAGTGAGAGCATCTTGATGAAACCAAGATCAGATTTGGCTGTAAACATTCTCTTGATGGTGGCTTCTGGCGCCTGCCTCTGCGGCTGATGATTTCTGATGTTTCCTCTCTGAATTTCCCAGAGTTTTGTTGCTGCCTCTCAGGTCCCGAGTCTGTCATGCTTTGCTCCCAGGCTGGTGAGCCAGGGAGTTGGAGCTGAAAAAGCCATTGGAGCTTTTTGACATGCTGGCTCTGTTCCCTGGTGCCCCTTTTTGGGAAGGGAGCATCAGTCCCCCAGCCTGAGACAGCTGGGTTTTTGCTTCCCCTGGCATGGAGCCAGCCTCTGGAGGGGTGGATGGGGCTGAGCACTTCAGGAATCACCAGGGATGGGAAGGGGTTCTCTTTTCCTAAGAGAACCTGTTCTGATCCCCCTGTTACTGAGGATGGCTTTTGGCATGGGGTCCCCCTCTCCTGCCTTTCGCTTACTGTCCTAGAAGGGCATAACTCTGATCCTGGGACCAGCTGGAGCGAGCGGCCACGACAGGGCTTGTTTTCCCAAGATAATCTCTTATCGGGAAGGTGGCTCGGCAGATGTAGGTGAAAGGTGATGCCGGCAGGCTGCCTGTGCAGGTTGGCTGCCAGTCCCCAGGCTGAGTCCTCAGCTTTTTATATCCCTGCTGCATCACGCCGCAGCTGCCACCCTCCTCCCTGCGCTGCGGATCACCGGGCAGGGGATCATGAGCACCGTGTCAGCTGCAGGAGCAGCGCTGGACACCGTGGTGTTACAGCAGGGTTGCATCAGCCACAAACGTGTCTGACTTGATAGCCCGACTCCCAAATAACCAGTCTTGGGTCAGAGGAGGGCAGGAGGTGTCATCTTCTTGAGGAAAAAAAAAGATTAAATTTAATCTCCTGTAACATTTTAATTATTGTTGCTGTTTTTTTAGCCCTGAATCATGAAGTTTACTTGTCAGTATGCCACTTCCTATTATATTCTTGATGTGTTTCCTAGGATACTTTTGATGTGTTTCAGTGTCCTCTCCTTCTTCCTTTTCTTCTTCTTTAGGCTTGGAGCTTCTTTACCAACTGTATCCTGCATTCTGGTTATCTACTGTGAGTACCAGCTCTGCACTTGTCATCTTAAGTAAATGGGGAAAGGGGTCTGGAAAGGGCACTGATTTCTGCTGCAGCATCATCCCCAGGAGAATTGAATTCAGCCTAGGAAGCAGACTGGCAAAAATGGTATCTTGATGAGCAGTCTTCAGAAAGAAGTTATTTCAGGTATTTCAGCCAAATAGCTCTGAGGACTTACAAATTGGGGCTAACAGTATCTTCACTTAAGGAAAGATAGTGTCACCTTCAATCATCTGTCTCCATTCTTTGTGATAAAAGATGGACATCTGCATGAAAACAGATCTTCTGTCCCTGGAGCAGATTATGACCATGACAGAGAAATCCTGACTCCATTGAAGTTAAGGGGGAGGCAGAAGTGGGACTGTTGGCTCCTGGTAAGGGTAAGTCAGATGCTTAAGAAAGGCTGGTCTTCTCCTCCAGCAGCTCTTGGGAAGTAGAGACCTAAGCTCAGGCAGCAGCTTCACAATCAGGTGCAGTGACAGGTGGATCTGCTGTTGGTGTTAAGGATTTGCACAGCAGGGAAGAGGCATCCCTGACTTCATGTCTGGGTATGGCAGACTTCTTGGTGGGCCTTCCTTCTGCAGGGAGGCTGTGTGGAGACTTTGGCTGAGTCTTGGCAGTGGAGCCATGGAATTGCTGGACAGTCACCGCTGCAGGATCAGCTGTACAGGCTCCAGGTTTTCCCTCCCTAGCCAGTGAGCTCAAGTTGATGTTTAAACAACTTCATCCAACCCTTGCTTTTTTTTTTTTTTCTCCTCTGGAGCAAATCAAAGAACCCTCACCTGCATTGCTGCCTTTGGAGGAGTGGCAGTGCTTCCATCATTAGGGCTGTGGCAAAGAGCAGAGAGGACAGAAGTCCCATACCGTGGGGTGTGTGGATGGAGAACCCTGCACCCTCCAGGGCAGCATCATCCCTGTAAAAGAGAAGAGACCTTTGGGACTGGAAACGTTGATAAATGTGACTCTGAGCAACCTGATGGAGTTGAAGATGTCCCTGCTTGTTGGGGGCTTGCACTAGATGACCTTTAAAGGTCCCTTCCAACCCAAACCATTCTGTGGATGGTTGATTCTGTGACTGTAAGTTGTCCTGAGTCTCACAGGCTTTGTATGTAAATACACTATTTAACTGCATTCCCATATAGCAAGAGGTATGTTGCTAGGAATTCCTTTGATGCCTTTAGATGCTTATGCAGTGATAAAGCAATCTCTTCTTTTTCCCTTATTTTTCTCACAGCATATAAGCTCTTCAGAAAACCATGTCATTAAGTATTTAAGAACCTAGACATGATTAAAGTAAAAATATTGTTAGCAATAAATGAGTGAGAAGAAGTGCAATATGCTGTCAGTCTTGAAATAAAAATTTAGAAATATCCAGGTTACAGGAAGGTTAGTTGAATTTGTGAGCACATTCAGGCATCAAAATAATGGGGATGCCAACCTGGGGAGGTTATCCATCCATGCAGCTGAACTGGACCCTGGCTGATGCCCCGTTTGTGCGAGGTGCAGGGTTGGTGGGAGGCAGCTCCAGGGGTGAGGAGCAAACAGCTGATTCCCTGCAGTTCGCTGTCACTGCTGGGCTCTGTGCTTGTTTTGCAAACATGGAGAGGATTATACAGGAATCAGACATGTTTTCAGAGGTCTTGTTTTTTTGTGTTGCTATTTTTTTCCTCTTGAGGTGGCTGCAATAATAATCACCAAGGATGGAGGTGAAAGCAGAGTGGTAGGAACAGAGACTTGGTAGGGCTGAATTGTTTTTGTTTAGTGGAATTAAAACTAAATTGGTGCATGGTCGGGAATGCCTGTGAGTACAAGACGGTTAGCAAAACATCCGTTCACAAACACATGGGATGGGACAGGTAAAGCTGGAGTGCAGTCCCTGACAGGAATCCTTGCATCAGCAGAAATAGGATTTACTCTTGGATATCAGCAGAAAAATGAGTCCTGGCCTGTAACTTAATAGTGTAACTGTATGATGCAATAAATAGAACCTTTCCATGATGATTTAATTAAACCAATGCAACATCTATGTTTAGATGAAGCCAAGTCCTACACTGTTACAAAATCTTTTCTAATAATAGTATTTTTTTTCACCTCATGAAGGTCCCGATCACTGAGCTGCATGTTAAAAGCTGCCTGTAACAGCAGGGCAGGCGTTTATTTGCATCTGACAGCTGGAATGAGTCACGATTATTCCATGGGCTTTGGTTTAATGGCAAACACTTTCTGTTATTATTTACTGAATATTGAACATGTGCCCTTAATAAGAAGGACCTTTCAAAAAAGTAACAGGAAGACAGAGCCTGATGTGCCAAAATGTTTCTGTGCTGGTATTCCCAGAGCTGTTTTGAAATCTTCACCTCAGTTGCCTTTGCGGAGCTTTGTGCCAGCCCCGGAACACGTGGGGCTTCTCTTGGGCTCCACGAGGATGCTTGGACCTCAAGCCAAGTGTGACAGTGCACAGGGAAAGTCATTACCACTGGGCTTCTGTCCTGTTCTTGCATGAGGAGGCAGCCACCAAGGATTCAGCTTTTAAAGGAGCCAGATATTAAGCTGGAAGTGTCTCAGTCCTGCAAGGGGTGACTTAAGCTCATTAAAAAATGTCGTTTTCTGTCTTGGCCTTTACCCCCTCATTGCTTCTCGGCAGCTTTGTGGTGATTTGCTTTGCCCACGATAAATGCTCCGAGCAAGAGCAGACTGTGGTTTCCTTTGGGTTGAGGAATTGAGGTACAGAGGGATCCAGAGAAGGGGTCAGGAATGTCCCTTTTTGGCCGCACTGGGCCAGCAAATCAGTTTGCTGTTCGTGAGGCTGGCACTGTGTTGGTCCAGTGTCACAGTGATCAAACTTCACCAGCACTGGAGCCATTGGCTCAGTTTTTGTCCCGCCATTGCCTTCAGAGGACCAAGCCCATCATCCCAACTCCGCCTTTTCAGAGCTGAAGCAGGGGCAGTATAGATGGCATAAATGAGGACAGTGATGGCATAAATGGGGACAGTTGCAAATCCATTTTAATAGGGGGATTTTAGGAGGCTGCAGTGGTGGGGGGCTGATGAAAGCAAATGTCAGCTGCGATGAAGATGCCTGGAGTTGGTTGATTTCATCTTTGAAAAGTAAGGGGCTGGTGTCTTCTGTTCTGTGGTTTGTTTTTTGTTTGTCTTTTTTTCTAATAGCATCCAATTAATCTCTCTGTTAGCCACTTTTATAATTTTAGTACAACTCCTTTGCTCCTGGAGCGATGTAGTCTTGTGAGAATTTCAGCATTTATTTAACTACAAAGCATGTTGTTAGCCTGCATGGTGACAGCCTAGATCCTGAAGGCAGAAAGAATAGGTCTAAGATAAAGAACTGAAAACGTAATGAGCAGGAGGATTATATTTGCAGCTGGCGTAGTGATCTTTCTTTCCTTTCATTGTAAGCTGGTAACTAATGCCGTAGACTGAAAATCGTAAACAAAAGGTAGCAAAAAGTGTCTGCAGGGTTCAGACTGACCCCTGCTCTGGGAAACTGGTATGCTTCATGGTGACCAAGCCAGGTGTGGGAGCTGTGGGTCATTTTGGCCAAGGCAGAAGGCGAGATTGCAGTGAATTTTCCCAATTTTCTGTGAATTGCAGCAATGCCCAGCAAGGGAACCTGGCACTGGGTTTTGTGTTGATATGCAGTGGAGGAGCTCTGGAGATGGAGCGGCAACTCCATGTCATACCTGTGAGAGCACCTGCAGGTCTTTGGTGCTAGACATGGGATAGTGGGAGAGCCATTGGTGGCAGAGCTGCTGTGTGCCTGCATAAGGAGCCAGGGAAAAGAAAGAGGCTCTTGCTGAGCTTGCTGGCAGCATGGGAGGTGAAGTGGTACTCACCTGGGTGTGAACAGTAGGATGGAAGGACCCTTCCTTCACCCAGGTATGGGAACCGGACTTTCATTTTGATGCACAGGTCTTGACTTTCTTGTGGTAGTTGAAGTTGGTGATTGAGATAGTGGATATAATTGAGAGCCTATTTTAAAAAAGCTAGCAAAGAAACAAAAAAAGTGCAAAAATCCATTCCCTCATGCAGTTGAAGGGTTAGACTTATCTCTGAAAGATTAGCCTTGGGACCAGCATTTCTAAAAAACGCCTTTTAAGCCAGATTGCACCGTCCTGAGCGAGCAGGAGGCATGAAGTGCTGTCCTGAAGTATTGTCCCTTGCATTACTGCGTCCACTTCAGTGGATCTGCAGGTCTGATTTTCCCCTCATGTGCATCTCGTGACATCAGTGTTTGGCAGCTAAGATCAGACTGGTCTTTTTTGTATGAGTCTATTACTGAGTATCCCACACTCTTGGATCAGTGAGTGGTCCGGGTGGATGTTCCTCCTACCCAAGGAGCCTGATTGCATCTCAGAAGGAGCGTGGCCATTGTCTGAGCTGCAGGTGGTTCAAGGCTGAAATGGTCCTTCTTTGTGGACTTTGTTTCTCTGTGACCTTTCAGTTCTTCCAGGTGAGGCAATCCAGTATCACTTAAGAATCACACTTTTCATTTCATTGTAAAACATCTTTTGCCAAGGGGAGGATGTGTGGAATGCTATGTTCCATATTAGAGGTGATTTTGATAGCATGAAATAGAATTTTTTTTTTGGTACTGTCATGCAAAAGTTAGGAAACATTCGTGTCTTGAATACTATAAAAAGGCTAGTTAGTATTTATCTTACAATTTGTTCCTTTGGTATTTTATGTAACAGTCTGCCATTTATCAGGAGAGTATCTCCCCCCACTTCTCCTTAGGGAATGTTTTTAAGATTTTTTTCTCCTAATGTAGCTGTGTCAGTTGATGCAGATGGGGAATAAAGTTATTAAATTTTGCTTTGAAAGTGGTCCAAGGTGGCATTAGGTGCTTAAAATGTCAGATTGTGTGACATATGCTTAAGATTTTGCTTTTTGTCTTCAAAAATGATTGAAAGAAAGGGGTTAATTGTAAAGCATCTCAGCAGTGCTTCAAATTGTGGCATCCCAGCTTGCGATCCTCATATGGAGTCATTTTGTGGAGTCAAAATAGCATAGTCATTACCTGCATTTTGCATGAGAACTCGAGCTGTAAATATACAGCCTGTTGGTCACTCGGGTGTTGGTTCAGGTTGGTGGGCAAACCCATCCCAAGTGTGGGTGAGGAGTCCTGGATGGATACGAAGGACACAAATTTGTGTGATGATAGCTTCAATTGAATAGCTAGACTTAATTTTAAAATGCACACTTTATTGTGAAACTGTTAGAAGAGTTCTTGGAAGCATTTTTGTGTTGCACTTCATGCATTACCAAACAATGCATCTTTGGGTGGAGTGCAGGTTGGAATTCCTAATCTACCAGGCAATCCTTCTGTGCTTGTCTTTTTTCAACCCTCCCCTTTTCCTTGGCGTTCTCAGAAAGGAATTGATTTTTAAGATGAAAAATGGTAGGGTGAGGCAAGATAAATGGTTCTTGCCTCCATCTTGTTTTCCTCAAACACTCAGGCTTTGGATGTGCATGTGTCTTCGCCTGGTCACAGACTGGTGGTGCATCTGCAAAGTGCCCTCCCCTCAATAATCATGTCCCGGCCATAGCTGCTTTTTCTGATCCGGGAGCAAAAGCCCCAGCTCTAGGGATTGCCTGGGATGTTGGCCAAGCTTGTGAAGCCCTCAAAAGCAGCCAGGTTACTCCAAAAACTTGGCGTTACTGAGTGAGGAGAAAAAGGCACAGCAGCCTTTACTTTTTTTTTTTTTTCCTTTGTGCTTCTTTGGGAAATAATTGGTTTTGTTTATTTATCTTTTATAAGGACATAAATATTATGGGCATATGATATAAGAGACTGTTAACTGGTGTCCTTCCATAATTCCATAAAGCAAACAAGTTCATGTTTCCTCACTGATACAAAACACAAGTCCTGTTGACCTGTAACTCCCTGATTTTGCCACCCTCACTGCTATGTCAGATTCAGTCTATAGCTCTTCTAAAATTCCATGCCTAAGAACAGGAAGCCAAGGAGAGGTTTTGGAGGTGGCTTGAGCTGATTCATCAGCTAGATGTTATTGCAGGGGACAGTCTGGGCTTGATCCTGTCCTCTTCCTTCCACCAGGGCTGGGGCTGAGCCTGCTTTGGCTCACTAAACCAGGGGAAATGCAATCCCTCATGGTAGCCAAGATACCCACGGCAGCAAACTGCTACCTTTCAGCAAATACACCTGCAACCATTTGCTGGAGAATTTATAAAAAATCAGAAAAGATGAATTGTTTTCCTTTTTTTCCCCTTTTTATTCTCTGCTGGGTAACATTGTGATAAGCAGTCTTTGTATCTGGAGATGTTCCTCTGCATGGGGATGTAACGAGGCCGTTTTGGGATGCTCAGCTTGTGTTTAGGAGGGGATTTTGGTGTTGGCAAACTGAGCACACTCTGCTCACAGTGCCTGGTGGCAGGAGAGCAGACATGAATGCCCCGATTGCATTCTTGCCCATAATAAAGTCACTGCTGGGGCTTACTGCAGTGATCATGGGGTTTAACAGGTCCCTTACTGCATGTAACTCACATGGCTGGGTTGTAATGAACATGTTAGAGTGTAAAAAACCCAGCCCTTTCCTTAAAATAAAACACAGGCACAGAAAACATCCCTTGTTTTTTAAAATGAGCCATTGCACTTGGGACTCTTTAACATTCAAATTTAACAGGTGGGACTCCTTCTCTCTTCCTCATGTATTTTTTCAGCTAATGAGGAACAAGTCTTTTAACTCTTCTTGTGTGTTTATTAATCATTTGGGGTCTCTCTGTTGCAGAGCACACTTTGCTCATTGTTGGTTTCCTACAGCTTGTGATGACAGGTTCTTGCTGCTCTTGGAGAGGAGCCGTGGGCTCAGGGTGCTGCTCTCGTGTTGAGGGTGATGCCTTGTTTGCTCAGAGCTGGCATGTGCTCAGTCCGTGGTGTTTCTGCGTGCGAGTGATTCAACCCTTGTTGTGTACAAGTAATGGAGTTAGTACTTGTCAAGGGATGGGGAAGATGAATCTGTTTTTTAAGTGCTGGCCTATGACTTGGAAAATCTGGATGCGCTTCAGGGCTTTGCTGCCAACCTGCTGCATGACCTTCAGTGGGTTGTTAAGGGCAAGACCTTAACTGTTGGTGTTGGGCAATGCTCATGGACAGTCGGCAAGGAGGACCAGTTTGAGGGGGAAGCAGCAGTGGAGTGAGCTGGAGTGATGTTCTTCCCAGCAGGCAGTGTGCTCAGCCTTAAAAATCTGGCACATTTTAAGGGTAGAGTCTAGAGAGCTGGAAAGTTGTCTTTTCAGGCACGTGCTGGGCACAAGGGTTTGAATTTCATCTGCCTCTCAAACAGGGTAGCAATGAGACAGTGTCTTCTCCTGACATCTGAGGGTGGAAGGTACTGAGGTTCCTCCATACCACAAAGGAAGATGTTTAAAATGAACATTAATCATCTGCCATTGGTTTATCTGTTACAAACTGACTAGAAAAGCCCATATGTTTATGTAAAAACAAAACTTGTGCAAGATGCTGGTCACGGAGCTCTTGCACAGCCCATGAGTCCTGCTGCCATCCAGCTGGCCTTGAAGGCAGATGATGGGAGTGCTGAGTGTGTGGTATATGTGAGATGGGGGAGATATAAAAGATAGAAAACAAAAAAATTACGTTTTCGCTTGTTTGACAGTGAGGACTGCTGGGCTCGTCTCCCAGGAGAACTGAGCAAAGTACATATTGACACATCCGTGTTGGAGCCTGGAGAAAAAGCCCGGCTGGTGCATCAGGCACAGCACAGCGAGGGGCTGGGTTGGTGGGACAAGCCTCATTTCTCTGGAGACAGAGATTCATCTCTGTTTGCGTGCTCATATTTTACAGGTAATTGGTTTATGGAGAAAACAGTTAGCTCGAGGATTTTGGGCAGATGTTCTTGCTGTAGAGAAGTAGATTTTACAGGCATTTTCAGTGTCACATAGTTATCAGAGTGGCTGAGATTGGCTGAGTAATTAGTGGGATGGGAGTTACTTTGGGAGATTTTAATCCTTTTCCAAAATGTTATCATCAGCTTAGGGACTTGGGTCAGACCTTCTTCAGTTTTAGTTCATTTAACTAGGGGGAAGTTAGGGAATATTTAATTTCCTAACCCTCCCCATCACTGGGAAAACACTAGAAGCAAGGAGAAGGCAATTCAGATTTCTTTTTCCACAAATTAGCAGACTTCAAGTAAAACTTCATCTGCGAGCCTGTCTGCAGACTTCCAGTTGCCTTGTACTGATTTGCATGCTGGGTTTTGTAACAACAAAAACACGTTGCAAAGACAACAGATTTTTGTGGGTTATGGTGTTGTCCCCACGAGCCAGCTTAGCCTGGGTTGTAGTAATGCTGCATCTTTCCTGCAGAGAAGGCAATTTTGATTGTTTTCCCAAGGGAAGAAGAAGTTTTGGTTCAAAGTAGATTTTGTACGTGAGGTGACTTAAACATGATCAAAGTCAGTGGAATTTTATTTCAAATAAACATGTGATTCTCCTAATCAACCCTTTAAAGAGAACATCTGGAGAAAAAATGTTGGGTTTTTGTACATTTAATTATGCACTTGATTTTTCCCTTTTAAATATCTGATGAAGTTTCCACTGTTTGACGGTAGATAGGACTTTATTGACACAATTAGCAAAACAAATGATTATCACACCTTTTCCTTAACCCTGTCCTATTTGATCTATTTGCTTGCGCTTTCATTACTCCTTTGCTTGGTTACATTACACACAATGTTATCACCTTCCTGTGCTGCTGCAGCTAAAACAAAGTGAAAAAACCTCTTTTGGCTCTTAGCTGCTCTCTGCTGTTTTCTTTTTACAGATGAACTAGAAAGCAATGTTGGGCAAAGAGTTATTTGAGTTCCCTTTCAGCACTTGCTGGGCATTATATCCGGGCCTGGCACTTGCCTCTGTTTATGCGACAGCTTTCACATTTTAAAATAACAAACAAAAATCCCAGCAACTCTATTCCCAGCACAATTAGTAAGATCAGATTAAAAGAATTGAAGAAACGAACAACCCAAACCCCCCAGACTAGAATGGGTTTATATACGTCAAATACTAGAATCTTTATGACTAATTCCTCCGGTATTTTGAGGCACTTTGCTGGAATGTGTTTATTTTCTCTGAAGGTAGAGGTGGGAAGTGTGGCAGTGCCTGGTCGGAGGTCACACTGGGTTGTTGTACTCAAGAGCTGAGTGTTTCTGCTGTGTCTCTGATGGATTGGGCCAGACGTTGAGGAAGGTTGCTGAAGGTGTGATTCTCCTGATGGTGGATAGACATTTTCCACTCAAGTCAGGAAGACAGATGATGCTGCTGACCTTCTGCCTTACAACCTTTTCCATCCCTCTCTTTCCTGGTAGTGAAAATACCTCATTAGGTTTAGAAGGTGTGGAAAAAGGAGAGGGGAGGAAAGCTCTGTCTTTTCACCTGAAAAAATGAAAAAGTAAAAGAAAAAAACAAAAAGAAAAAGAAAAGAGTTTTGGAAAGAGCTGTTGGTTAGGTGAGAACTTTCAGTTGCTGGCTTGTCCTCCTCCTCCTTTCACATCACCTAGCACCTGTGAGGCATCTGGAGGTGGTGGCTCCGTGTTGTGCCTATGCTCACTGTTACATTAATTTAAATAAATCATGCAAATTAAAAAAAAAAAAGAAAAAAAAAAACAACCCTAAAACCTTCCTTCTGTGCAAAAATAAATAAAAAGATAGGAGTTTCCATGGGAATAAATCTTGTCCAATGTGGTAAGAGCTGTTGTGTAATGGCCTGTCTCTTTCTTCTCTCTGAAGGTCCCAACCCCATCCTTCCCACTGGTCTGGAATAAAGTTTGGAGGAGCCTGGCAGTCCGGTCCTTTTCATAGCTCCAGAGGATTTTTAGGATTGTGGGATGCATGGACATAAGGACCCACAAAACCATCTGGAGAATGCCAGCTATGGATAAAAGCATCTGGAAGTTTCTACCATCTTTTTACCCTGTTTTTTCCTGGGTCACCCTGTGTCACTTGTGGCCCTTTCCTGAGGATTATAGCATACAGTCTCTCACTGGAATACCTCCCCATGCATCTTCTTGAAGCGGAGCCATTGCTTTACCCAGCTGGAAGATATTTTCTCTTCTCCCAGAGCTTTTCCAGTGCAGCAGCACTCCTGCCCAGCAGGTATGTAAATGGTTTTCACACTGACTGCCTAGTTTGCTTTCTTGATCTTCAGTTCAATAATTTTTTTTTTTCCTTACCAGCTTCTGCTACAGGTAAGACCTTCCAAAGTCCCTGGTGCCGTACTCCAAAGGTGGCTTTTCTTTGTTGAGACAGACCCAGTTTGACATGTAGGTTCTCGTGGAGCAGTGGTGTCAGCTTCTGAAGGTTTTGATGCCCAAACATAGTCTCATACATGAGGGAAATGATGGATCTGATGCGCTTTATTCCTCTGCCTGGGTCCTCCTGGACTCTTGGGCAGCTGTGTTTGTAACCCAAAGCAGCCATGTGTGGATCAGCTTATCGGGCTTCATCGTCTCATTTCAAAAAGATGACACAAGTGTTAAATCCATTTTTTCTTTTCTTAATTTAACAGAATTTCTGCTGAAGAATGTAATTTTGAGGATGACTTATCCCATAAAAAAGGAGATGCCTTTAGCTCTAAAATTAAAACTATTCCGATTTCATATAGATATGTATAACTAAATAGCACTAGTGAGAACAACCAAATTTGCATTTTTAGAGTCATTTACAATGAGATGTTTTTGTTAAGGTGACAAGTTTTTTTTCCATTCTTTCTAGCAGAGAATGGAGTCATTGTTTTGATGTCTGTGGGTATCAGTTTACTGTGAAAATCATTCTTTTTGGCACTTGTGCTGGTTTGATCAAATGCTCAGGTGTGCTGGTGTGCTGAACAGGTCGCTCCTTCTACAGGGAGACAAAAGATTAGCTCTTTGTCTCTAGCTTTTATTTTTACTGTACAAAGAGGAGATGCTAAAGGAAAAGAGCTGAAAATGCTTTGCTGTACATTTATTCTGCATTCCCCTCAGCATTTGTGAGGCATTAAAAGTTTCATCTTCTTGCTTTGTAAGCACAATTTTGCATCAAAGGAAGGAAGTGAGGGGGGTAGGGTGGATAGAGCATGTTCAGTGGGAAACATAATCAGTTGCCTTGCTCTTCAATTTGACTGTGACTCGTAGGCCAGATGGAAATGGTAGACAAAGACTGGGGATAAAGATGTTCTTTGCTTTATCAGTGAGTAAAGTCAAGTGCTTGCTGTGCTTCTAGGAGAGGCCGGAGCTAACAGCAGGGATTTGGACTTGGAGGTGGACAGCAGCATCCTGCCAGGCTGGTGGGGATGGTCCAGGGTCAAGCCCCGTGCAGTGCAGTCGTGCCAAGGCAGAGCCTTCTCCAGGAGCACTGCCTGGAGGCTCAGCCCAGCAGTGCCAGACCCTCTTGCGTGCTCGCCTGGACTTTGTGCTCTGCTGCAGAGACATCCCCTGGAACCAGCTCTTCATTTGCAGATAGGAGTTTTCCTACCTTAAGTCTGAACTAACAGCTTTCCCATCACCGAAATCCCTGGTGTTTTATTAACTAGCTCCTAACAACTTCTAGAACACTTAAGAAAGATGGATCACTTGCAGTTGTTCTTTTTATCTACAATTAAAGCAAACACCATTGATTTTTTTTTTTTGTGGTCAGCTGTTTGATAAAGACATTGTGAACCAGATCTCAACTTGTTGCTGTAAGATGTGAAAAGGTCCTTTGTCAGCAGCACGTTGCAGTGGAATGAGCCTTCTCTTTTATAAGTAACTAGGAGCGAATGGGGCATCAGTTGCTCTGCTCTAGTGCTGCCAGGTGCTTTGGTGCCTCTGGAGGTGCCTTCTGGAGACTGAACAAAACCTGCCTGTGACCTGGGTAACCCAGAGCAGCCCCAGGGTGCTTGGCCTCTGCATTGTAGGGTCTGCACTCACACCGAGCAAGGAGAAAAGTCATGGTAGCTGTACCCTGAATTTTGCGTTCTGTACTGCCCCTTGCAATGTGACTCCCTAGGCACACAGAGTCTGGCAGGCACCTGGCACACCTGGGATACCTGGGGGTAGCCCAAGAATTACAGCTTGGCCGGGAATGATGTTTCAGTTGCAAATGTACAGCTGTCCTTTACAGGGCAGAAAAATCACCTCAGGTTTTCTTCAGAGCAGGTCTCACTCTGCATAGATGTGGGCCAGCTTCAGAGGGTCAGTAGTTTAAGGGCTTTCCTGTTGGTCAGCATGAGCATCCAGGCAGGGGGCTGCCAGCTCCATCCCTAGGTGCTAATTAAAAGATGAACCCCATCAACATTCAAGATATTTGCTGGTAAAGTAGCAAAGGTTTGCTTTGAGTCAGGTTGCAGATCCTTGGATCAAAATGTCTTTTAGGGGGTTGGTCTGTACACAGATGTATGTTATTGATAATAATAATAATAATAAAAAAACACAGAAAGCTTCTATTTGGCTGCCCGTGAGGGTTATGTATGTGGGTGTGTGTTTCAAAAGCACATAACTGATTATAAAAATCATTGATGGACTAAGTCAGTATTAAGAATGGTTGGATGACAGTGAAAAGCAGCCCTGGCACATTGCAGGGATGTTCTTGTCATGACTAACTCCTCTCACTCTCACCCCAGTGGAATTTTTCAGTGCCCAGCACAGACCAGCACTGAAATTGCAGGTTTGCAGAAGTTTTTAAATCTCTCCCCAGCTGGCAGCAAATTAAGGAATTGCAAGTATTTATTGGTTTAAGGATAAAATATAACCTCAAAGCTATAAAAAATTTTGACAATGAGGCTTTTTTAAGGGAGTCTTACTTTCTTTATGGTTTTGTAAGTCAAATGTGTTGAAGCCTGACAGAGGAAGAGGTTTTAATCTACAGGTGCTGTCTCTTGCTTGATGGTTTCCTGCTTCTAAAATTACTTCCAGGTTTTTTGGAATTGGGGCTGAAGCTAGTTTCAGCTTTCCGTTTGTGGGCAACCTCGCTTACCACTTCAGCAGGCTGAATATGGGAGGGTTGGGGGCAGCAAATGCTAGTGCTTTTAAAGATTCTTATTTTGGCTGCCAAAAGTCCATTTGCCACTTTTAAAATATTTACAGCTGAATCTTTGGATTCACATCTTTGCTCGGGGAAAATTCTGAAGCTGGTGATGCTGAAATTTTGTTTTGATCTTTCTTCCACTGTCCTGCATGGGGAATTTGGAGGAGAGTGTGCCCAGGGTGAAGGATGTTGATCCACCTGTGCTCATCCTGCACAGGCTGACTTTTGCTCATCGTGCAGCAGTGAAAGCCAACACGAGCAAAGGGAATTAAGGGTGGATTTCAGTCCTTAGTTTATGCTAAAAACATCAACCCCTTTTGCAGCATGCATTTTCTCTGCTTAAGGGCTGTCCCTCCTTTGGGGCACTTATTGATGAATGCTATTTGTGCCCAAACTTTGTGCCCTTACTGCAGGGCATATAATTGGAGATACATTAGGCCATATTTCTGTTTATTTATATAAGTAAATATTTATATATTTTTAAATATCTGGAATAATCTTCCTAGTATGTCTTGATGATCCTCTATTCATTGTTTTAAGATCTTGCTTGGAATTTTTTATTAACCAAAGCATCCCATTCATTACTTTCAGAATAAAAATTTTTGTTTATGTGTGATCTTTGCTTTTCCATGAGTGCCTGCATCTGCAGGTTCTGACTTACTATGCACAGTAAATACTGAACTATCTGCTGACTTTCTGTGCTCTTCAGATTGCAAAGAAGCAGTGACCTATCACGAGACATATTGTTAATGCCAGCAAGAAAGCAAGCGGTATCTGCTTGGCTTCTGAATCCTTTGTGTTGCTTTGAGGGGTTCTGTGCAGAACTGAAGGTGTCGACAGGCTGTTTTCTTGTGCTCCCATCTGCTGAGCAGCGTTATGTGGATTAGCATTGAGGAACTCTTAGCGAAATTTGTCTCATGCCACGAAAATGTATAGCCTCCAAAGCTGGCTGGCATCCCAGGGCTGTGAGAGGCCCTGAGAGGGGCTCTTGGTAAAGGTGGCAGGATTTGCACCGTCCCAGAGCCGTGAACGGGACATGATCTGAAGAGTTTCTGATTAAGCTTTAATCATTTTCAAGCTAGTTTGGTTGCTTACATGGGGCAGCAGAGAAACACTGCCGAGCAGGAACGGCTGCCATGGGGCCAGTCTGCCACCATGGGAGGGCATCTGCCTAATCATCTTGTCCTGCAGTGTGGAGCCCAGTTCAGAAACACAAAATGCCATTTTGGGCAATATTTTATCCTCAGGGTGTTTCCTGAGCTGGAATCAAACCTCTCACCCGGCCTCCTAGTTTTTCCCTGGCACTGTTGTGGGTATCCTGTGGTTTTGCTGGCTCTGCTTTTGCAGGGCACAGTCATTGTGCTGCCTCCTCTTTACCTTTGCATGTCAAAGCCAGGAGGTCAGATTAGAGACCTGAGGCTTCAGCAGCAAAAATAGGACCCGTGTGTGCAACAAAAAATGTACCTATATTTATAACGATTATTGTAGACAAGTTGGGGGATGAGGCACAGCTGCATTCCAGACCTGCTGCCTCTGGAAGGTGGTTTTCTCACTGTCCAGATGAGAAGTGTATCTTCAGCCCAGGCTCAGCAGCCCAGTTTGCCTGGCTGGGGCATTCCCTGGGGTGCTGAGTGATGCTGGAGACCTCGCACTGCCCTGGCTTGGCCCCCTCCACAGCTTGGATGTGCCCTCCTGCCACTGGCAGCATCCTCTTGGCACATGGGTGCGGAATTACCATCATCCTCCCCACTGGTACCATCACGTGGCTTTCATTAAGCTTTGTGCAAAGAGCAGCTCTTTCTGGGGGCCCCCCGTGGAGTTTTATCCAGGGCTCCATTTGCATCACCATCAGGTGGTTTTCATTTGACCTTTGCCCTGCTTAAAAATTAAGTACTGAGGTACTAGGAAGAGAAGTAATTCCCCAGATAAGCACTTTTCCCCTGCTCTTCTGTAGTTCATGGGGGAGCTGGCTTACCCTGCCTGTGGATGACTAAGGAGGAAATTCTTTTTTGGTTAGGATAATGCTGACAGTTCACTGGAATTTTTTTTATCATGGGTTTATCACTTCCTCCCTATGAATTCTTAACTCTTATGTGCAGGGCAGGAAAAAAAATGGTGGTGACCACAAGTTATGGAATTTGCCTTCTGTGGAAAAGATGCTGAACAGCTAAATGATGCTGTCAGGTTTGCTGTGGTTTGCATGGAGGATTTGCTTCATATCCAGTTATATAAACAGGCTGGGTAAGAGTCATGAATATTCTAGCAGCTATCGTCTTTCAAATGTGTTTTTTTAATGTTGGAGTTAATTAATGCTCATATCTCTTGAATATAGGTGAGTGTAAGCCTGCTCATCTTTCAGGTGGGGAGGAGGTTTGGATTTATCACCCGTCTCTCAGAGATGGCAGGGTCAAAGTCAAGTTTATGTGTAAAGAGTTTCTGGGTCACCTTGTTAATCTCCTTACCTCCCTTTTTTTATAGAGGGGATCTGGATGTGTGTCTCTAGAGAAGGCAGATGGAGTTTGGCCAGAGAGACTCTGCCTTTTGGTTAAACGTGTGTGTTCTTGCAGTGTTTGCTTCCCGGCGGTGCTCGGTGATTGCGCTGCTGTTCCTTCTGCAAAGGCTTGACACTGCTGCTGAAAAGCTTTGACACTGCAAAGCATTGTTTACTTATGAAAGTGTTATTATATTTTGAATATCTATTATTCATCTCTTGTGCTAAAAGTGACATTATGTCATAAAATTGCTCTTAGATTTCAGAGCTTTGAGGAAAAGCTGTTTTTTTGTCCCAGACTCTCTGTGACAGTACTGGAAAGTGCCTTACCCTTTGTATCTCTGTAGACCCCTTTTATGAATTGTGAGTGACAGCAGGAAAGTATAAAAGAGTGCAGAGGAGCTGTTTTTGATGTTTATAAAAGGCTTTGATAAAAGATGCAGCACACAGACTTCATATTATTTCCTATTTTTAACTTCTTAGGAGCATAAAGCACTCAGATCCAATATTTATGTACAAAGGGAAAGAGGGGGGCTGTATTTCTTCTTTTTTTCCTCCTTTATTTTTGTTTTTTAGGGCCAGGTGAATTAAAATAGAAAAGTATCTCTTTTCTATGCCCTAGTAAAATTTTGTTCCGTAAAGCGTCAGTAAAGCCAGCTCCATGGTGTTGAATGTGTAGATGATGCTGGCGCAGACCAGCTGTGGTTTTGAAGGCTCCTTGTTTGCAAATTTATGCCTTCAACCTCTCAGCCATGGCTGGCTGCAGTGGACCCAGCAGCCATGGTGATATGCATGGTGATGCCTATGCTTCCAATAAAGGGGAACAGGAGTCAGAGAAATAAAACACAGGAAAGCTGGGGCAGCTCTTCTCCTTTCTCTAAAAGTCAGATCACAGTAGAGGCATGTCTCTAATAAGTAGTTTTGCTTGCTCCACAGAGATGCAAGGCTGTGTGCTGGCTGGGTAATTGCAGTTTTACTGGTGAAAGTGCTTGTCATTATTTCCAGCTTTCTTGTTGCAGTCTCCTCTTTAGTCTCATCTGCCAGCATGGCTGGCTTGTGGTGGGCCTCTGTACTCCTGCATATTCCCATGTGTGCACACATGAGCACGTCCATAAGGCTTTATGGCACCTTCCCGTGTGTGTGTGCGTGCATAGGCACATCTGGATAGAAAATACATATGAGGATGACTGTGGGCTGTGCGTGCATGTGTGGCACTGGCATGGACATTTCCACGACTGGTCCTTCATCCATGCATGGGCCTTCACGCTGGGTATCAAGAGTCCTAGTGAGTGGCAGCGTGCAAACCTGTCCTTGAGATCCACCTGATGACAGAAGTCATCCTCTTGCTTGAAACACCACATTTTCTATTTTACTGGGGCTAAATGTGTTGAAACACCCTGTGCAGGGGATGAGGAGTCCTGCTATCCCTTGGAGAATCCCAGGATGGAGCAGCACTGCCGAGTCTCATCTGGCTGCAGAGGAAGAATTAATCTTGATGGGGTAGGCACAGCCACAGCTTTCAGTGAGGGTTTTGAGTTCTTCAGCAACATGCAGTCATCCAAGGGGCTGTTAAAAGCAGGTGCTGTTTTGAGGTAGCTGGACTTGAGCAAAGACATCCCAACCTCTCACCCATCTGAGGGGAGTAAGCACTTTCTGCTCTGTTCTTCATGCAAGAGCTTGTATGTGAAACCATGAAAACAGAGGGAATTACCAGCCTTGGGTGGTTGTTGGAAGTGTGTTTGCTTGGATGTTGTCTCCCGGCCTCTGCTGTCCCTGTAGAAGCTTGCCAAGCTGGACACTGAAATGTGCAGGGTGAGGTGTTCATGTGGGATGTGTTGGCGTAGGACCGTGCCTGCTTGATAGTCTTGCATCTTGTGTGCTCCTTTGTGGTGACAAGTCCCCAGTCACATTCCAAAAGGATGACTCTGGCCACATATGATTAAAGGGGATGAAGCACAGTCTTATTTTTTTCTTGCCTCACCCATGAAACTGTGTAACACCATACATAAGCAGCTGACCTGCTGGACTTGGCTAGCTTATAGCAGTAGTGTGTCAGCTCATGCAGGTGTGTTTTGAACTTCTGACAGGTTGTTCAGTTAGGCAAAAAGTTTGAGGATCCTTAGTTCTTTTGTAAGGTATGGGAGGAATTTTTCATTCCACTGGAGTGGACACTATGGTAAATTGGAAAAGCTGTTGATGACTCCGGAAGAGATGGGTCAGGGTAGAACTTGTTAAGCTGAAGTGACAGACATTGTCTGTGCCCCACCTGTGTCGCAGGTGTTGGGGTGTTCTTGCCGTGCCTTGGTGCCTGCTGTTCAGCAGGTTGGGTGCTTCAATTGCATTTCCAGGAGCAATCCATATGCCTAGCTCTGGAGCACAATGGGGGCCCCTCAAAACCCCGAGCTCTGTGTCATTGAGCAGAGCTGTGCCAAAGTGTCTGATGAAACATGGACCTTGGTTGGCAAGAGCTGCGGTTCCTCTTCTTTTGAAAGAAGCTGGGAAAGGCTCCCCAAAATATCCACTGGAGAAAGTGTCCAGATGAAAGATCTGGTAAGTCTCAGTGTCCCCTCTGTGGTGTTTTCAGGCTCTTCTGTAATCAGCTGTCATTTTGGGATCTGGGCATATTGGACCTCAGGGAGTATGGATTGAAACTTAAACAAACAGCGATTCTTCTATAAATATTTAGCTCACACTGTTTAGGAGCTGCTGAGAGTTGGAGACAAAAAATAGTTTAAAGTTCATGACTGTCTGGAACAGCTATCGGAGGAAGGCACTTGGTCACCAGATTGCCTGGCATGTAGGTTTTGAATAGCTAATCCTATTTTTCTTTTCCCCTGAGGAACAGGATGTGTTTAAGCATCCTTTGGAGAGACATAAAGTTGCATTTTTCCAGTGCTTACACGGCTGCACTGGGGACTCAAATCAGAGAGGTTTTCTTCAAGAGAAGACCTGGTATGGAGTAAATGGATGGTGCACCCTGGCCGTACACATCTTTGCAAATTTGGACTGGTCATCTGAAGCTCATACATCTGCATGGGAGGAGGGGATGCATCTCCAAGTGTGTGCTTTTATCTGGCTGCCTTGATACCAGGACAGAGGCTTGTGCCTGGGCCAGCCGCTGCTGAGGGAGGTGGGGTTCCTGATGGGGTTTGTGTAGACAGCATGGATCTTGGGCTGCCACATTGTTCCTGCTCTTGCAAAAACCTTGATAGTGAAGTAGACCTATCTCTGCCAGCCTTTTTTATCTCTTAAATGTGGAGATAATGTACTTTTTTCACTTTGCAGAGCTCTTTAAAGAATAGGAAAGAATGAAATGTGCTGATAAGGAAGGTATTGGTAGCTGAGACAGGCAGAGGCATACAGGCTTTGAATAAGCAGAGAACTTCACGATGAAAAAGAGTCTGGGATTATTGATTAAAAAGAAGAGACAATAATTGATTATTTTCTCTCTCCCTCTGTCTTGCGCTCTTTGTCTTGCTTTTCTAACACAAAGTATTTGCAGTTGAACTAGATGATGGTTGTATGTCCCTTCCAACTATCCTATCCTATCCTATCCTATCCTATCCTATCCTATCCTATCCTATCCTATCCTATCCTATCCTATCCTATCCTATCCTATCCTATCCTATCCTATCCTATCCTATCCTATCCTATCCTATCCTAATCCCATCCCATCCCATCCCATCCCATCCCATCCCATCCCATCCCATCCCACTAATATAACGGTAAACATGAAATGTTTGCCATGCCCTGTGAATGACTGATGTGCCCTGTCCTTGTGGTCAACTGCTTTGCCTGGAAGATTAATGGCAGAGGAGAAAATGTGACAGAAGGACAGGTAAGAAAAATGTAAATTTCTCATTTGTCAGGTTGTTGAAACTACTTTTGAAGTCTGAGAGAAAATGTCAGTATTTGAGTTGGAGGTGGTGGCAAGCTTGATGGTTTTTCTCTTTCAATAGTTTCTTTTAGTGCCCTTCCTAATTTAAAATAAGGTGTTTAAATTATTAGTGTTTTACCACTGAAGCTGAGGGATTCCAAAGGCTTTGGCAAATCTCTGGTAAAGCATCTATCTTAAAAAAGAACGTAATGTTTTTTCCTGACTCCATCTTTGACAGAAGCTCCCCTTCTATGAGAAGCACTGAATCTACAGGGGTGGACAAAGAACTTGATTTATGTAGAAGGTAATTTTCTCCAGTGGTGTTTGGCCAGAAAACATAAAGATGATAATGATTTTTATTTTTTTGGCATAGCCTTTGCAGATCTCTGTGCTTCTGGCTGTGGCTGAATTAACACTATGCCATGGGTGAGTGCCAGCACACAGTCCGTGGTGCTCAGGTGCTGCCTGTGAGAGATGGGTACCCTTATCTGGTCTTTCTGGCTGCAACATCCTGGAGATGAGAGGCAGCTGAGGCTTCAGACACTCCTACCAAAGCTGTAGTTAGATCTCAGCCCTTCCATTAGATTTACCACACATTTTCCTCCCTATTCCCTTTAGGTATTTGTCCTGATTTTGTACCAAATCTCCTTCTTGCTACTTGAACTGAAGAATAAAGTATTATAACTCTGGCTTGGGGCAACTGTCCAAGGGATATATTGGGATACACTTGGCCTTTGAAAACAAGGACTTCAGTCTCCAGCCTTGTCAGTCCTTCTGGCTCCTGGAAGTTTTTCTTCCAAATGGTTATTTCAAACCTCAGAGAAGTTTGTGTTTTTTCAGGGCTATGATTAATACCATTTTTACGCTTCATTGCAAAATGCCACACAATGAATGAGACCAGCAGGGTGGTGGTTTATGGGTGGGAGGGAAAAAAAAATCAAACAAACACTTTCAAATGCTGTTTTGGAAGAGTGATGTGTGTGTACATGTTTTATAATCTGCTGTGAACTGTAGTGTTGCGTTCCTATTAAAAGGAAAGGAGGCAAAAAAAGGCTTAAACCTCATCTATGAAAAGAATGTCAGAAATAGTTGAGAAGCTGAATAATTACAGTCTTTTTTGTGGGTCAGTGAAAGCGAAAGATTGCGATGCAATAGGCTTTGCAATTAAAAAGTCACAGGATGGTTGAAGCTGGAAGGGACCTGTGCAGGTGGTAGTAGCTACAGCCAGTTGCCCAAGACCACGTCCAGATGGCTTTTGCGTATCTCCACAGATGGGGACTCCACAATCTTCCTGAGCAAGCTTGGTCACCCTCACATTAAAATGAGGGATATTGTGTGGTATTACAGCACATTTGCCATAGGTTCCTGGTCATTACTGTTCCTGGAAAGTTTGTGGGGCTGCGTGGTGTTGGGACAGAGTGGGTTGAACACACGGGGAACATGGGTCTGCAGCTGAACCCCGTGGCTTGGGCTTGGCAGTGCTTGACGGGGACTTGGGAGAGTTGGACTTCACATAAGATGCCAGAAATGGTCCCTTCAGCGGTATGCAGGGAGTCTTGCTGCCTGATGGCCAGGTCTGGGAGCTTGCGGTCCCTCTGATTTGGTTTGGAGGCTGTGCTTATAGCTGAGCCTCCAGCCAGCTCTGCTGTCTTTTTCTTCCTTTCCCTCGACACTGTGTGCCTATTCCCAGCGAGTCACTTTGCCACAGGAATCTGGGACTCATTTACCAGCATAAAATGAGGCTAATTACACCTTTGAAGTGTTCAGCATCAGTGGTGCTGCAGCATCAGGTGCTTCCCCAGAAAGCTCTGTTTGGTGGCAAACCCTGGGGAGAAGAGGCCCAGAGGTTTCTTGTGGCTGTGTGCCTAATGTGTCCTCATCTTGGCGACAAAGAGGATGCTAGTGCATGTGGGAGGTCACCTAACCCCCTACACAGACATCGGGGTCAGCACAGATTTGCTTCCTGGTGGCTTCATGTGCATCCTTCACACACAGAAAACAAGCAAAGCCTGGGACTACGCTCAGCCTCCACTCGGTCTGTAGTGTTTCCTCCTGTTTGCCATCCATGGAGAACAGTAGCCCTTGTTTGTTGCCCTGGGTGCGTTTTTTTTTTTCTCTCTAAGCCATGTTCTTTTCATCCTGTTTTTGTTGCTGATAAGTGATGGTAATAGCAGCAGTGAGATGATGGCTCCCAGTGAACACTCCCACTGTCCACAGATGTGTCCCATATAGCCCTTGTGCCAGTGACGGGTATTTTCTCATTAAAAATAGACCACAGACAATGCCACTTCCCGAGGACTGTGATTTATCATTTAATAACAAGTGGTTACTCATTTCCTTCGGAAAACTTTCTGGAAGTGTTATTTTTCTTTTTCCCCTTGCTTCCTCTTTTCTAATTTCCTTCAAAACCCTGCATTACCCATCAGAGCCACTGTGTCTGTTAAATGAAGTGTTCCGTTTTCAAGTGGAAATCGTATTTATGATTTAAAGTTAATGAAAATAACAAATCTTAACCCGTTGGGCATGAACTTTTCTTTGTAAATGCCTGCAGCCCTGAAGTCTTAGCTCAGCCAAGGGAAATAGCAACGGAGAGCTGGGTAGGTGAGACTTGAAAAACTGTGATGCTGGTCCTAAATGGGGAATGGATGATTTGCTCGACCTTACTCTAAAGAAAATTTCAAGTAACTTTAGAACTCATATTGTGTTGAGTTGCCAGCCCTTCGCTGTGGTATCTCCTGGCGTGCCAAGTTCTGAAGGATGGAGAGCCTGCAGATCTACTAGGCAGTCCCATACCAAGTCTGGTATCTTAGTGACTTTACCAAAGAAGTGCTGAAAGCTGTAGAGTAGTTCTTGAGGAAATCCTGACAGCTCAGTAAACAAACTTGGGAAATGTGCTGAAGATGAAATCATCGTAAGCTGGTACTTAAGAAGCTAAAAGAAATAATTCTTTGTTGGATCGAGAAGGAATTTTCAGGGACAGTAGCAGATTAGATGGTAAACTGCAGATGATACAGAAGATGAAATGCAGCCAGGGACATTGCAGTTACTTCAGGCCATAACATCTCTCTTACAGTTGCCTTAATGAGCTGCAAGTGTAGTTTAAAGATAAGAAGAATAAATTCAATAAAGATATGTGCAAAGCAGCACTCTTGGAAAACATGCATGTACCCAAAATGAGCAGTAACTCTCAAAATGAGCAGGTTAACTACAGAAAGGGATCTGTGAGCTGCAGTGAATTACAAGCTGGTTGTGAATTGCAGTCAGATGCTGTTACAAGACAGGTATATCTCGAACAGCCCAGAGAAAAATGGCAAAGGTAATAATTCCAGCTCTTCAATCTTTGTTGTCCTATAAAACCCTGTTTGAAACAGCATCCAGTCTCAGCCCCTGTATTTTAAACATGAAAGCAGGCAGTTTGGGAAGATGAAGCTTCTGTTTGGGAAAATTTACTTACGAGGAATAGCTGGAAGATTTGCATATGTTAAACCTAGAGAAAAAAATCCCAACAGCCCATGGGTGTCAGGCCATGGTTTGATGGGATGCTGTCTTCAGCAGTAGTTTTGGAGCTTAGTATGTCTGCTCTGCTGGTATTGACTGTGCTGCAGCTCATTGTGTGGTCAGTCGTCTGGTCACAACTTGTGTCCACACTGTGAGCTGGGACAAGGAACTTCTCTTAGTACAGAAAAAGCTGCAGTGTCTCCAATTTATTTGAAAGTATGGCCACACAGACAACAGATGGCATGCAAGAGGAAGGAGGGCAAGGAGAGGAACTGGAGACTGTGAGCACCTGGTAGGGTTGAGACTTAAAGGGAACATTTGAGACATCCAGGAAGGTGGTGTGAAGAGTGCAGCACGCAATGCCCCTCCATGCCTGAAGACAGGACTAGACAAAAATTGCATGCAGGGAATTGCTTCTCTGGGCACTGTCTTCCAGATCATCATCTCCATCATGCCTAGTAGCAGCAGGGTAGGCTGGCATTTCTCAAAGTGTAGGTTCCAGCTCCTGGTGGTGGTGGTGAAGGAGAATGAGTGATGCTGGAGCTGACCCAAAAAGCATTAGAAACCTCTTTGTTAGCAGCACAGCAGCCCTTCCCGGGTGGTGGGGCAAGTGGTGCTCATTGCTGGGAACTGCAGCCGAGTCCTGCTTGCTCTTGGCAGGGCTGTGCCAGTGTTGCCTTGGAGAGCAGCACAAAGACAAGCCAAGAGAAGGTTCAGGGCTTGGTGGCTGTTTGACTTCCCTCCTGGCCCAGCATTTCTGCAGTCCTTGCATCCAGATTTTGGCATGGCTTCTGCCCCTGTCAGTCCTGCTGAGGCGAGTGTCTCAATGCCTCCTGATGTTCTGAATCCAAATTTCTGTCATTACTGCATTGCACTTGGCTTTTTGGCTCTTGGGAGTAGTTTGGTTGACCACAAATTGGTCACTCTGTGCTGTGATGTAAGCTGATGATTTCCTCCGGTGCGGATGCTAAACCAAATACCCCTGCAAGTGCTGCCTGACGGGGATGTTACTGGGCTGGTGTTTGCAGCCCATGGGAATGTGCTGGAGCTATGCAAGCCTTAGTGATTCAAGCTGATACTTAGGTTTATGATGAAATGCTAAATGCCTGGTCTGTTCTGTCTGACCAGCTCTACCCCTAGGGAAAAAAAGGGGGTTTACTGCAAGAAGAAGTGATATTCCAGTATTGGTTGGTTGATAATGAGAACACAGAGCATCAAAGCTGAAACAGTGTGTGCTGGCTTTTGAAATCACTGGAGGATATAGAAGTGCCTTGAAGAGGAAGATCATAGATAGGCAGATCTACCGGATATGCCTGGTTGATTTTTTGTAGGCTACAGAGCTTTCTCCTGTGGTTTGCAGGGTTCCCTTGCCTTGCTGCATCTCTGCATCACTCAAAGCACAGTGTCTGTGTCCACGATCTTGGAGGATATAGATGTGAGCCTTGCTAGGAAGATCTAGGCTTCAGTTCCAGTCTTGTTGATGCTAAAATTCCCCTTAATAAAAAAAAAAAATCTTGCTATGCTTGCTTGTGACATGTTTGACATATTGGCACTGAATCTGACTTGTGTTGGTCTCGGTTGCTTAAAAAAGAAAAGAATCATGGTAATTTGTCTTAAAAAGGGTACAGAGAAAGTGAAGAAGAGAACAAGTAGTTTACTAATCATTGCCTTTTCCAGGCTGATAGGCTGGGGCTTACTCTGGGAAGAAGTCAAATCCCTAGACAGTTTCATATACTATCACCAGATGAAGGAGTGACCACCACATGAAGCTTACTGGTGGCAGGGCTGGTGTGGCAGGACTTCAGCAGGACTGAAGAGCTGCAGGGCTCTTCAGTAGGGTCAGCAAAGTTGTAGTGGCATCTCAGGGATGTGTTTTGGACACACAGAAAACCCATCTTCTGCAAGACACAGTGAGTGGTTTGGGTGATGCCGAAGGCTCTAGGCTGCATTCCTGAAACCCCAGGGTGCTGTACAGGTGACTCAACAGCATCAGCTCTAAATGAGGAAGTGCAGAGTCTAGCAACTGCTGGACTTCAGAGGGCAGGGTAAAAAGTAGGGCTGCAAAGACATTCGCAAAAAGGAATTTTAAAGTGTTTTTAAGAAAGACAAACTACTAACAACTAACTTCCTCTTTAGAAGTTACTTTTCAAGGAATAGATCTGTTATGTCAATAACAGTGAATATAATTATGTATGAGGATGAAATTCTGGCTTTGGTGACTTCACAGGACTAGTACTTCATGCAAAGAGATGTTCTTGGAAGCCAACCTGGAAGTATAGTCACGGCAGCAGGAGTAGGATGCAGGTCCGAGTGGGACTTGTCTGGTATCCGCAGGAGATGTTTAATGTTCTTTTTCCCTTGATGCATTTGTCCCAGGGCTGTTGGTACTGCAGGGCATTCCAAGCAGGTGGATACCAAACAGCATTTGTGACCAGGTGGGTCACCCATCGTCTGGTCAGTTTTCCTGTAAGAGCATCTCTCAGGCAGGATCAGCACCTCTCCTGGATGGTACCCACAGAGAGCTCTGTGGCATCCTCCTGGGGTGGATGCTGGTGTGTGCAGGACTGCCAGAGCTTGGCTTTCACCTGCTCATCTCCCCACACGCTTGCTCAGGGTGCTGAAAGCAGGGAACCTCAACAGGCACCGAATGGTGATGGAGCACACACAGCTCTGCACCCCAGCTCTTTTTCCCCAACATTGTTCCCAGTTTACTATTCACCTCCCTCCAGCTCTGTGGCGGGGGGCTGCTGTGACCACAGTGAAGCCTTGCCCTGGCATCTTCCTCCTCCTCTCTTCTGTCCTGCTTTTCCCTTTTTCTCCGGCTGCCGAGTTGCTCTAAGCAACTTTGGCTCCTGTCCCAGGAACAATCTCTCAACACACACAAACCAGGAAGGCTAAAATAACACTTTAAAATTGTTAAATAAATAGCAATGGAGCTCTGCTTAAATGGGAAACGCAGCTTAATTTGTTAAAGGCTTTTTGTCCTCCCTTGGACAGTGATTTGGCTGGGCGTGTGTGTGTGTATGTGTGTGTGTGTGAAGCATTTCTTGTAGCTTGAAAGCTGTATCTCGTGGCCCCAAGTGGGCAGAAAGGGTTATGTGAGTCTGAGTTACTAAACATTTACAGTAAAAGTGTAGTCATCCTGAACCTCAGCCAAAGAGCTGGAGGTTTTGTAAGGTTTTTTTTTTTTTTTTTTTTTTGCGTTTTCCCTTCTCTCCCTGCAGGATGCTGCTTCGTCACTTGCATTCTTCACCCCAGCCCAGCAGTAACTCTTTCCAGACTACCAGCAGCAGTCCAGGCACTTAGATCCTGCCCCATTCCCTCTCCAAGTGCTTTGTGCACAGGGCAAGTGCATCCCCTCTCCCTCAGCGAAGGAGCAGCTGCCAGCTCAGACAGAGGTGCCCATATTTCTGAAACCTGAAAAACACTCATTTCTCTCTTGCACCTTTTCAAAACTGGAGCAAAAATAGAACAGCAGTTACTGCCATATGAGAGAGTGAGAATGGGCGGCTCTGGATAAGCATTTGTAAAATATCCAGGGAAAATGGATGCCGGCAAAGGCTCTGCTGAGTGGGAGTGGGTGTACCAAAATGTATGTGTCAGGATGAGAAATGCATTTCTTGGGAAGGAGATGGAGAACTGGCTGCTTCCCAGCGCACAGCTCCCTCCTGGGGCTCATCCTGTGGGAGCTCTCTGCATTTTTTTTTTAAACACATGGACTATCCCCAGTCCACTCTTCTGAGTACAAACTAATCTGTGTTTTGGGAGAGAGTTGTTTCTTATTAACTCTCTGAATGGGGAAAAAGTAACCTCCACTCCCTGTAGTGGGAATTGCACAAGTCAAAATTTTACATTCCCTTCTCCAGACTCCAAAGTTGTTCCTGGAAGGATGAGTTGTGGGTCAGAGAGGGGCCTTGCCCTCCTGCCACACCTGCTGTGAGAACTGCCAGGTCTGGCTGTCAGTCTGAATGCATGATGAGAGCAGAGCAAAACTGCAGTCATGGCCTGAGCAGGGATACCCAAAATTAACATCAAAAGGAAAGGAGGGAGTTGTCCAAATACAGCCTACAAACCTTTAATTCTGTGTGACAGTGATACCCGGAGCCAGGTAATCTCCAGCATCAGTGTTGCTGCAGTCATGGAAGCAGCTGATTCTGTGGGAAGACGAAGGTTTGATGGAAGGTATAATAATCTATCTTAGATGTTTTAATTTTCCCTTTTCATCCCAAACATAAGGAGCAGAGTTTCCTCCACTTTGAACGGGTCTTTTTATGTTCTCTTTTTATAATTGGGTAGAATAAAATCATGTTTCTTCAGTATATAAAATGAATCTGGCAGCCTGGTTTTTTACTTCAGCCTCCCAAAGAAACAAGCAAGCATAAAGCAAGAAGATACACTGCCTACTAAAATGTCCCACTTATTACAAAACGCACAATAAAATCCTCTGTGAACATCCTGTTTCAACTCTGCAATAAAACTCGCTGGTCAATTAACGGTGGATCTCCTGTTCCCATGGAGAAAGGCAGTTGCAGACTTAAGAGGTTGCTGTGGGAAAGGGGGGAAAAATAAAATTAAAAAGATCCAGTCTTGGTCTTGCAAACAAAGGTTGCCTTGGATTGCAGTCACATGTTGCAGTTCAGCTGATCTCGCTCATGCGAAAAGGGGAAAGATTTCTAGTACTTGCCTAAACCACTGAACTGGTTTAAGGAATTAATTAGAAGAAAATTACTCACCTTTTGTCTTTTTTCCTGTCTAGTTTCCTCTTAGATTCAACTGTCCTGCCTTGGCTCACTAGGTCAGGGGGGCCAGGGGCAGCTGGGACAGGATACCTGGCCATGGTGTGAATTTAACTGTGACTTAAAATTACAAATGGCAAATGTCTTCTGGCTTTTCCCAACTGGGGAAGAAGAAGTCTCTAGATAACCCAAATCTGGGATACCACTGAGCTTTGTAAATCACACCCAGTGGCTGAGTTGCATCAGCAATATCAGGGCAGGAGCACCTGAAAGAACATTTTGGGGTCAGTTGCAATCCCCAGGTGCATCAGGTGAACTGATAAGCTGGTGTTGCTAGAAACCTCGCTGTGCATATGTCTGCATTCAGTAAATAGTTTTGCCCAGGTCAAGCTCCTTCCCTAGAGTGCACCACTCTGTGCCAGGGGGGATGTTCAGAAGACCCTCATATGCTGGACATCATGTGAAATTACACAGAATCCACTGTTTCGGCTTCACAGAGTTGATAGTTAGGTGTGCATTACATGGCTTTTTGGGGCAAAGCCAGCATAACAGGTTTCTGGCTCCTCCTGGGTGGTTTACTCAGGCCTTAGGGCTCACTTCTGATCTTTATAAGGTGTATCACATCCCTGGGTTTCAGAGGGTCAGAGGGTACTTTGACTGAAGGGTATGATCTCATCAGAGCCAGGTATTGAAAAACTTCCCAGGATTTTGTCACCTTGCCCGTGTGTGTGCTGTGTCTAGCTGTGTCTAGAGAGCTGCTGGGCTGGCAGTTGCCAGGAACACCACTTCCCAGCTCAATCCAGGCTCTTTCTTCCTTGGTACCATGCCATGTATCTTTATTTATTGTGGGGAAAAAAATCTAGTACTTGTAAGACCCCCAGACCTGTTCATTTTTAATAGGTTGGTGGTTATGTCCTTTTTTTCTTTTTTTTTTCCCCCCTAAACCTGAAACATTATGGATTAGGGCTGCTGAATTAAAAATAAGGAGTGAAAAATCAAATATATGTATATATATGTATATAAATTTTAATTTTACAATGAAAAGGCATATCTGTACTTCTTGGGGGAGGTGGTATAAAACGCTTACCCCATCCCAAGTTTCCTGTGCTCCCTGGTGGCATCGAGCTCCTTGTTTGCAGAACCCCATGGCAGAGATAAAAAGCTTTGGTGTATGTTCCCTTCGGGGCAATGTGGATTTCTCCTCAAAAACCTCAGTTCTGGCGACCAGTTTTATAAATGCCTAAAAAATGAGGCTTGTACCTTATCTCTTGAGAGATCGTTGATGGATCCATTTCTCAGAAAGATATTTTATTCAGTCCTTTAATGCCATGCCACTCCCTTCATTCAGATGCCTGGAGTCTTTTATCATGTCTCCTCTTACTCATTGCTTAGCCAGGTTGGGCATATTTAGTTCTTTTAATCTTTCCTGCACCTCAGCTGTCTTTAATCATCCTTCTTGATGTCAGAACGTTTGATGCCCACTTCTACGGAAAACAAGCCTGTTTTTTTTTTTTTTGTGTGTGTGCGTGTGAATTGCTTGGGAAATGTCTCAGGCCGCTTGCCCAGGCTCACGCCTGGATTCCTCAAAAGCTCCCTCAAATGTCTCAGTGTGGATGCTGGGGAAAATTTCTGGCTCACCATGTACACCACCGGACTTGGCACCCTCTGGGATTAATTAACATGTTCATTTGTTGGGTGTGGGCAGCAACACATTCACCCCCCAAGATGTTCCATGGGTCGTGTTTCCAGGAGCAGATTTCTCTGGGCGTCTGCAGAGGGGTGCAGGTGCTGATGGTGTTTATGGAGAACAGGCCCAGGAACGTTACTGTAACCTGCATTTCCTTCCTGTACCTGCCAGCAACAAGGAGAGAGAGGTTTAATTTGCTTCTATGATCTCAAAAGCAAAGCCTGGTCATAACTGTTTATAGGTGCCTGTGCTGCAGGTCAGGGTGATGCTTCTGGATGCTGGCAGGGATGGTGACCCCTTCCTGCTGCAGGTATTGATGCTGTCTTTCCTGAGTAGTTCATCTATTTTGCACCCAAAAGTAGTCATTCACAGCTTCTTAAATCAATTCGAAGGTGAGGATTGCTGCTAGCTGGTACCAGGCTGAGCACTGCATCCCTTCAGGGCAGGGTCTTCAAACTCACTGTCTGATGCTGATGTGTGGAGGTGTCCAGAACTCCTCCACGTACCTCCTGGATACCTGTTATTTCAGTGGAAGCTGTTTTCTAAAGCCTGACTCAATCATTTTCTTAAAATAGGCAAGCTCAGATGCTGACTGGAAGGGGTTAAGGCACAGATCTCCAGGTTTGCTGGGTCTAGGCCATTGCTGTGCTGCTAGGGGTGGCTTCCCTGACATGGACTTTGAATTACTGAGCGCTTGGCAGGGAGTTAAAGAAGGCCAGAAGCCGGCTTGTCCCTCCCCCACCTCCCATTATGAGGGAATGCTTCTCATACTCTCCCAAATTTAGCAGTGCAAATGTGGCTGGGTTAAGTAGGCTGAATGATGAGGAGATTTTGATGGTAATAAAGGTCCCCTTCCCTCCTCTGCCTCACACACTGCCAGCAGCCTGTGCGATAGAAAGCTGTTTGATATATGGCTGTGTGATTTATGGCTGTGCCAACAAGGGCTCTGTGGCCTGAGGAGAGGATGGGGACCTGGGTAGTGGGAGAAAACAAACTGCGAGGACCACCGCCCAGCAGCACTGAGAACCTGAACAACAGCCTGATGTCCCCCTGGCTGTCCCGTGTGACCCCTGGGCTCTGATGAGAGGGGTCAGCAATGTCTGGAGGTCACCACGAGGAGAAGCCCACGTCCTCTCTATGATGACACTGGGATGCTCTGGGTCATGGAGCAGGAGTCTGCTGCCTCCATCTCTTTTCCTCACAGCTCTGGGCCACCCAGGCTCCTTGGCACTCCTGTCTGTGTTTCCTCCCATTACTCCCTAGGAGTGTTTGAGGGATTGCTCTAGAGCTGGCAGTGAACATCTCAGGAGGATCTCGACAGGCGTTTTTATGCCACGTTGCTGGGTCATTGTGGGAGTCCAGCATGGGACAGGCTGTAGGGCTCCATCACTGATGCCTGAACTTTGGTGGCTGCAGAGGAATGTGCTGTTGCTTCAGCCACTTGCATGGGGACCCATCCCTTCATCAGTTTATATATTTTTATATATGTATTTATATATGTACGTATTTAAGTAGGTAATATATATTAAATAGATATATAAATATTTAAATATATATATATATAAGCTGCAATTTATATAAGCTGCAGTTTATATATAACTGGTTTCCAGTGCAGCCTTGTTTTGAAAAATTAAGGAAATTGAAGGTTTTTGGTTGGAGGGAAGGGACGAGATTGAGCTTGCTGACATTTCTTTTGTTGTAATGTCATATAGGTCTTGGTTGACTGCAAAAAGGAGAAGGGAGGAGCGTGTCAAAGGGAGGTCAGATCCTGCCAGGGTTTCCTGGGAAATGAGGTGAGTGGTGATGTATTTCAGCACTCATAAGCCTGGAGATAGAAGCCCTTCCGGTCTTCCCTGCACCCTTTGTGTGAGACCTCTTCTGCTGATCCTCCCGATTTCCTTTTGGTATGGGTTTTGTTGTATTTTGCCTCTTCAGGGCTGATGGGAGGATTGTTGTGCTTGGGAGTCTCAGAAGGGCTGGAGACTCTGGAATATGTCGAGGTTTTGTGCATCACACAGAGCTTGTTTCTGGCTGTATTTGGGCTTCACAGCAGGGGACTTTACTCCTCTGGGTTTAGAGAACTGCTGCAATTACCTGCTACTGATCCAGTCCCCCCCCACCCAGCCTCCTTTTACAGTCGCTGGAGGGAAATGGGTATTTTTAGGAAGTGCCTGACCCTGACCTGCTGTAGGCATCTGAATGGATTGAATCATTCCCTACAATACCTGTTCCTCTGCACTGTCAGCGCAGCTGGGGCAGCTCCTTTGGATGTAGGGTCTGCAAGGCATGTGTAATGTCTGTACCCTGTGTAGGAGGACTGGAGTTCAGGGTGTTTGCTTGTGGCTTGGGGTGTCCAAAGCCACTGCATGAAAGCTTGGCCTCTCCTAAGCGGCCCTTAAATTTTCTTCAAGGTTTGGACACAGCTTAAATCTGTGAGCCACTTGTCTGAGCCTGCTCTCGGCATTTATACACCCTGACTGGCAGCATTTGTACATTCCTGAAGGATAGGGTATGATTGCTAAAGAGGTTTCAGTCCAACTGGGTCATCTCACGCTGGCTGTTTGCAGCCCCAGTGAGAATCAGCAAGATGATTCCAGCCTCAGTTTATTCCAGCCCCAGGAGCCGCTGCACTAAGACCCAGTGAGGCTGCTTGGGCTGCACTGTAACCTCCTGGGAACCAGCCCTGGAGCCGCTCTGCTCCTTGGCTTTTTGAGTGATGTGGCTTGTGGCTTTTCAGCCACAAGAAGGTTTGGAACAATGCTTGCCATCTCCTCATGGGAACCTGACACCTGTAGAGGGAGCATCCACATCCTGGTACCTCGGCTAAGGTGCAGAATCCCCCAGGTGTGGTTCTGTGAAGAACTGGGGCCTGTATGTCAGGTCTCTGTTGATTAGAATCTCCGTCCAGATTTTGTGCACGTCACTGCATCTTCCAGCCAGGGGAAATCCCTCCAGAGACATCTGCCTGACTTTGCTAGGCCAGTTCCTCTGCTTCCCCCTCCTAGTTCTTTGAGGGATGGAAATGTTTTCTGCTTGTGTTTGCAGAGCGCTCAGCCTGTGCTGGCTGATCCCTACTGCAGTGAGGCTAAATATCCACACTGTTTGAAATTTAGATGTACAAGGTGTTGTACCTAAGCAGAGGTAACTGGAAGATTTTTGGTATGCTTATGCTTCTGCTGATGTCCTCAATATGTTTGTTCTCTGAGGGCAGTCTGTTCAGAGAGGGACTGATGGATGATGGTCCATCGTCAAGATTGCCACCATTAAGTCAAGGAACAAATATAATTTGCTGTAGTATATCACTCTTGTTTAGTTTTCAGTGGGCAAAGGAAATGTGTGTGTGTGTTATTCTTCATTTATTTAATGTTTTCTCTGCAATTTACTGTTAGCTTTTCTGTATTACTAATAATTGGAGTGTTTTCATTGCCACCCTGGAGAGAGGAATGTCTCCTTTTTATAGCAAGGGGAACTGTCACAGTGAAATGATGTGGTCACTGCCCTTTGCCTGAGCCTGACACATACATGTCCTGCCTTCTGTCTGTCTGCCTTGGGGATCAGAAGATGTTGCAGGGACTCACGGTGCCCTTGTGTTTGATGCTTGCTTCTGCCACTGGTCTCTTTGCTCTGAATCCATGCCTCGATTCTCTGTCCAGAGAACAGGAATAAACTGATTCTTTAGAGTTGCCACGAGAACTAACATTAAGGATGAGCAATTTAACGGGAGATGCAAGAGCTGTGTCTAAGAAGGGGGAATGCTTTTTGCAGTATCAGTGATTCCCAGAGAACAGCCTCATTTTTACTTGGCTGTTGGATGTCACTGGATTTTTCACAATTAAGTTAACTCCATCTAGCTTTCTTTCTCTGTCACTCTTTTTTTGGAAGTATTTTTGTGCTGGGCTGACACCGTGGACATCAGCAAGGATATTCAGGGATGGGTGTGAGGCTCTCCGCTTTCTTTGAGTTTGGGATTTCCTTGAGCTGGGATGCTTTGGGGTTCTGGGACATGGTAAGCAGGAGAATGTTGTCATCGCTTATCTTGACCAATATGAAATGAGCAGCCTGCCTGAATTTAGGAGGGTTTTGCAAGCCTCAGTGACACCAGTTAAGTACTCGGAAGGGGTGTGAATTGGGGGTGGGTGGAGAAGGAGGTTTGTTATGTGCTTCCCGGCGCTAAAAGCAGGTGTTCAGTCAACTGAGAGTTGCCCTAAAGGCAGAGAATAAGGATGCAAATGATCTGTGAAACATAAAAGGAACCATCTGAATGCCCCTTTTCTTGGTTTACCTCCACCCTGGGTAATTTGCATGACACAAGTTGATCAACCCTGAGAAAAAGCAGTTCAGTCCAACAGGACAAGATAACTTTGTCAAACCTAACGACCTCGCAAAGAGGCGAAAAACAAGCAAAGCCCAGAGGCCAGGAGATAGAGAGAGGAAAGGGTGGGCTGTGGCTCTGCTGCCTTGGTGCTTGGTGGGTCCCCTGGCTGGCACTCGAGAGGTCCCTGCTTCCCCCGGGCAGCAGAGCAGCCCAGCTAAGTCAATGCCGATCCCAGTACGGGTGTGCGAACCGCAGCTTAACCCTCCCTCATGAAGGCAGCGTGAGCAGCACTGGGCGAGCAGAGCCCGCTGAGCTTCTGCCCGAACAGGGGCCACATGAGACCGCTTAGTTTAAACCCCCCTGGAAGGGCTTTTAGGCCGTGTTTTGCCTCTTGTTCGATGCAGTAGCAATACGTGAATCCAACCGGTGACAATGTCTTAGCTGGAACCCGGTGTGGATTCAGGACCCTCCGTGGCCAGCCTGGCGATGCCGAGTGCAGCGTGCAGCAGCAGCGCTGAGCTGTTGCTCTGCCCATCCTGCCCCGATTCTGCCGCTGTCGAGTTCCACACCCAGCCTGGATTTACACCCTAGCAGAGCTTTTAACGAAGTTAATTCTTTTGCTGTGATTTGGGCCTGCACATGTGTCTGTTGGGTGTTGTCAGCTCAGCTGTAGCTGCAGATGGCTGGTCTCCCCCCACCTCCACCTGTGCTCTCCTGTCGTGCAGGTGACCTCCTTCATTTCATTGATAGTTTCGCTAATTTTCCCGGTGTTAATGAGTTCTTCCCCAGCTGCCATTCCCCCCCTTCCCCAAAACCAAGACATTGACTCTTTCACTGTGAGGGTTAATTGCTTATTTATTTTGTGCACTGCACCTCCCTCTTTCTGATTGCACTTGATATGTGCAGGATGTAGTGATAAAAATCTGTTTGAGCTGTCTCCTATTTCAGACATTTTTGCTCCTTTAAAGCAGCTTCACGGGACAGTGAGTGTGTTCGCAGGTGCTTGGATAGGAAGGTGGGGAGGGAGCAGTAGGCTGGGCAGCTCTGTGCTCTCTGCATGCTCCATCCTTGCCTGTGCGGGCACCAAGGCCTTTGAACAAAGGCTTTGAGGCGTTATATCCTCACGAGCCATTGTTACAAATCTGGGGAAAAAAACTTGTCACATTGTTCAGTCTTAGCTCCTTGCAGACTTCTCTCCGAGATCCAGCTGCTTTTCATCAGCAGCTCCCGGGGCTGTCTGGGCCAGCCGGCAGCTTGCCACGTTCAGTGGTGACACGTCTGTGTCTAGAGAGAGCACGGCATCACTGTGGATCTGTACGGACTGCTTTGCAAACAGCGCGGTGTGTACGGCCACGTGGTCCCTTCCAGCCTTACCCATTCTGTCATTCTGTGCGGTTCTCTGTGTTCATGTGTGAGGACATCCAGTTGCAGACTGCATATGTTTAGTTGAACCAGGTGTTTTCTGGTCTTTTTTTTTTTTTTTTAATGTTTTGCATCAATAGTTTGTTTGGTTCTGCTGTTTCCTCCTAAAGTTAACGGTGCCTATGGATGGTTTACTTACATGCATGAAAAAGCTGCTCTCAGAGGTGGTTTGTATTCTCTGTATTTTTATTTTGAGTGTCTGATCTGCAGCATGTCCTGTACAGATGGCTCCTTTGGTTAAATGTTGTCCTTGTGTGGATGTTTTTCCTTAATAAATTTGATGCCTTTGAAGAAAACTATGTTAATTTTCTGAATTAGGAAGCTGTGTATAGAAAACCAATATGGAGTAAAGGGGGCTGAGGTCAGGAAGGGTTAGTTATGAAAACTGGTGTGTATTCTGCTAACATCCCAGTGCCCCAGGGGTAATGCTTCTGAGCTGTAACCCTGAGTCATAACTGCCTGTCCCAGTGCAACTTGCAACCAAAGCAGTGTCACATTGGAGAGCTTGGCATGAAAGCTGGAGCCCAGAGGCTTGAGGGGTCCACACTGATGGGGCTGCTGGGTGCATGATGCCAATATACCGTCATGGAAAGGGGGATTAAAATTTGGGCAGGAAAACACAGGGTCCAAACTGCCAAATGGCTGCATGTGTTCAGTTTGCTTTCTTTTCTTTCTCTTTTGTTCGGATCTGTTTGCCTGAATTTGTCAACTGGATTCCCCCAGAAAAGAGGACCTGAAAGGTCTTTAACAGCAATAAAGGGAGCTCATCTGTGGAGGAAAGGGTGCCCTTACTGAGCCAAGCAGACAGACTGAGAGTGCTGACTTGGAAAGAGATGGGTGGTGGTTTTCCGTCTTGTCTTTCCTTGTGGTCATGACCGGGAGAGCTGATGTTCCTTCTAATTGAGTATGTGTAGCGACATGCCAGGAATACCTCCTTGCTGGATTGCGTTCTTCTGTGGGAAGGCATCAGCTATACATTGTGATGGGGATTAACTCATTAGACCTTACTGTATAGATAGTGCTTTACAAATAATCTTTTCCTGGGAAGATTTCCTAACTGGGCATAGTCCCAAAGAGCATGAATTGGCTGGTTCTGACTGTTTTATGTTATTCTCAGTGCCTTGGTGTTTTGAATGAACGTCTGAGGCTTCAGCCCTTTCCATATGCTCTGCTGTGATGGTGCCGCTGGTGCGGGCAGGGCTGCTGGGCAGTTGAGCAGAACCAGGTGCGAAGTGGCAGAATGGGCATTCCTTGTGTTTGATTGCTGGGAAGTCCCATACTGTGTGGGTTATCCATGAAGAGATGTCTCGATGATGGAGGAAAATGGATTGTCTTGCTGAATTGAATTTTCATATTTCTTTAACAGTTGTGCTAAAAAAAAACCCCTTCAAAAATCTTGATGCTTCTTGGGATTAATTTTTGTGTATTTTCTGAGAGCACCAATAAAGGTTATGAAAGCAGTTTCATTTTCCAAAAGGGGGAAGAGCTCAAGCCTGAATGTGAAACACCCTGGTCCTGATGTTGCAACATACTTCCCAAGTGACTGTGGGCAGGTCAGACAGCTGGACTAGAAATGTCCAAAAGTGTGACTTGGTGTCCAAAATGAGGACCCACTTGGACATGTTGTACCAGCATTACTGTGCCAGTCTGAACTTCTGTTTGGTGGACCTCACAGCTCCCGAATGACTGTGGTTCGGAGTCAGGTGAGTTTGGGTGTGAAACCCAAAAAAATCTGTTTTCCAGCTTAAACACCACTTACGTTCTGTGGGAGGAGTGGGAACAAATAATGGTTTGGACCAGGCTATTCCTCTATGGATCATGGAAAATTTCCAAATATTTGGCTTATGTTAGATGCCTGACTTCCAGACAACTGAGGCTAGGGAGAGAACAGTCCCACCTTCTAGTTTCTTGATGTCTCTGTTGCTTGTATGTAAAATGAGTTTAGCATTAAGTCCTTGTTTCCCTGAAACAGAGAATAAATATAAAATTTGGAGCTGTTTCCTGACTACAGCAGCAAATGAATGCTTGTGTTTGGGATAACAGGCTGATCTTGGCCATGGGTAGCATCTTTGAAACTGCCAGCATGCTGGGAGTTAATGAATGTGCTTGTATTTCTCTTGATGAGCTGGCATGTTAAGGCTTTAAAATCAATTTTACTGCTGAACACCACCGCAGACCTTTTTATTTAAGATGTTCCTTTCATGAAGTTCAAATAGCACCCATGTTGGACTGAATTCCAAATCTCCAGGAGAGTTTAGGACAATTTTGCTTGAGGTTTCTGTTGTGGTTGCTTGCAGGAGAAAAAAAAAGCAGAGTAAAGTAACCAAGGTCAGCACCTCACTTCAAGCTGCCAGTAGAGCTCCTCCAGGGAGAGAGGGATTGAGTTACCCTCCGCCTGCAATTCATCCTTCATGCCTATAACCAAATAATCCAGTCAAACGGTGTCAAAAAGGATGGGAAAGTTAGGAAAACTTTTTGCTGTAAGTTGAGCTGGGCAAATGATGCTCAGAGCTGTGCTGGTGTCTCGGGCACAGATTTCTCTTCAGAAAGTGCTAGGGGTTGAGGATTTTACCCAAGGTATGGCATTGAAGTCCTGATGACCATAAGTTGTGGAGTGGAACACGCGTTTTCAAACGCACCGTGCTTGTCCCCATCTCGGTAGTAGGTCTTAATTTTTGAGTGCTGTGATTCTGATTACATTTTGCACTTATTATTGATCAATATATATAGTACCTTTATTTGAATTTAATTAGTTATTGTTTAATATTATAGTAGGCTTTATCACAGATTAGTACTACCTTGCATTTGTTAGTTTTTTCCATTCTAGAGGATCTGTTAAGTATTCCCAGGGTTGATTCTTAACTTTAGGATGCTCGTGTTCCCCCTTGAATGCCCTTGGACACATTATCCAATTGTGGTGAAAACTGTCTGGCCCATTTTCATTTATTTTCCATCTCCTTTTGCACTGTAACTTGATTGTTATGAAGTCATTAAGCTAACGACAGTATTATTTGGTTCCAATTTGTATGCATTTGACATTATTGACATTTCAGCTTTCTCTGGTTTAAGTCTCAAGAATGGCATCCTGGTATTCCCTACCAACATTGCTTTTTGTCTCGTTAATGTTGGACTAACCTTCAAGGAAAAGATTTTGAAAAATTATTTCTGAGGTTATGCTAATTTTTTCCGTGTAAGGGCTGTGTGACTTGAAGAAAGTTGCATTTCAGCAGCAAGCTGGACTAGACAGAACACTGGTGCACTCTGTGATGCCAAGGAAATAATTTGCTGCAGCGCCCTACCACATGCAATCCTTGTTTTTCTTGGGATATCTCCCATGGACCTTCTGGCTGATTTTTCTCGTTCTTCAATCTGACGTGATTGTCGTATGTTGTGGTATGTAGGGCTCCAAGCCAAGAATATCCAATATTTTTGAAATGTGTTCATTACTGTTCAAAATAGGCCTTTTTTCCATTATCTTATAAGATTTTGCCACTTCTCTAATATGCTAATTTTATCCCTTCTTTGGCATCCATACTCCTTAGTGTTATTTTGGTGTGTACTGTATATATAACTTATGTATAGCTATGTGTGAGTGTGTGGTACTGTATGGGATTTATATAAAGCTTGTCTTGTCTGTGCTGTCACAAGGAAATAATTCTCACTTCTGTGGTGGGATCTTGGCTTGGATATGTTGTGTCCGACCAGTGCATTGCCAGGTCTCTCTGTCTTGCTTCCCTTCATCCCCAAACAAGGCCGTTGCTCCACCCAGGCAAGGGAAGACAGACTATCGAGCACCATTTCCAGTGACGGCAGGTGAGGGATGTGGGGGCTTTAGAGCTGCTGGGTGGAAGTCTCCAGATCCCTGAGTTACACATGCTCGTGAGCAGTGCGTGTGCAAATGAGCATGGTCTGCAAATGTGGTCCAAGTGCATATGGAGAAAATAGCTTTAAAAATGGGGATACATTTGCTCTGAAACAGAGCATGAGACATGTTGGACCATGACTACAATGTCGCGGGCATGGGTGAAGGCTAGAGACGGCAGCCAGGGCAGAGGTGGAGTGGGTGGATGGGTGGGTGGAGACAATCAGTGTGAGAAACTGCACTGGATGGCAAACTTGAAAGGAAAATTCTGATTTGGATATGAAGATCATTAATTGGGCAAATTGATTCCCCTATAAGGTGTTCCTTGAACACCTTACTTTGCTATTCTGCTTTCCTAGTGTGCCTGCTTGGGTGACATGCATGGACTCAAAAACTCGGTAGAAGGACTGTGACAGTGCCAACATGTTTGGGGACAGGAAAGGAGCCAGAGTTAACTGTGGGATCCAGTCATGAGGGAAGAGTGAAACTTTGTGGTCAACTGTGACTTGAGGGAACCAGTGGAGCAAAATGCCCACTTAATGTTCCCATCTTTTGGTCCTGCTTAGGAGAGGATGATCTCTATTGCTTGGACATTCATGGTCTTTGTTATATGATGGCATCTCTTTAAGGCCTCCACATTGTCATGATGGTATCTACCAAGGGGAGGGAGACCTGGCCCATTGTGACTGTCAGTTTTATGTATTTGCCCAGCTGAAATGTGATGGGCTTTGTTGTAGGGAAGTAAAGGTTTCCAAGAAGCTCTGGAGTTCCTGGACTGATGACTGGAAAACAGAGGCATAAAATATGTAAGGTGAAAAGTGGGGAGGAGGGGTTGTTCCTTTGAGACTGTTGGGTGTTTATTCGGAGGAGGATGTGAGGCTGAAATTACTGCAGGTAAGTGCACTGTGTATCTTGGCTGCCGGTTTCAAGGTTGTCAGCTGAGACAGGTGTTGTGCCAGAGCAGGATATTGCCACCTCCAACAAGGGTCTTGGTGGGTCTGGCATGACAGAGAAGACTGTAAACTGGATTTCTTCTTGGTAGTGCACTGAGTTTCAGGGCTGAAGAGGCAGCTCTTGGTCTAAGCACTGTGGCTTGTCACCAAGAGGGCTGTGCCTGATCAGTGCTGGTGGGGTTGCTACTGGTGGTGGGATCAGAAATACTGTTCCTTTCCTGCAAGGGAGGACACCTTACAATGTGATGGAGGCCACAAAAGCTGTTGAGCCTGTTTTGTGACTAAATGTCACTATCAGTCAGCGAGAGCTCTGAAGATGGAAAACTTTCACAGTGTGAATGAAGTTACTGAAGGAGGGGAGGCACTCGACATGATTAGCTTCATTGACTTGAGCCATAGGAAGTTTAGGATGGGTTGATGAGTGTATGGACATGAGGAAGCCTCCTAAATTGGTTTTGTTTATATCAGCCAAAGGGGGATTTTCTAAGATTAGTCCTTATGTTCTCCAAGCAAAGCAGGCTGAATGTTGTTGTATCTGACTCTGCAGGAAAGCTGACGCAGTGGCAGTAGCTCTCAAAATTGTGTATTCCCTTCACAGCCAAAGCTAGAACAAGAAAAATATCTTGTGTCAACCTGGCCTTTGAAATACAAATGAGTGAGCTCAAGCTCACTTGTAAATGTCACGATGTGCTTTGTACTCTCGCTCCCTAATGTGGTTGCTTTGCTTTCCCAGGTAACACATTTTCAGGCTTTTGCTTCAAGTGATGCTTTGACAACAGGGAGAGGAGAAGAGAGTCACTGTGCTTTGTGTTGCGTCCTTCGAGGCTGTTTTCCCACTGAGAAGATGCACTGACCCTGAGCCAACTTGAAACCGTCAGCACAGGCATTGTGCTCCCATGAAGGCCCAGCTACAGCCTCATGTTCTTCTGTTGTCGGACTTGGGGGGAATGGTGTATGAAAGGACACTGTGCAACTCTTTGGCTTGACAGCCTTTGCTTTTTTTATGTGCTGTAAGTCTTTCTTAGGGCGTTTGTGTCCCTCTGTCAGGGAGTCTGTGCTTACTTGCTGAAACTCATTCATCTTGTTTTTAGGGTGAGTTGTCCTGTACTGGACCACCAGCGAACAGCTGTGCCTGGCCAGCTGGCCAAGCCTGCTGCAAAAGTTTGAGGAAGCAGAGGGGCAGGCACTGATCTCTTGTCTCTGGTGAGCAGTAATAGGACTTGAGAGAATGGCATGAAGCTGAGTCGCAGGAGTGGGGGAGAGGGGGAGTAGTTTGATTATTAGGAAAAAGTTCTTCACCCAGAGGGTCTTAGGCACTGGAACAGGCTCCTCAGGGACATGGTCACAGCACCAAGCCTACTGGAGTCCGGGAAGTGTTTGGCCAATGCTCTCAGGCACATGGTGAGACTCCTGGAGTTGTCCTGTGCAGGGTCAGGAGTTGGACTCAGTGATCTTTGTGGGTCCCTTCGAGCTCAGGACAGTTCATGATTCCGTGTTTCTATGGCAAAGCATTGACTTGTGCAATTGCCTTTAGGGTCATTTCTACTGACTTTTGAAGGATGCACTTCCGGGGTTTCCACTAACTCATGCAGCTTCTTTGTGAACTTCTTCCCCTCAAAACTGAATCACAAGGCATGTAGAGAGCCAAGACTGGAACAGGATATGTTGCTTCTGTAGAGAAGCCCGTTGTGGAAACTAATTGTGCTATTTTGGGTTATACCACGATGGGCTGGCTGGGTTTGGTGACATTTCTGTCCTGTCTGGGATTAACCTGATAGGGATGGTAAGAAAAAAAATAACATTAGAAGCAAATAAACCCCTCAGAATTGCATTTTGGATGCCAGAGGATGCTCATCCTCAAAACCTAATTGTTTTAAACCAATTTGCTGATTAGTTCAAGCCAACTTTCAGACTCCGTCTGAGTAATAGGCATTTCTGTGGAGTTAATCAGAAAGAACTGCAGTTTCTTTTACCATGAGCAAAAATAAATGTCAGACTGAGGACAATGTGTAACAGCAATGACTGGATTTGTTGACTTAGCCAGAAATATGCAGCCAGTGAAAAATAAAATCATGTGGAAATACCTCACAGGCCTCTGAATCAGTGCTGACAATCCCTCTGGAGCTTTACTTGCAGTTGGTGAATAAAGTTGTTGAGAGGAGTAGCAGGAGTGCAGCAGTGCAGGAGATTCTCTCTGAGTTCAGGTGGATCAAGGAAATGCTCCTCTTCCTCATCCATCACTGCCCATCTGCAGGGGCTCAGCATCCCAGGCTGGATTTAACCTCTGCCTTTGTGCTTCTGGTTTGGGAGAGAAAGAAAGAAGCCTGTGGTAAAAAGTAGCCTGGGCCAGATTTTTGGCTGATAAGTTTTGCTAGATCAGAGCTGTTTTCTGAGCATGATAGAGCTCAGAGAGGGCTCATCCATCCCAGCTTGGATGCTGCAGAGTTGCATTTCAGATGCCCACAGCCAGTGCTGCCTGGTGGGTAAATGAAGTGACACGGCTGTCACAGAGGTACTTGGGTGCCTTGGTGAAGAGCTTCTCAGGATCTCCCATCCAACCTTTATTATTTGGTGAGTTGACGCTGGCTGGATGCCAAAAGCCGCTCTGTCACTGCTGTCTGCAACCTGCAACGGGAGAGGGGAAGGAAAATAGTAACAAAAGGCTAATGATTTGAAGTAAAGGCAGAGAGAGATCATCAACTGATTACTGTCATGGGCCAAACAGACTTGACTTGGGGAAATTAATTTAATTTATTACCAGTGAAAATATACCAATCAAAATCAGAGCAGGATAATGAGAAGTAAAATGAATCTTATAAAGACCTTCCACCCACCCATTCCTCCTTCCCAGGCTGTACCTCCTTCCCCTCGGGCAGCACAGGGAGTTTACAGTCAGTTCATCACAGACTGTGTCTGCTGCTGCTCAGGGAGAGGAGTCCTTCCCCTCCTCCAGCATGAGAGCTCCGTGGTCCCTCACATGGGAGTCACTCCTCCACGAACTTCTCCAGCGTGAGTCCTTCCGGTGGGCTGCAGCTCTTCACGAGCTGCCACAACGTGGGCCACACCTCCAAGGCGTGCAGTCCTTCAGGGACAGGCTTGTCCAGCGTGGGTCCCCCACAGGGTCACAAATCCCACCAGAAAACCTGCTCTAGTGTGGACTCCTCTCTCCATGAGTCCTCAAGTCCCAGTCAGGAACCAGCTCCAGCTCAGGTTCACAGCCCTGTTTCAGTCATCCACAAGCACTGGTGTGGGTCTTCTCCACAGGCTGCAGGTGGATCCCTGCATCCCTGTGGTCCTCCATGGGCTGCAGGTGGATCTCTGCATCCCTGTGGTCCTCCATGGGCTGCAGGTGGATCTCTGCATCCCTGTGGTCCTCCATGGGCTGCAGGTGGATCTCTGCGTCCCTGTGGTCCTCCATGGGCTGCAGGGGCACAGCTGCCTCACCATGGGCTGCACCACGGGCTGCAGATGCCTGAAGTACCTCCTCCTACTTGTTCTTTACTGACCTCCATAGAGAGTTCCTCACTAATCCAAGTATGTGAGTTTGGCATGATATTGGGCTACTGTATGGTATAGAGGAGGCAGCTACCGTGTACCTTCTTTCTGGCTGATTAACACCCTAGTTTGCAGTGGATCCACCCTCTCCCCCCCCCGCCGTTTTTACCATTTTGGTTAAATACATAAACAACCTGGTGTTGTGTAACAGGCTACTGTGGCTGTTGCTCATTCTGCACGATGCTCAGCCACGGAGGATACACACAGGAGTATCCAGCTTCAGCCCTGTGACTGGGTTCCTCCCCATGCATGACTGTGATTTAAAAATACATAGTGGGAGACTTTCCAGACTGAAAAGGGCTTCATCTTCCCTGGATGAGCTCAGCGTTTTTTACAACACTCCACTTACACCAGTTGATGTCTTTCCAAGAGTCTGAAGTCAGGATAGTGACCCACAGCTGGATCATCTGCCAGAGCTCCCTGGATGAAGTGCTGAGCCTGCTGCCCTCTGGGCAGGAGCCTGCCAGGAGGTTTGCCCATAAAGTGCTGGTATTTAGGGTGGTAAAACAGGGGTTTATAAAAAGTTTTAGTGGTGGCAGGGCTGTGGCAGTGTGCTTGGATGCATTCATGAAATAGAGTTGTTGTTTGAAGGAAGTTGCTGAAATGGTACCCATGGCCCCATACAAAAAGCTGGTATGATCAGAGAAGATTTACCTTCTCTCCATTTCTCTTTCTGTTTCCTGCCCACTTCTTTGATAATTTTGAGTCTTTCTGATCTGCACTTCTTTTTCTTTGCTTACAAACCTCCAAGGTGTGACGTTAACTTCATTGAGTTTCAGTGCTTCTGCCTTTGCTGAGTTTAGCAGTGCATGCGGGTTGGGTCATTGCTGTTATTTTGGGTTTTCCCAAGTCTTCCCACAGGCTGCTTTTGATTTCAAAGATACTTGTTGAAAAAAGGAAGATTTCCACAAAAATGCCTGTCACACCTCTGATGCTTTCAAGCACGACTCCTGTTGAGCATCTGTCCTGTCGTACTTCGGCAACTAAAAGCTGATTAAAGAGGTAGGAATACCGATTTCAGCTATTTTTATGGCACATATGTCACTTTGATACTTTTGCAGTGGGATCTCCAGCAGACTACTTGGTGATAGGCGCAGGGACTTTGAGGTATGCACGTGAGCCCCAAAATATTGCTGCCTGTCAGGGCACTGCAGTGCCGAGCAGTGAAGTGGCAGCCTCTTGGGGCGATCAGCAGCAGAGGCTGGGAGTTTGGTGAAGCTCTGCAGGGGAAACATGTTCTTCATGTGGCTGAACACTCTCCTTTGGAAACTGGGAATAGGTCCAAATTTCCTACTTGCTGTACCTTTCTTTTGTGCAAACTCTCCCCTCTCATCCTCCTAGATTGCTTTCCATTTCCCGGCGCTGCAGCTGACACATCTGGGTAGGAGCATCATGGGCTTCTGTGCGACACATCAGCCTTGTACTACCATGCTGACTTCCTTCAGTGATATCCTGAGGGACAGGTATAGCAGTGATGATAGATACCCACTCTCACCCAGCAATACCCCTCTCAGTGCGATCCTTCTTCATGGGGTGTGTTTCCCACTGTGCCTCGAGACAGCCAGAAGAGTCTTCTGAAACCTGAGCATCACCATGTAGAGGTGGAACCTCTTTTGGATATGAATCAGGAGTCAGCATTTCTAATTTGGATTGACAGAGCAGTGTTGGAGCCACAGCTCAGATCTGTCAGAGCCTTTTCTAGCAAATCATTTCAAAAAGGGTGTTTCAGTGTTGTTTAATGAACAGAAGAGAAAGCCCGGCATGGGGCACGGACAGGTTGCAAGGTGGGAGTTACCAGCTGCAGGTACCTCCAGGAGCAACCAGAGCTTCACGGTACCATAGCCAGCACCAGGGCCAAGAGCAACTTTTCTGTCTGTTCACTTACTTTTCTTTCCCACCTGAATGTTTTGTGCTATTTTCAAAGCATTGTGTGCATATCCTGATTCTCTTCTCTTGGACTAAACAAGTGTCCTCCTTTCCCTTAGTTGGTTTCTTCACACAGAGGTAGAGAGTGGCAAAATATTTGTTCAGAGATAAATGTGTTTATCTGATCAGGAAACCTGGGTATGGGCAATATGTGAGTATAGTTTTTGTTTGTTTGAAGCAGCTTGGAATTTTTAGGAAAGTCAGAAGAATTTCCCTTAAGATGAGCTGCTTAACAAGTGTCCTGCCAACCAAGCTGATAAATGCCAGGAAAATTCTAAACAGAACCCACAACTGTTCTCTGCAGCTGCCAAGTTTGTTTGCTTTGAGGTTTTAATTATAGGCAGTTTCCCCAAAACAAGTGTTTTATTTGTTACCCTTCTATCTTCCCTTCTTCCTCCTCCTCCTTGTCCACTTCTCCCTTGTGCTGCTTGTTGGCTGTGTTCTCGGCTGTGCTGGGCTTTGCTGGGCTTTGCTGAGCTGTTACCATTCCTGCCACCATGGGGATGGCACTGCTCTTTTCTCCAGCTCTCCTCAGCCTTTGCGCTTGCTCCAGCACCGATCCACCCACAGCTCAGTGTGCTGATGGAAAGTCAGCTCGTGTCTGTTCTGGGTGAGCTTTCTGCTGGTCAGTGAATTGCATCAGCAGCTAGAGGGGTTTGGTGAGCTCCAGGGCCAGCAGTGTGGCTTTAGGAAGTGAGGAAAGGTTACTTGGTCTTTTTCAGCAATGAAATGTTAGACTTGCACACATTGTAGAGCTTTCAACCCAGTCCACCTCACCTATCAAGGTTGCATCCACATCACTTAGAGAGGTGAAAAGGTTTTGTGTATTTTTTTCCTCTCTCCAAAAAGATCAGCTGCTTTGAGAGTCCCGAAAGCGCCAAGGTGTAGATAGATGGCCATTGATTTTTTTTCCCCTCAAAGCTATCTTGAAAGTAACCCAAGTCCTCTGCAGATAATCATGGCATAAGGTAAAATTTTGCTTCAATAGAAGAGAAGAGCCTGGTAGACCATCAGCTCCTTTGATTTCAGTGTATGGTTGTCTTGTCACCCACTCACATGTAGAAATACGCTTTGTTCTCATATGTTCACTGATGCATTCAAGCTAAACATGATTGAGCCTGGTGGCTGTTTGGATGGGTTATAGGGCACTTCCAGGTGCCAGTTTTACATGAGGACACTGGTGATGCAGGGAATGGTTGTTTTCCCACCTGCATGCAGCACTTGTTATTGGAGGTGCCTTTTGATGATCATTCAGGATATTAAAGCCCTTCTTTGTACATTCACATTTATCTTTGTATTGGCTAAATTTCAATTCACTTCCTTCCTTCTGAAGGCTTTCCTTTTTGTTGAATAAACTATTCCTCACAAACCATACCAGTGAGGTCCCTGATGTTGCGTGGGGTTTGGGTAATTGGGTCTTTAACAGCTTTTTCCACCCAAGGGTGGATTTCCTTTCATTTATGCACCCTCTAACTGGTTTTCTAAGCCTTTCTCACCTTGTGAGTTTCTAAATATGTTGTGGGGGTTTTTTTAAATGAAGACATGAGATGTTTTCAAAGAAATTTAATCCTTCACAATAGAGTTGCATTTTTTGTGTTATTTTCCACAGACCCATACAATATGGAACATTGTTCCCCAAGGACCAGATGGCTTGAAATCCACCATTCAACCAGGGTAGAGTAGCACACTTGTTCACTTAAATCTGTTCTTTCAAGTAGTTACCAGTTACGGTTATTAGGAATTTTCTGTGCTGCTGGTGATTTATAACCCTTCCATTCTCATATAACTGTTGTAGACGGCAAAATCAAAAGTCTGGTTGATGTTTGCCCAGGGCACCCACTTTGGTCATATGAGCTTGGCCAGAGTGCTGTACTAATGTGGCTCTGTGGCTTTTGTCTTAAGCTGGATTGAGTCCCAGTCAGCTTTGGGCACAAGCAGAGCAGGCCCAGGTCTGTCTGCACATGTCTGGGTGCACATCCCACTTGGATCATGTGAAATCTCTACTCATCAGAGCCTTAGAGGGACCTTCTCGCCTTTGGCTGTGCGTGTGAACTGTATAGCACTGGATATACAAAATAATCACAGGGAGCCTGAAGATGCCTGTGATGTGAAATTGTAACATTAATAAAAACAAAGGAATTGTTTGTGTTCAACCAAGCAGAGTCATGCCTGTTTCTCAAAGAACAGTGTTTTCAGCCTTGCACTCCTTGGAGAAACCCTGATCAAAAGTGCTGTTGCTGACCTGCAGCATAGGTGATTGCAAGGTGGCAGGCACAAGCTCTTGCTGAAGAAACTTTCTCATGTGCACATGTGCAAAATGTCTGATGTGAGCATGGGAAGTGCTTCCCAGCGGGGAAGGCAGGGCCTGTGTTGTGCAGTGCAGATGCTGTGGTGTCCCTCTGTATGAGGCGAATCAATCCCAAATCTTCAGAGGTGCAGCTCAGCCCCAGTGAGAAGCACTGAAGGAAGTAGGGGAGCTCTCCCTGTGTGTCTGAAGTCTGTAAGGTCTGGCATTTATGCCTGGCTTCTGTCACTGCAGCGTTAGTTCAGGTCATGTTCATCTAATGGATGAGTGTAAAGGGAGAACAAACCCATCCCTGCTGTGTGTGCATCTCTGTTCTGTGCTGCACTGCACAGGTCCCATGTGGCTGTTGGATTCTCATCAGTCAGTGGGTCCTGCTTGGGGCTGCTGGCACCGATGGCTGGGCAGGGCACGCTCAGCCCTGCCCACAGCATGGCCAGCCCTGAGCCTGGTGGAAGAACTTGCCTTGCAAGTCTCTCCTGGGCAGTGGGAGGGAAAATCACTTCCATGTGGGCTTGCTTTTTCCCCCCCATGTCTTTCAATTTAGTAGAAGCTTTGCGTCAGAGCTGCCCATGGTGTGAGATGTGATATTCACAAGTTGTCTTCCTGGCCAGTTGGGCTTCTCCTTGACTGGGTAGCAGAGATGCCAGTGCACATGTTGGGGTTGGAGCTAGTGGCAGGGTTTGGACTAGAACACTCTGAGGTCTTGCTCAAGGCTGCTCCTGCTCCTGGAGCCAAACAGTAGCAAAGGATGCTTAGTGTTGGTCACCTTTAGATGGCAGAAGTGGGGGGATGGCTAAGATTCAGGGATCCAGACCGGCTCATCGGGTCTCACAGTGACCCTGACGAGGACAGGCTGAGAGAGCTGGGGTTGTTCGGCGCGGAGAAGAGAGGGTCCTGGGAGACCTTATTGTGGCCTTTCAGTACTTAAAGGGGGCTTATAAGAAGGATGGGGACAGACTTTTTAGCAGAGCCTGTAATGATGAAAGGTAATGGCTTTAAACTAAAGAGGGTAAATTCAGACTAGATATAAGGAAAACAATTTTTTACGATGCGTGTGGTGAAATGGTGGAACAGGTTGCACAGAGTAGAGTAGAGGCACTAGATGCCCAATCCCTGGAAACATTCAAGGTCAGGTTGGGTGGGGCTCTGAGCAACATGATTAAGGTGATGTCCCTGCTCATTGCAGGAGGGTTGGACTGGGTGACCTTTAAAGGCCCCTTCCAATCCAGCCTGTTCCACAGTTTCCAGTCTGGTAGAGAGGACATCACTGCGGTGCAGTCAGAGCTGAGTAGTCAGCATGGAGCTTATGCTTGCAATCAAGGGTAATGCTATGGTCTTTGATGTACAAGAAATCATTGTGGGATGCCTTCCATGCTACCAAGAGTGGTGTATCAAGAGGTGCTGGTAGTAACTGGTGGAAACAGCTTGTGCTGTAATTTGTTTGGGAGCAAATAGGATGTTGTTGTAAGTAGATGCAACAACAGGACACCTGAGTCTTGGTGCACTGTGAAGTGTCCTCAGGTAACTTGTTGCTTCCTGACAACATTATGCAAGTGGACTTCTTGGTCGTGTTGTCTGCTGCAAGCCTGGAGATCATACCTAGTGCGAGCAGATATCTCTTTACCTTAATGTCTGTTTAAAAGTGTTGCTTTCCCCACTGTGACAGTAGGAGCACTAACTGTGCCCCAGAGCCTATTGTCCTTTGTACAAATGTTGAATCAAAGGATGTCCATCCCCCAAGGAGCTTATGGTCTGGATCAGTGACAGGAGGTTGTGATTGGTACATGCATATGAGAGAGTAAAAAATGCCAGGACACTATTGATCATCTTGACAGACATGCCTCAGAACACTAGCAGCCTCACAGTTACTGAGTTTTCTTGTAAATGTCATGCAAAGGAGAGTTTTGATGAAGTCACTGAGGTGGTTTAGCAGACATTTGAGATGAATTTCTACCAGATAAGGGGCAGGAGGGAAAAAATATCATTCAATATCAAAGGCATTTTCCATTGACTGGCCCAGAAGACCAAGTTCCTAAGTAACAATCAACATTATAAGAGTCAACAGCAGATGGTAGGTACTGTAGGGTGTGGGGTAAGCATTGAGAGTTACAGAGCTCTTGTGTGATGAGATAGAGTAAGGGGCTATCCTTGAGAAAATGAAGTGGGATAGAAGCCATGACCCATGTGGTAGTACTCTTGCTGGTCAGGAGAATTTAGCTGTCTCAGGGAAGAGTGGATGTTGGCTGTGATGTGGGAAAGCAAGAGCTTCATTGACAATGGCAGATTTGGATGCTGGATGAAAGAGCATTCAAAAGATGTCCTGAGACTGAGTTTTGAACATAAGGAGACCAGTCTGGAGTAGAGAAGAGAGGCTGCATGAAGGAGGGCACAGACCATCATAACAATACAAATTTCTGGTGGAGGTGAAGGGATGGTAGAGAAGGATGGAAGCATGAGTTGAACCACAGGGCCCATGGGGAGGGAACTCTGAAGCTGAACTGGAGGATAATGAAGAGGCAGGAAGGGAGAGATGAGAGATCGCAATGACAGAGGCAGGTTGGAGAACCCAAGGCCGAGCAGAAGGACATATGGATTTTGACCTTTGGCTTAGGAGCCACTACTATTTTCAATAGAACCATGAATAAATAATGTTATTGCTCCCAGACCCAGACAGAATCCTCTGCAGATAAACCAGTACGGACAGGGAAAAGCTTTGTGTATAACATCGTCCTGGAGTGCATCAAACACAGCAGAACCAGATGGGGAAAACCCACTCTGGCCAGTGTTGGTGTGGCCTCACATGGAGCTGTGTGCAGTTCTAGGCCCCACCAGTTAAGAAGGATGTGAAGGTCCTTGAATGCATCCTAAGGAGGGCAGCAACATTGGTGGAAGAGCTGGAAGTCATGTCCTGTGAAGAATGTCTGAGGGCTCTGGACTTGTCTAGTTTGGAGAAGAGGAGGCTGAAGGGTGACTTCATTGCTCTCTAACAACTTCCTGAGGAGGGGAAGAGGAGAGGGCAGTGCTGAGCTCCTCTCCCTGGGCTCCAATAGTAGGATATATGGGAATGATCCAAAGCTGCATCAAGGAAGGCTCAGACTGGACATTAACAATCATTTCTTTGCCAACAGGGTGGTCAAACACTGGAGGAGGCTCCCTAAAGAGGTGGTCAATGCCCTGAGCCTGCCAGTGTTTGAGAGGCATTTGGACAGTGCCTTTGATTATAAACTGTTGGTCACTCCTGAAGTGGTCAGACATTTGGACTACATGTTTGTTGCAGGTCCCTTCCAACTGAAATGGTCTATTCTATTTTATGCTATTCCATTCGAATCCATTCTAATCCTATCCTGTCCTCTGCTATGCTGTCCTATCCTGTTCTATCATCAGAAGTGGCTCTGTGTGTGCGCTTTGGTCAGGGACCCCTGCTGCACTCCTGCCTAGGAAGGGATCTGCCTGGCTCCATGTGCTTCCCATCCCATCTCCCCGCTTGCAATGGGGATGATGTTCCCATAAAACAGGCATGTGCTGCTGTCTCTGCCTGGCTACGCAGGCCAGCTCTGGAAAACCTCAGCTCCTAGATTACCAGCATAGCAGGGCTCTCTCTCTGCAAAGGTGTAAGATTACAAAACACACACTCACAAGGCTTAACCAAAACCACCTCATTTTTAGCAGTTTGTGAGGGTTTATTCATTACACTTCAGCAGAGGAATGCAGGAATGTGAGCAGCATTAAACCTATTCATTTGGCGGGGAGGCATCTCCTCTCCTGCTCCAGCCTGCTGGGCTGTAATGATAATTGCACCTCTTGAGTTGTTGACTTGGCTCTCTGCCACATGGCCCTCCCCACACAGATGTGTGTGGCACAGTGCTGGAAAGGAAGGCTGGAGCCAGGAAAGCGCTTAGGTTAGTGCTTTGGAGCAGGGCTGTCCTTCCCACATGGATGTGCTCCACCACTGCTTTGCATCCTGCCCTGCTTCTCATCTCGCTTGCCATCCTACTCGCCCCCCTTCCCAGACTCCCCTGCTGTGGGCAGCTGACTGCTTCAGAAAAAGGCTTTGCTTTCTCCCTGACAAGACCTCAACCCTGCAAATGGCCTAGGCTGAGATTTGAACGGTCCTACCTCCTTTCCAAAGAGTCTGTTCTGCGTGTCCTGGGCCACCCTGCCTGTGTAGCACTGCCCCAGTGCCAGCACAGGCAGAGAGACTCATGGATGTTCTTTTGCTCTTGACTCTGGGCAGAAAAGTGGGCGACAGTCACTCCCTAACTCTTACATATCCTGCTGGGGAATTGATGTTGTTGTTGTTGTTGTTCTTGTTATGATTATTATTTCTTTAGTGCCTCTGATTAACCATCCCCAAATGAATCTAACAGTATCCTAGCATCTAAAATTTAACTACTGATTTTAAAAGCCTTGTTGCCGTAAAAATGGGAAATAATAATACAAAAAAAAAAAAAAGGCAGCAGTAATTTTCGTTGGCTTGTTAAGAATTTGAAAGATGCAATAAAATCGGATTTTGGGTTTATTTCTGCTGCCCGTGCCTAGAGGAGGAATGTGGTCCTCTGCATAACCTGGCTGCTGCTGCTGTCACCACTTTCAGCTCTGCTGCTGGGGTTTCGCATAAAGGGCCTGGGAAGCTGAGGGAACCTGTAGCACTGGATCCCTGATGAGAAGACAAATGCTGTGTGTGAGCTGTGGATGCATAGGCTGGGCAGCTCGAAAATTTGTCAGCAGAAGTGAGCACCATGGGTACAATAGCACTGTCAACCTAATAGAAGCAGGTACAGTTGAATCTGAGCCACAGAGACGTGGAGAAGGTTTTATTGAAGGTAGCTTCAAGGTCTCTGTTTAAAAGACACTGTTCTGAAGGGTCTGTAATGAGAATGGAAGCAGCCTAATTCAGTTCATCAGCTGGGCCCCAGCCGTCAGCTGGGGACCCCAAGGTTTCACCTGCTGCACAAGGCCAAAGAGGAGATAGACTGTTCCTAGAAGCTGAGAGGAAACTAATTGTGTTTCATCAGCTGGGATGCATTTGGATAGAGTCTATTAATTGCACTTGTACTTGAAATATTAATTAAACCCTCTTTCTTGGCAGGACTGGGTGATGGAGAGTTAAGTGGTAAAGAGGTTTTCTTAGCCCTCTCCGTTCCCATGTTTGGGATCTTTAGGTGCAGTGCTTTGGTACCCAACTTCTGGATTTTGGGCCAAGTCACTAAACTGCTTCATGCCTGTGGTCCACGTTGTACAGCAAGAGGTTTGGCAGAGGTGGTCCATGCTCTGTATCAGCCTCAATTTTGAGGCTCAGTTTTGGGTATCATCAGTAGATAGTTCCTGTGCAGTTTCCTCTTGGTGAAGTTGGATCTCTCTGAAGGTGTGATTTTTGGACACATTATCCTCAATTGCTGTGATGATAATCCCTTAATTGTTCATTTGTACAGTAATTTAAGAACTTACAAGAAGGCTAGATGAATTAACCTGCAGAAGGTGAGAGGATGGGATGGACAAGATGGGGCCACTAAAGCAAGCGAAGGAATTAAAGAAGAGCAAATAAGTCTGTGGCAAGGTGAGAGACTTTCCTGTTTGCTCTCTCCACCTAACACATTCACTGCCCTGGACTGAGAAGAAGCAGCTGCTCGACAGCACATTGGAGAATATATATAGCAAATAGAAATACTTTACATCATCTTCTGTCTTGGTGCTCCTCCAGTCAGGGTGGACCTGCTGACCATGGGGTGTCCTCCATGGTCACCTGTACAAGTGATTCAAAAAGTCAAGCACCATCACAGTCCTAGCCCTGAGCGTTGTGTCTGCTGCTGCTGGAAGGATCCAACTTTGCAACTTTTGGGCAACTCTAAGGTCCTGTTTATTCTGATAGGGACTCTGTATGGCAAGGTCATCCACACACTGGTAGCTCCTGCTTCTCTGAAATGCTTTCTCCCAGTCAACTTAGTGTGTAGTTGTGTAACTCAGACCTTGGACACAGAGGGTTTGGGACAGTAAGGACAGAGCAAAAATCCTTAGTGATTTTTTGGTGTTTTTTTTTTTTTTTTTCTTGAAAACACCTGCAGGTATCAATCTTATTCATTAATGGAAAAACTGAGCCACATGTGCTACCTGCCCTGACAGTCCTTGCTCTCTGCAGAAAGTCTGCACTCCTGAGCTTTAAACTCAGAGAATTTCTAATGAGGAAAACAACAAACAAACAAATAAATAAACACGGAACAAAAGAAAAAAGTGATGTATTTCTAACTACCTTCTTAGCAGTGACAGTGCTCAGTGCTTTCCAGCACCTGTAAAGGTGGGGCACACCCTATCCTGGGAAATGGCTGTGCCATGTAACCGCCCTGCCCTGCTGCCGGTAACTCATACCCTGCAGCAAGGCAGTGCGGAGGGATGGATAGACTTGTGCTCAACCAGTCCTGCTTTCTCCTCGCCCAACAGATTGTTGGGCAACTTAAGGATTGCTCAACCCAGTGGAAGTTTCTCCATCAGGATGACAGGTGCTAACAGCACTTCAGTAGTCATTTAGTGCTTTGAGATCTATGGAAGCGAATTAAAAGATAAGGAGAGAAGGTGAGGGAAGGGATACAAGTGTCAGGAATTTAACTGGAAAATCTTTTTCATTGTATCACCTTGTATTTATTCTGATCCCACTACTAGTGTTGTCTTTCTAGAGCTAGATCAAGACTCTGGTGAATCCAAAACCCTGAATCTTGCTGTTGCCGCTGGGTTATCCTTGACATCATTACGGTGCTAACAACAGCAGCAAGGCTGATAAAAAATATTTGTGTCTCCTGGAACATAACCTCTTTGGGATGAGAAGAGGTCCTGGCACTGCACTCTTCCCAGATTTAGCTACAGATAATGGAGTTTTTCCTACCGACATCTTGGGACGATGGATGGTTGTATGACACGCTCCTTTCGTAGCGTCCTTGCAGTGCCAGCTCTTCTCCGTGGGCTTTCTCGTCCGATGGCAGGCGGTTGGCTGCCACTGTGGGGCTCTGGCTGTGCCAGCCATGTGTTGCGCAGTCAGGCAGGGCACAGCTGGTGACTTGCTCTGTGGTTGTTGCAACCCTCTCGCAGGATCTGTGGCTGAGCTCAGCTCTGCATGTATGCACATGCAGGGGAGCATCGCGAGAGCCGGCAGTCCTTCCTCCTCCTCCCTGGTGCCGGAGCTAGCTGGTGAGCCGGCATCAAAGTGAAATTTCCCACTGGTGTCTCTTTTCTCAGAGGCTGCCTGTCTCCGTCGCTGGCTTTCAGTGGCATTGAAGCCTGCCTGGGAATGGGCGCCACTCCCGCATAGCTCCTGGGTCGACTCTCATTAGGAAGGGCGTATTCCTTGGAGAGGGTGAGCTGTGCCTCTTGATTTGTTTCTCCACGTAGGAGCCAGGCTGCAAAGCCAGGACACAGAGCTGTGTTTCTTCCCCAGGGCTTGTTCTCACTGGCGCTGGCTGTGGCTTGCAGCCCTGTTAGTCGTGGAGTGGTGATTAACGCTGGCACAGCAGCAGCGCCTGGATGGCCGAGCCCTTCCCGCGTGTGCTGGGCTGTTCTGCTGGACCCTTGGTGGGTGCCCCATCGGAGCCATGCCCTGGTTTGGGGTGGGGATCTCATCCCTTGCCTTGAGTTTCCCCTTGTACTCTGTGGTGGTGAAAGACAGCGTCACGGAAAATGTCACAGTCCCCAGTTCTGGTGCTGCTGTTCCCCAGGGTCCTTCCAGAGCTGGTGGCCCTGGTGTAGTTCAAAAACCCAAACTGGGTACTTTTCTAGTGAAAGAGGGATAGTGATGTGTGCGAGAGACAAGGAATGAGTTGTTGTGCCCTCGAAACCAAGTGAAGAGATCTGGGCTTCAGAATCTCTCCAGAGGTGGTTCCCATCTTGGCACTACCCAGTGTTACTGGGGTTACTGTGTAAAACACCATGATCTTGTTGTCCCCGCATCTTCCCACTGACTGTGTCATCATCATTTATACTTCAGCTTTATCAGGGTGCAGCGACTGATGCAGCTTGGGTGCTCACTCATCTCCTTAGAGGAGGAGGAGGAGGACAAGAAGGAACAAGTTGCCCAGAGAGGTGGTAGATGTGCCATCCCTGGAAACATTAAAGGTCAGGTGGGACTGGACTCCGAGCAACCGGATTGAGTTGATGTCCCTGCTCACTGGAGGGGTTTGGAGTAGATGGTCTTTAAAGCTCTCTCGCAACCCAAGTGATTCGATGAGGGCAACCCCCAGCCTGGCTAAACCAGAGGGGCAAGTGGGGTCCAAGGCATCCCCCTGACCTTGTTGCAGAGCTGCAGGAGTGGAGGAAAGAAGCTGACCCAGCACATGGTGCCATGGGCAAAAAAGGGATAGTTGCATGCATTGTGGGGAGATCTGAGCACTCACATTGCTCAGATTCCTCCCAAAATGGGTATGTCAGGACCTTTTTAAAAGCTGTTGCTAATTAATGCAGACCCTACCTGGGCTTGCTCTTCAATAGCGGGATGCATCAGTCTGAAAGCAGGCTGGAGAGGCAAAACAAGTTTTGGGTTATTTCATCTTCCCACAAGACATGCCTTTCTGAGCACCAAAGGACATATTTGCATTTTTTGGGACATAGCGTGAATACTTTCAGCAAATACTAAAATAAATACACATATCCATCTCACATGAGTATATACAAGGCAGTAGAAGATAACTGCACTTGAAGGGATCAGCATCTTGTTACTCCTGCAGAGCTTGTTGCTCAGGGAGCCTGGTGAAGTTGTCATGTCTTTTGACAGTGTTTCAGCTCATACCTGTGTTGTCCCAGGTGCGTACCAAGCTTCAGCTGTGGGCTTCTTTCTTCAGCACCTAGTCAGAAACAGCTTGCCTTGAGTTTGCAGTCGATGTTTCTAGCTGGTTCCTCCGGTGCTGCAGGATCGCACAGTAAAGCCAGTCAGCTGAGAAATGGGATCACTTCACCAAATTCAGTCCAGTTTTTTTGATAGCACACATAAAAATACAGCTAGTCACTAAAAAACTAAAAGCCCAAGACCACATTTGGTGGTTCAGTCCTTCGGCAGCTGAGCAGTGTTACTGTAATACCTGGCTGTCCTGCACTGCTACACCTGAAACCATCTCAGGCTGCTGCCAGCAAAGGATGTTGCTGAACGCACTTGCAACAGGGAACCCATCCAGCTGACATTTTTTCTCTTCCCTGAGTTGTTATTCTATAGATTCACTTCCCCAATCCAGTTCACAGTCTCACATGGCAAACTGGCATGCACTGGCATAGCTGAGAGGGAGGAACTAATGGAAACAATATCATGGGTTGGTCCCAGTGCCAGAAAGCTCCTGGGGGAGAGTCACAGGCCTAATCACATCGAAACCTTGGGAGTTGCAGCTGAACTGGGAACCTCCTTGGGCTTTGTGCCTGCCCTACTTCCCAGGGCAGTTTGGTTGATGATGATAAATTGGAAAGTCGCAGCACTGAGTTCCCTGCACACATAGTTTGTTCCTTTGTGCTCTTGCTTTGAGAGTTAATAGCACAAAATGGTAAAGGTTGGGAGAGTGTTTGATAATCCTTCTCATCTTTTTCTCATATTTGCATCCCATCCTGATGCTCTCTATCAGCATCGGTTGAGAGCAAGCACTGGTAGATGTGAGGTTGGGAGGAGCTGGTCTGAATGCCAGGCTTGGGGCTGGTTGCCACACTTACGTTTTTTGTCCTTGCCCCAAATGAGCCAAGATCCCCCTCCCAGGAGCCATGTTTCTGTTTGGCTTGTGTGGAGCTGGGTTTTGAACCTTTTGCTGACTATTCTCAGCAGTGGGTTGCTTGCCAGCATCCTTGCTGCAGCATGGAGATGGAACCATTGATGTCCCTGCTCATTGCAGGGGCCTTGAACTAGATGACTTTTAAAGGTGCCTTTCAACCCAAACGATTCTGTGATTCTATGATCCCCAGTTCTGTCGTCCAGCAGGTGATTATTTCTAACTGGCCTGAGGGAACCTCTTTTGGAGAAGGGGAGAACAGGCACATCCTTCCTCTCTGCAGCCTTCTTCCACCATGTAGCATTCCTGAGATGCACTACTTCCCCGGCTCAGTGTGCAGTAACACCAAACCCTCTCTTTCCTTTGATCCAGGGCTGTTAACTGAGCAGCATGATGCTTCTGTGCTAGCCAAACAGCTTTGATTCTGCCATGCAATGTGGTGTGCATGTGTCCAGGTTGACAGGGGCTGTAAACATTAATTTCCTTGCAGAAATTGAGAGTAAATGAAACCAAAGCTCACAATTGCCATTTGGTTTATTTATTTATTTATTTATTTTTCCTAACGGTCCATGCGTTTTTAGCACTTATTACTGGATGCAAGGAGATGCTGAATCGGTGTGTACCTGCAGTGTCTCTTGTTAGCTCACAGCTCTCATCTCTTGTGCAAGAGAGGATGCTAACAACAGCTGGGTCCCCAAAAGGTGTTTTCTTGTAAGTCCTGGAGATGAATCGCACTAGTGGGAGGTGACTGGCTGCAAACCTGTGGCCAGAGGAAGATGGATGGTTTTGAGCAGGGGTATTGTGACCTGAAACTTAAGCCTGTGACTGGGTCACTGCCCTTCTTTCAAGTTGTTTTCACTGGGCTGGAAGCTTTCTTGTTATGCGTGGAGTTGCATCCAGGGAGGATCTGAAAGGTCGCTTAACCCCTTGCCTCAAGTGAAAGCAGAAAGAAATGATAATACAATAAATCCAAAGCAAGGCAACCATCCTCCAAAAAAAAGACCCTGAAAGCTGAAAAAGCCCACAAAGGAGGATGCTGGGTTTATACTGCCTGTTCAGCAAACAGCCTGCATCTGCCTTGAGGTTGCAGCAAAGGTTTATACAGAAATTCAATGCCATTTGGGATGTAACACAGGTAATAGCATTTTTTTCCCTCTTCTCTCTCCTCCCTTCATCTTTGCTCTAATGCGTTTGACTGAATTACAGTGCAAATCCATGGCTATATAAATACCAAGTGGGGAGGAAAAATGCAGCAGAAACCACAGGCATTGTTTAGGTGGTTCTTTGATGTATTTCACCCATGAATATAAACTATGAGCCTTGTGGGATGGTTTTGGGCTAAAAGGGGCTTGAGACTGGTTTGTTGGGTGCCTTATAAAAACACTTCACAGACATTTCGCTTCCCATCCTTTCTCTCTTGATCTGTGTGCCTTGCAGAAAAGGTGTTTGTACTCTTGTCTACTGAGATTAAACCCCTTTTACTGCACGAATACTGCTTGGGATCCACAATTTGTACGTATTGAACGCCTTGAAGGATACGAGTCCAGGTTCCAGCACTGCCAGATCCATGTTCTGCACTAGCAACTTAGCTTTAACCAGGCTTGTTGGGAAACACTTGTTCTGTAGGACAGATCCCAGAGCTTAGGTCGGGGTCAGGAGTGGGACCATGCTGACAGTGATGTATCTGCAGTGATGAAGGGAAGGACGGGGCGGGGGGGGGGAGGTGTTTGGCAGCTGGGCTTGTTTGTTTGTTTGGGAGTGCAGGGGGAGGACTAGTCCGTGATGCTTGGCAATAAATTTGGCCTGATACTTAAGTACCAGTTCCCAGGAAATTGCCATCAGAGTAATTAGCGCGTGCTGACTTATTTGTACAGTGATAACAGCAGGAAAGTATTGAAGCAGGAAAAACAAACACATTAGTCATTTGAACCTTCAATCCACAGCCTTTACCTGACAGTTTACTCTTTGCAATACACAGGTCTATTTTTAGGCTTCCAAGTCAGGCGAGCTCTTTTTTCATTTTTGTTTTGCATTTTGGTCTTTATTTTGCTGACATAAATTGGAAATGAATCTGCGCTTAGAGATAAACAAACCCAATTTTAAAATAAACCTTTTGAATACCAAAGACTCTGTGGAAGTGCTGAAGCTTCAGTACAAGGCTCTTGAAAGTTGAGCCCTTGCAAATGGGATGAAGGTGCTGCAGACGGCAGTCAGAGTAGGCAGGAGGAGCTCTCTGTGCAGATGCAGCTCTGGGTTGTGGAATGTGATCCCTGTTTCTATTGGAAGTATATGGTGTGAGCACCTTTAGCCCAAGTTTCCCTTCTCGGTGGTGAGTGCTGCTTAGCCAGCCAGGTTAGAATTGTCCTTTGAGAGGTGAGCACTGAGGAGCAGGTTTAGTAACTTCGGCAATAATTATTGTTAACGAGACTGTGGGAGAGTGGCACAGGGTCACAGGAGTTTGTGGTTGTCAGGCATCTGAGGAGGATATTTGGGGAAGGGCAGCCTTAAACGTGTGAGTATATGGAAAAGCTGTTAGAGAGTAGGAGATGTTTGGGAGGGGGAAGTGGGTGTGGAGAAATGTGTGGATTCACCTTGGAATGGAAACAATGGGGACGAAAGTGTTTACTCTGCCTTTCCTTTCCTCCCCTCTCCTGCTTACCAGCTACTTGCAGAAGTAATTCCCTGCCAGGCACTTGTGCTAAATCCTTTGAAAGCTCCTCTTCTCCTTTGGTGATTATAAATACAGAAAAAAAGAGTAGGGGCAGAAGACAGGCTGTCTGCAGGGAAAGAGAGCAGAGAGGCCCCAGGGTTTCTCCTGGAGATGGATTTTGTGAACAGCTGAGGAAATCAGGCAAAGCACGTCCTGCAGCCAGCAGCTATATCGCAGGCACCCCTGGCTGCAAATGCGGTGCAGATAAATCAGAGTTAAAGTGCCTTTTTTAAATACTAAAGGCTTTTAAGTATTTGAGCCAGCCATCAAAAAGGTGACTTACCATCTCCATATCTTGAGCTCTTTGCATGGAGCCTGCATGCCTCCCTGGAAGGTGGGGCTTAGGCAAACACCAGCAGTACTGCTCAAATCAAAGGTAAGAGTGAAACTTGTGGCCTCCTGATGCAAGATTCAGACTGGGTGACCCAATGGTCCTTAAAGTCTTAGGGAGTGATTGCCATGCTTTGCAGCCCTAAAAGTTCATCCCCATTCCTGGTTCCTCCAGTATTTTCCAGCTACCGAGTGCGGGTTTAGGGCTGATGGAGGCTGGATTTTGACTGCAGCCTCCAGGTTTCCTAGGGAGCAGTAGCAGCTCCTTGATTTTTTGTGCCACAGGTTAGTTATCCTTTTAATCCTATGACTGTCACAGTGAGCCCCCCACATTTTAAGCTCTAAAGGAAGAAGAGGCAGGTATGAGGGAAGATACTGCAAATGCACAACCATGAACCAGTACCATGATGATGAGAACTTTAAACAAACCAAGCAGGAGCTGAAATTTGCTTTCTATTTGCAGGGAGGGCTTTCCAGCTCTTCGTGAGAGAGTGCAATCAGGGACTATGTCCTGGGATATGCTTTTGAGGCTTAGAGGAACCCAGAAGATGTGAAGATCCTGGACTCAAGAAGCACAAAGGGAACCTGCAAGCGTAATTGTGATTAACATCAATGGGCGTTTTCAGAGTGTCAGAGCTGGGAGCTTCATTCCTTCGCTTCAAGTGCTTGTAGTCAGGAAAGTTTTGTGTGCCTTTCGTAGAGCCACAGACTGACCCAGACTGGAAGAGATCGTCCAGTTCATTCTTTTGTTCGAAAGGGAGCCGAGGTGATTGTAGCAACCTTGTCCAGTTGCATCTTGGAAACCTCCAGTATGGAGACTCCACCATCTCCCTCAGGAGGTTATTCCAATGAGTGATTTTTCTCACTGTAAAATGCTTATTTCTTACATTGTGCTTTGTTTCTGCCATGTGAGTGTAATTTTTTTTTTACTTGCTTTTGTCTGGATATGATTTTTCCTGGTTTTTTAGCTGGGAAAAAAACAGAGTGGGTTTCTTGGTTTAACGGCATTTTGTTTTGCTGCTTGTGGTATGGATTTGGCACTTTTGCTGCTCTTCAAAATCCACATCTGGGTAGTGACGGGATGCAGAGGACCTTTGGATGGGGCAGGGATGTCTGGGGCTGGACAAGCCTAGCCACTGATAATGGGGCATCTTGTTCTTTGTATCACCAATAATTGAGCCTCTTGTTCTTTGTACCTCATTGATTTCTAGGCTTTAAGGTCATGGTGCCTGTTTAGTCTGACTTGCTGTATAACAGAGATTCCTTGAATTAATTTCCACTGTGCAGTCAGCAGTTGTGAGTGCAACGAAGCATACATTTTTGGGGGAGCAAGAGAAGTGAGGTGGAAGCATCCCATCTTAATTTAAAAATTGCTAGTGCTGGATCCGTGGCCATGCCAATTGCAGGACTTTTCTCTCTGTTAATTACCTATAGTGTTAAAAAATGGTATTTTTTTTTCTGGTTTGTTTTCTGTTGAGCTTCAACTTTCAACCTTTGGTCTCGTTATGCCTTTGTCTGGCAGGCTGAGAGCACTCTTCTGACAGGTACCTACAGGCTGCGAGGTGCCTTTTAACTTTCTCTTTGACTGACTTCCTTGAGCTCCTTGATACAAGCCTGGGTTTGTTCTTGTGGTTGTCCTCTGAACTCTCTCCAGTTTTTCCAGCAGTATTCTTGAAGTGTGGGTACAAGTATGAAACCTCACACTCCCATCAGCTGTGCCAGCCCAAGGCCTGAAGATAACAGGGCCTCTGCTGGTACGTGACATCCCTCGTCTGTGGAGCCAAGCACCATGGACCTGCGTTGCGAGCTCACGTTGGGCTAATTATGCCTCTTACCTCAGCCAGTCCTGTAGGTCTTGTATGTTTAAAAAGTTTCCACACACCCATTTCTTTAATATGCCAAGCGTCTCTTTAATCTTTCTGATGTTTTGTTGTTTTTTTTTTTTTTCCTTGGTTTGTATTCTGAAAGGAGTTTTAGTCCAACCTTTCTTACTGTTCCAGACACATGTCAAAAATCTTTACAAAGCTGAGAGCTGCTAGGAATGTGTTTTACAGAGTTGGGGGAAAGAAAGTAGTTCACAAGAGGGAATAACACTGAGATGTATCTCCAGTGCATGGTGGGACAGGATAGATGCATGCGACTGCCTCTGCAGGCTTTTTTGACCTCTTCAGCTCTTGGTGGGTTTTCTCCCATGGAGATTAACCATGGAGATGGTTAACTTGCCCTGTGCCAGCCAAACCTGTCATTGCTGGCTATGGAGTGTAGCACCAAGCTGCTTGCCTGGGGGTCATGGACTGGCTGCCCCCATTGGGAGTTTGGATCAGTGCTGGTGAGTTTCTAGATGTTAGACACAGAGAGCAGACTTTATTTCCAGTTGAGGTGTTTTATTATTGATTCCATGTTGTTTCTTATGTATAATGATTCAGAGGAAATAGAGGTGTTGATCTGATGGGGAACCTAGAAAGCTTTTTGGTAATGACATCCAGATGTTTCCTTAGCACATCTGCTTAAGCCACTGTTGAAGTCAATGCCTTCAGCAGTGCTGCTGGTGTGTTTTACTGCCTGCTGCTGTGTGTGATGCTAATTTATGAGTAATGCAGAAATGGAGGAGGGGGAAGTTTAGCAGCAGAAGCAGGGACAACCAGCTGCCAAGGAAGCGTGGGAAAGGAAGGCAATCCAGACTGTAACCCAAATTATTCTTGCTTTTACCATTCAGGTAGGGTGTTTGGAAGTAGTCTTGCATGTAATTTTAAGTACTGTGCCCCAGGTTTGCCTGGTTACAGGTCACTGTGTACCTGTGCTGTTGCAATTCAGCCATGTGGGCAAGACATTTGTCTGTCTGAACATTGACTTCAGCTGAGAGCAGGGCAAGCTCTCCTTGTGCAGTGACTGATGTGTGAAAAGATACTCCTGCCTGTCCCCTCATTAGTGGGAAGCTGTTTCTCTCCGTGGTTGTATCTGTTTAGCACTTCAGCACTGCCTTGCTAATCCCTGTGCCAGGATTGTCAGCATGCGGTGTTCCTCCAGGGAGGGTCAGCTTTGGGACAGCTCAGCTGCCTCATGCCAGGGCTTTGGGCAGCCAGGATGCTGCTGGGATCTGTGCTTTTAATGTCACTGTGTCAGCGTTGTGCCCTGCCCAAGGGAGTACTGCCAGCAGTCTGAGGATAATGTTCCATAATTCCCAGTGCCCTGAGCTGTGCAGTGTCTTTCTAGGCTGCACACTGCAAGCCCTGGGTCACAGCCCTTCCAATATGGGCTCAGATCTGGTGTGCATTGCAGCTCCTTACGCCACACTGCTCTTCCTCCCGCTTCCTCAATGACTTCTGCTGGCAGCTGATTTTCAGTGTCACAGAGAGTACGTCTTCAGAGCAGACCAGTTTGTGGTGCTCGCTGCAAAGTACTGATGTGGATGGCTGGTCTTGAAAGGTGATGGCAACCACAAGGTCTTTGAAAAAGAAAAGAATCTCATCTCCCTGTATGAGGGCTAGTGCGTCACCTCCCTCCAGGGACGGTGGGATAATGTTGGAGGTTATGCAGGTTAAAATGGGGGAAGAAGGTAGAAACGTGTGGTTGGGGTGTGGCAAAACCCTTCTGTGAGGAGATGTTGGTGTGGTAGGTGCCTGTGAGATGAATGGCCCAAAGGCGTAGATCTCATCCTGTTCCTGTCTCTTCCTCTCTAATGAGTGACACAGCACCATGAGCTCGCCAAGGATGGGCCATCAAGTGCTCTTGGTTACGTGGCAGAGAGCAACCCAGCTGGGTGATTCACAGAATGGAGGTGGACATTGTACAGCCCAGAGGAGCCTGCAGCATTTTGGTTTGTGTGTGTGGTCCTTCAGAGAGTAAAGGCCCTGAAACAGCACTGCAGGTATTGAAGCAGGAGAGACAGTGTGGCTTGTAAATGTTTGTCTCATGAACACAGACAGCAGCAAGAGATGGTCAGAGAGACCCATTTCTGGAACCCTGGATGGCATTGCCACCCCCATGGCTTGGGGCCTGTTTCCAGTTCCCATCTTCTTAGCTGTACCTCTCATGCTCCCAGGGAGCGCCAGAGCCATTTGCTTCCACGACACCTGCTATGACCTTGTTTCTTCTGGCAATGAACCATGCTGCTTGGCTTCCCTAGCAAAGGTGTGTTTGAGCATTGGTGGGTTTGTACCTCCTGTGCCACATCCTGCACCCAAGGAAGGGATTTCTTCAGCAGCACAGACCAGCCTTCCTACTTCTCATTCAATCATATCATAGAAAGGCCTGGGCTGGAAGGGATTGTACAGATCATCTATTCCAAACCCCCTGCTGTGGGCAGGGGCCCCACTTCACTGTGGGTCTCTGTAACTAGGAACCTTAAATCTGAGTAGGACCGAGCATCCATTGATAAAAGAGAGCTCTTCTTTTATGAGGCTAAATTACAAGTTATTCCCAGCTGCCTCCTAAACCTGAGTTAGTTGCTATGTCACATGCCCATCCTGGCAATCCTTCTCAGTCTGTGGGTTGGAGTTAGTTTGCGGGTCCTCCCCAGTGGGATAGGGCTGCTGGCCTCTTCTTCTGTAGCTCTTCCCACCCAAAGAAACCTTGTAGACATCTCCATTGTGTTTATTTTCCTTCTCTTTTAAATGTCCCCTCAACACAGATGAAGGCTGCTGCTTTCTTGCTCAGAACCATTACGTTGGGCTGCTTGTGTCTGGCCAGCAGCCACTGGAGGAGCTCCTGGACATTATGAAAGTCTTTAGTTTAGATAAAGTACCTAAACACTGTGTTTCTTTTTCTCTTTGTACACAAAAAAATTGCTATTTTTGATAAAACTTAGAATTTAATGTAGATATTATTTCTGGAGTTGTTCCTCCCTCCTCATTGGAGCAGTATGTTTTACCTAGCAGAGCAATGTCTGCATTAGTATTAATCCACACACAGTGTAGTCATTTGGTAGTCTGTGAGAATCTGCAGTTGAACACTTACATTGTCTTAGGGTACTATATTGCACTGTGTACTAAAATCCACTTAATTTGATTAAAGTAGCTCAAGGTTTCCTTTGTTGGTATTTGAGCTGACTGTGACTTGGTCACTAATCCGGTGCCCTGTTGCAGTTGAATGCATCCTCAGGGGACAGTCAGCTTCCATAAATCCAACTTTTTGGGAAAATTATAGTAAAAATTTGGAGAGAGTTGGCTACTGACAGCACACCTAAACTTTCTGACTCTGTCTGCATTTTGGTTTGTATTTGAAAGGAGTCTTTGTTTCTAATGGAAGTTATAATACAAAATGTAAAAGTTTATGACTCCGAAGGGAAATTTTCCAACTATTGAAACAAAGTGCTTCAAGTCAAAATGAGTTTCAATTCAGCAACCTTCAAAATTTCAAGATTTTTATATTTCTTCCCACTTATTCATAATGGTAGAAAAAAAAAATCAAGATCTTTAAATCCCACAAGAATGATAGAACTGAATTTTTCAGCCTTCTTTGACATCTGTTGTTCATCTCTGTTCGAGTAGTACCTTCCATTGGCTGAATCTTGAGGCAACAACCAGATGTTCTTTTGTCGGTACTGCAAGGTCGAGGTGCCCTTTGAAGGGTGAACCAGGCATCACTCTCTTGATACTAATAGAAATCATGTATAAAATCTGAAGGTTTGTCAATCTGTCCTGATCCAGATATTAAAACTGTGTTTTCTTTATAGGTGTATCCACTGTTTGGATGATGAAGCTTGATGAGCTGCGATTTGGCTTGGATTACAGTATTTCAGAAGACTTTCTGAACTTGCCAGGCAACCCTCCCCCTAGACTTTGGGGACAGAGGAGCTAAAATTTACATCTCCAGTGTCACACAAGGAGAAAGAGCAGAGTTGGCTGCTTTGCACAAGTAATGAAAATCAATGCGGTGTTGGTCTTGGGAGGAGTGCTCAAAAGGAGAAAAGCCTGGCATATAGATCTTGGTTTAGAGGCAGGTTTTTCCTGCGAAGAGTGTGCCCAGGGGAAGATACAGGAAGAAGGAGAAGAGGTGATGCTACAAGCAAGCTTCCTGACCTCCAGAGTGAGACTGAAGCTTTGTAACAAGGTAAAAGAAAAAAAACAAACCCAAAACATTTTCTTTCCTTCGTACCTCACTGAAATATCCATCAGACAAGAAGTGAGATGAGTAATGAGGCCGTGCATTGAGTAGTTTCTCCTACTGCCCCCAGTCTCTGCCTTGTTCCCCTGGCCACTTCCTGTGTCCTGCATCGCCCATGCTTTGAGCAGGCTTCATGTAAAAATCATCAGCAAATCTCGACCACCTTAGTTGTCCACATATCTAAGACTTAATTTTTCAAGCATCTCTGCTCACATACACACACATAGACAGGCAGAGACACAGACACACACACATTAAACATGTTGTTTCTGGAGGACGTTTGTGCCTTTAATTTATGCCTGAGGAACTTGCTGCTTTGTTGTTGGCAGTGAGGATGACAAGTCCCTCACACTTGCACTGTGTTCTTTGCAGCTCTAGAGGAGGACAGTGATGTGTTTTCCAAACTGATGAAATACAGAGAGAGCTGAAATGTATGGGCTTATCACATTGCTTTGTCCAAAGCCACAAGAGGAGAAAGACAGAAATAGAGCAGAATTACCTGTTTTCTATTTACTACCTTCAGAGAACTGAAAAACATTGGTTGTGGAAAAGGAAGTTGAAGCTTGATTTAGTTTTTAGCTTCTTTCCTCCTGCAAATGTTTTTCCTCATAGACATGCATGGCTCCTCCTATGTTGGACTTTGGGCTCTGGAGTGCTGGAAGCATTCCTTGGAGGAGAAGGCTCGCCAGGATAACAGAGGGGTGTCAGGCTGGGTCTGTTCTAGTGATACAACTCCGTGGGCACGGGGGACATATGGCTTTCCTCTGCTGCACCTCGTGCACTCCGTGGTTCATCTGAAGGCTGTGTGGTGGTGAGGGTGGAAAGGGTTCATCAGACTCTTCCTCTGAGGCTGGTGTGTGTGATGTTGTCATGAAGGCCATGCCAGTGTGTGCATGGGGACCTATACTGTCATGACAATATTCCCTAATAAATTTGGCAGTGATTGAAAATGCCGACTTGAACTCCACTAAGGTGAAAATCCCCTCCTTTTCTTTAGATCAGAGATTTCCTGGCTGTCCCTCACTCCTGTGTCTCAGCACTGAGCTGGAAGGACCATCACTTTGTGTTACAAGTTTTTAACCTCTGTGAGGTTAAACTGCTGATGTTGGTTTAACTGCTGATTTTTCCAGTGAGAATGCCAGTGACATGGGTAAATATGGTGATGGGAAGATACCACTGTCTCGGAAGCAGCAACGATTTCACATCAATGAAGAGACTATCTATGACTAAGTGTGTAGCTGCTACATTTCTGAAGCAGATTTGAATCAGAGAGAGGAAGGACTCTTTCAAAGTCTAGGTCTGGCCCAGTTCCTTGGAAGAACCAAATTTAAGTATTTGTACGTTAAGCCTAAGTTTCTGTTTCAGAGTGGATGTTTAGATGTTAATCTTGTGTTTGAAATTACCCCATTTAAAGGTGATGGTGAGAAAATGCCTGATACACATTGTACAGCAGCCACAGTGTTGAAGATGAAAGGGGGTAGAAGTGGCTGTACAGAGCGAGACCATCTAGTTTGATATCTCCCTTGGTGATAGCTAAGAGAGGAAAGAGTATAAGAAAGAGTGCTCTAGGAATGAGCCTTCTTCAGCAGATCCTTGCAGAATCCAGTGGTTAAATGTGCTAAGTGTTTCTTGGGAGTGTCCTTTATGTCCATTTGTCCCCATGGATCAGATGCTCCTGTTGTGCTCAGGTTACGGCGCTTATTACTCTGAGGAACCCAAGCCATGCAGTGTCTGGCCCAGGATCACGTTTATATGGATTAGCCAAGGTCACCTAAATCAGAGGTGCTAAGTTGGATTCAGCTGGGGGATGTCACAGCCCCTGGTAGGCATCTGATGGTCCAGCTCTAGTGACCAGGAGATTGGAGTTCACCCTCAGTCCTGTGTAATTCTGTCATTTAACCCCTTCACTTCTTCCCCTGGAAAGCATCTACTGGTACTTCATAGAGAGCACCAGTCATATCTGTGGGTGTGAATTCCTGTGTAACGAGTAGGATTTAATGAGAAGAACAGACCTGAGAAAATCCTGCGCAGCTCAGTCTTCAATTAGTCATGTAGAACTGTTGTCTCCTTGGTGGCTTGTTGCTTAAAGGAGAGAGATACAACCCTTTGTATCTCACAGGAGCCTCTTCCAGGTCTCCAAAGAAGAATAGAGTGTAATTTGGCACTTATTATTTCATTGCATCAGCTTTTCTGGGTCTGGGAGTGCTCTTAGCACAAGCAAATAAATTACCCGTCTCATTTTGCTGCGTGCACTGCAGCCAGCCATATGTTTGAGGCTGATAGAGATTCTTATCTCATGGGCTAAAATTACTGAATGGAGGATGACATTTCTTATCAAGGGCTTTGCTGAATCAGAGAGCGGCCCTGGCACCCAGCTCTGAGACACCGCTCCTCTTTGTCCAGCCTCCCGGCCCAGCAATAAATGGATTTGTGTCTGTAGGTCAGAGGTGCTTGTGTCAAGGTTTTGTTGCAGGTCAAAGCTCCGAGGATTGTCTGTGTGCCTGGGAGGATGTGGGATTGAGGAGGGGAAGCGAGACTGTTCATGTGACTAAAACAGGGCATCTCAGAGCTGTGCAGATGCACCTTCCCTTGGAAGTCCTTGTATGCACAGCTGATAACTTCGGGCTTCACATCCAGGGACCCTTTTCTCTCACTGCATGAAGGCTTTGCTTCCAGTTCTGTGGTGTGAAAAGCCATCCCCTCCTACTGACAGCAATAGCTTTTCTCCAGGCTTAGAGCTTGCAAGTCTCCATCCTCCCACCTCTTTAAGGACAGGTTATTTTCCTTCCTCTCTTTCCATTTCTGTCTTTGGAGGTTACCTGGTAGCCGCTGAGGAGTCAAGGGGTTGTCTGGGTGTTTATCAGGTAAGAGAGAGACACAGAAGCTTCTCCCACCATGCCCAAGCACCTTCTTTTTGCCTTGTCTTTGCCTCTTAGAGCAGAACTGACATTATGAGGTGTTCAGCTTCTGCAGTGCATCTGGGCAAAGCTCTTGATGGGGAGTGGAGGGACTCTCCAGTGGACTTGGTGAACTCTCCCCTAATTGAGCACTGTCCACAAAGGCAAGTTTGTTCCTAGGAGCCCTCCTGGGCAGGAAGTAAGACTAGCTACCCACTCAGCCACCCAAGCATGGTCAGACTTTCCATAAGAGGTTCCTAGGAAAGGCATCTCTGAATTAGCATGTTTTTTTCTCAGAGGAGGGTGTCTTCCACAGGACAATACTCTTGTAGTGTTGTACTAAGGGCAGGGTCATCTTCTCAGATCAAAATAAATCTGGTAAAACACCATCTTTGACGGAGAGAGGCTTAATGTGCACCATCGATTTCTTCTGCTAAGTGGTCTCAAATGAGTTTTTCAGTTTATCTGTGACTGTGGCAAGGTACTTCACTTCCCTGTTAATTACGAATATCTTCAAGCTGGCTTGTGGCAGCCATGTAGTGCACAGCAGGAGGTCAAGTCCCAGGTGTCCAGCAGAAGCCATTCTTTAGGTCAGTATAAGAGTGGTAACTATGCCCAGTATGGTGAGGACATCATGGCTGGAGGTCCCACGATGTGCACCCTTCCTGGCTCAATCCTGGCATGCTCTTGGAAGCATGGGACACATCTTTGAGCAATGCTGCCCAGAGAAGACCACTTTATTTCAGAGCCAAACCACCAGCACTGCTTTCTGCAGTGCCCCATGAGATGCCCAGAGATAACAGCCCTCTGTGGTGTGGCAGTGGGCCAAGGCTGTGCTCTGAGTGACTCCTTGGGGAGGCTCCTCTGCCATCTGCAGCAGCCGTCATCTTTGACTGCCTGCAAGAAATGCTGGGGCTGATGGGTGCCGCATCCCCAGGGTGCCTCATCTCCAAGACAGGGTGGCAGGAGTCAGAGAGCAGGACAATGCCACCCTTCTTGTGGATGGCACCTCTGGGGATGTGCAGCCATCTTCCTCCTCTTGAAACAGCACCCACAGCCTGATTTTCAGGTTTTTCTATGTCCTTCGTCCTGCGTTCTGATGGTGCGGCCCAGCATCCATCACAGCTTGCAGCATGGGGGTCCCAGGCACCTGCAGGTGCTGTCCTGTGTGGGCTGGGTCCTCCTTCTTTCAGACCTTTTCTCTTCACCTTTTTCTCCCTGAATCATGCTGAATCACCCCAACCTCACTGGAGCAACCTCAGGCCTGCCCATGCCTCTGGCCCTGCACCAGCAGTTGAGCAACCACTGCCCTGAGGTCATGCTGGAATGGAGGTCTCCAAGGCAATGGATGACCAGCTGGCCCTTGGGCTTTGCTCCCCAGCAGTGTCCGCATGCCATTGCACCACAGTCATGCTTTTCCCATTACCTGGCTCCTGCTGGGGTGGCTGTTTATTGCCTGTTTACCTTAGATGCAGTGCTCTCCTGTCCTGTGGGAATAGATGGTTGCCTCAGTGGGGGATCGGAGATCTTACGGACAAGTGCTGTGTGTTTAGGGCTAGTGACTGAGGTGACCAGCTGGTAACGCCCAGTTGTCAGCCTGGCCTGTCCAGCTGGGTGCCTGCTTTCAATACAATTGCAGGATCATGTTTGATTTGTTAAAAGAAAGAGCAGAGGGGTTTCCCTCCAGCTGCCGACTACATGCTCTGTCTGACCATTGTCTCAGGCATGGTGTCTGGCTGTGACTTCTGAATTGTTGCAGATAACCTCGGTGAGCTGGACACAGTGTGCACCTCGCATACCCATGGAGTTCACCCCAGATGCCCGTGGTGTGCACTCTGTGTGTGCACAGCATGCACCCTGCACACTCACACTAAGCATCCTGCACGCCCACGACATGCAGCCCATGCACCCCTGGCATCATGGCATGTACCCCACACACCCTGCATACCCAATTCCATGCACACTGCAAGCTTGTTGAGATTACGTCCTGGGTGGCAGTGCTTGAGGTGACGAGAAGAGCTCACATCTTTGCTTTCAGTTCCCAGACTGAGTTTGCAGTTGGGGGGAAAAAAAAAAGCAAAACCTGTAATTTTATTTGTCAGCTGAGGTAATTTTTTTTCTAGAATCTCCTAAGGCACAGTCGACCTGGAACCCATAGCACTCTTGGTAGAAACCAGTATCTGGGTTAGGCTGACACACATAATAGGAAGGTTGAAGTGGCTCTTATACATGGCTGGAACATTGTTAGTGCCCAGTGTTCGTCCTGCTCTGGTGCAGCCGTGGGTGATGTAATGGCAGAGGCCTGTGCAGCAGCTCCAGCCCCCTCATTGGGGCTGCAGTTAATGGTGACTGTCAGATGTCCCACGTGTAGCTCTGGGAGTATGGGAATGGGGACTGAACAGGCTGAACTTCCAAATATTCCCAAACACTCATATCCATAAATCTGTTCATCATAGATACTGCCAGCCAGGTAGGAGCTGTGGAGTATAGAAGAGCCTCCAAAATTTCTGCTCTATGCGCAGAGCTTTCCAGTATCAGCATAGGCTTGTGCAAGCAGAGCAGTACAAGCCAGCAGAAATGTGTTACACATGGGGGAAAAGCAGACTGGGTTGGTCCCTACCATTTTGAACAAGCCCAAATACATTTTTTAGAAAAGGAGTCTTCAGTAAAAGTACCTGGGAACCTCTTCTTTCTGACTTTGGTGTCTTGAAAACAGAGCCTGTTTTCAGAGGTGCTGTGGGCAAGCCCTGTGTCCTGCACCGTGTGCTTGCTCAAGCAAACCCTCAGTGCCAGCTTTCCCCCATCCAGTTTCTGTCCTCATGTCTTGTACTTGATTATCTTCCCATCTGATTTGTTACAGTAACAAGCAGCTCATTTAGGTAATTTCCATCTAGCTTCAATTAAGATTCTACATGCCTTTTTACTCCAATGAAAAAAAAGGGATTCCTCTTGATTGCTTTTGAGTATGGGAGCGTGCAGCCGGGTGCCCTTGACTTCGGCCGTATTTGAGAGCACGTGTAAGTGCTTTCCTGATCTGAACCAAAACTGCAGTAAATCTTGACGACTCTCAGCAGGAGTCTTTCATCTGCATGAAGCTCTGTAAGTGAAGGAAGTGTTGGCAACTCTTGGAGCCAACAGAAAGAATGTGTAAATCCTGGCAAGGAGTTGAATTACGTGGAGTTCAAAGCGTGACATGCTCCTTTATGTACTCTATCTCAGTTGTCACGAGGGAGTTAGCTCTTAAAATGTGGTGCTGGGGATGGAGACTGAGTTATTTTGTGCTTTCTTTTGTGCTTTTGTGTTTTGGACTTTGCCAAGCATTCAGGAGGATGGGTGCTGCCCCATCCCACAAACTCCAGCTGTCCGAGCATCATGGAAGGAAGGATGAAGCTGCTCTGGAGTCCTTTATTTACTTTGGTGCTGCCGGAGTAACTTTACAAAGCAGTTGGTCTATAGCTCAGGAGATATTTTTCTGCAAACCACATCCTTAGCTAGCAATTGCCCTCCCACTCTGGGAGTGAAGGCAGGAAGAGCAAAGTTTTAGCTGAAAGTCCTCTGTTTTCAAAATTAGTCTGATTTTTATTTTTTTTTTTAAGTACTCGATTTCTGGGTTATTCTTTGAGGTATCTTTAACTGAGCTTTGCAGGATGTTTCATGTCTTTGGAAAACTTCCAAGAAGGAAGTGTCTTAGTGATGCTGTGCAGCTCCAAAGGGCTGCAGAGGATGCGGGCAGGTGGTAATGCCAGAAGGAAGGGATTAAAGGTCAAAATAAATGCAATTTATGCAAAGACTTCATGAAGAAATTCAGCCTGGTGAGGGCATGGAGCAGCAAAACACCTTCCCAAGGAGAGACAGAGCATCACTGCTTTGCTCATGTGACACAGGGAAGGATCCAGCTCTCTTCCCCAGGGGATGGACTGGTGCATCTTTTCCATCTCTAATGTCTCTGCTTCCTCATATCTGATGTAAATAATTTATAAGGCTCGAAACGTGATCATGGGGCCGTCTGCACAGGAGGAAGATTAAAGCCTGGGGCCAGCAGTGTGCAGGAGACCTGGTACCTAATGCAGTGCCTGTTCTCCATGGGCAGTATGCCAGGTGAACGAGTGCTGGATTAGTGCCTGAACCCTATTAGAGTCACCCCACACAGTCCTTTTGTTCTTTCCATCCCTTTTTCCACGTCTCCTTCTCCTTCCCTCTCCCTCGTCCCTCGCCCTTATTTTCCTTTTTCTGATCTCTTTTATTCATTCCTCCTTCCTTTCTTTTCTCTTCTGTTTTTTCCCCTCTTCTCCGCTGTTTGCCACTATTCTATATATGAAAAGTCAGCATCTCTTTTTGCCAGGTAGTAGTTTTTGGCTAGAATTGTGCTGTGGGTATTCTGGCCACATAAGAACTAAACAAAGGGGTTATCAGTTCTGTACTAGTCTGGCTTGAACCTAGGGTTGAAAAATCACCTATGGACACAGAATGGGAGTCTGTGAAAACCTGTGCTGGTAGTGGGCTGGGAGATGATTTGAAGTGCCCAAGTTCAAGACTCTTGAATTCAGCCTAAGTAGCCAGTGAATGTCAAACCCGTGAGGCAGGGTCTGGTGTGAATAGCTGCAGAGCAACTGCAGCACAGTTTCACTGGCAGGTCCCAGGGCACTTGCACAGGTGTTTCAAACTTTCTGGAAAGCAACACAGTGTAGAGACAAATCCTGCTGGTTGTGTTGCTCCCTCACTTGGCAGACTTGCTCCTCACCTGGAGTTCCAGAGTCTGAGGGAAGATGAATCAGAATCCTTCAGCCGTTCTGAAGAAGCAGCCAGAGGTGTTGATCAAATAGATAAATAAATAGAGCCCAAACTCCAGAGATGGGTTCACTTCCAGGAGAGCTGCTTTTACCTACTCTGGTGTCCCAATGGAGCACCTCTCCTGTGAGGTAAAACAGAGACAGTTTGTGTTGTTCAGCATGGAGAAGAAAAGGTTCTAACAAGACCTTAGAACACCTGCCAGTACCTAAAGGGCGCTACAAGAAAGCTGGAAAGGGACTTTTTACAAGGACATGGAGTGATGGGACAAGGGGGAATGGCTTCAGACTGAAAGGTGGCAGGTTTAGCTTGGACATAAGGAAGCAACATTTTACTGTGAGGGTGGTAAGGCACTGACACAGGTTGCCCAGAGAAGGTGTTGATTCCCCATGGCTGGAAGTGTTCAAGGCTAGGCTGAATGGGGCTTTGTGCAACCTGGTCTAGTGGAAGGTGTCTCTGCCCATGGCTGGGGGGATTGGAACTAGATGGTCTTTGAAGCTCCCTTCCTACCCAAACCACTTTGTGATTCTTGAAATCCTGCAAGTTGTGATCTCCTATTTCAGTTGATCCATTTGCATTAATTGAGAGGGAAGAAATGACATTTTCAGCCTATTCAGCAGCAGAGACATGCTTGTGCCAAGATACCGCTGGGAACTGGTGCAACTCAAAGGTGGCAGTTTCAGCAGAAAGGTGGAGGAATGGCTGAGCCCAGAGCCTGAGTATAGCATCCCTTCGCCTACACAGGTGAGCTGGATCAAAGCACCATAAAATGCCCTGGACAAACATTAGTGAACCTATGGAAATATTCTCTCAGAATATCACCCCTCTCTGATTCTCCAGAGAAACAGGTCAGCCTACCAGATGCAACAGGAGTCAACAATAATTACATTTAAAAGGGGCATTTGCTGACTTAATCTGTCCATGGCTTTGTCTTGGCATCTCTCTCTCTGTTTGTAGAGAGCTCATTTAAGTGGATAATTGCTTGTCCCTGTGCCTGGGTGGCTGGTCTTGTCAGTCCTCCTCGTGTCACTCATGGAAGTAAATTGTAAATATATATATTTTTAAACTCAGGGCTTTCATTACATCATATTCAGCAGCATGGTCTTTTTTTTGTACCATCTCAAATTTATCCTTCAAACAACACACATAATTTTTTAGCATCATTTCAAAATGCTGCAATAATGTTATTATATACGCAAGTATTGTAGCTATTTATAAGAACAGGATGCTCTCAGTTTCCTGGGACTGTACAGTATTTTCATTTTTTGGCTTCTCTTTGAGAATTGTGTAAACCACTCTTTATTTTCAGCAAAGCATCTGTTTTAGCTTCGCGATTACTTTGTCTTTTAGACTGAAAGGGGCCTCAGAGCGTTTTAACCTCCTGCTTCCCCTGCCTTGTAATCCCCCCAGGGTTTGCCAGGCTCCTTCCCAACATGAATGGGGGGCCGGAGGGGGAGCAGGGAGAGGGGGGATTCACTTCCGATGAAGTCAGCCGGACTCCGTCCTGCGGCGGGGGAGCTGGGAAGGACCCTTCATCCGTCGCTCAGGACGCTGCCAGCGCCGGATTAGGCAGCGCAGCCCTGGGCTCGGAAGCCAGTGGTGACTTCACTCCCCCGCTGCTGACCTCCTCATGGGAAGCTTTTCCCAACAGGAAGATGCATGAAGTTGTTAAATACTTCCCAATGTCTGGCTGAAGTTTCCCCTTTCCTAATTTAATTTCATTTTGCTTATGATTTAGGTGATTATTTAAAAAAAAGAAAAAACAACTTTTTTTGACAGTTGATATATTTTTCTGAGTTTGAAACATCTTAGTCTACCTTTAAGTAGATAAAAATATTTTGGTCTGTCACAGGTGAAGTGGATATTGGCTTTAGAGAGCATCTCCATCTCCACAAATTGCTTTATCCCAATGTAAAGGGATCTTTTTGACAAAATTAAGTAACAGGTTAGAAAAAAAAGAAGCATTCTTGAAAAAGAAGGATGCACCAGGCGTGTGTGTTCTTTTTTCCCACGGTCATATTTGGTGCCACTTTCTTCTCATGTTCCTTTTGGTGGTTTGTGGAGTTCCACCTCTGAGCAGCCATCAGAAGCACAGACCCGCAGTGCTGGGCAGTCCTTGTGTGTCTGCCCAGGTCCTGGGCTGCCGCAGGCCTGCAGCTGAGTTCCTGTGAGGTGCAAAATGCAGAAGTGTGGGCCATCCCTCCTTCTGCTGTGGAGTTCTACGGGAGATAAAACACGTCACCCAAACCCAAGGAGGGTTACAACATGGTAAAGCTGGAGCTTGAAGCCCTGCTGGAATTCCAGCACCTCGGCCTTGGGCTAGGTCTTCTCCTGAGGTTGCTGGAGCTCAGTGGAGAACTTGGGCTACGTTGGGCCATGCTTGGCTCTTGAAGCATCTTTGGGTTTCATTGAGCTTCTGCTTGTGAGGATGGTAAAGGAATTTATGTCCACTAGAAAACACGACAAGTGGCAGAAGCCTTGAGAAATCTGCTACCATGAGAGCAAGGAGGAAGGAGACTGCTCCTCCTTCCCGTGTCTCTTCCTTCCCCTCTCCATCCTTCCTCTTCCTGCCTGGCACTCTGCCTCTGGGACTCAACCTCCGCTTAAGGAGGTGCCACCACCCCTCCTGGTCAGGAAGCAGTTGTGCAGCTGAGAGATGATGATTTTTGGAAGCCTTGGTAGATGTTTTTATTTGTTTGTCTTGGAGATTAAGTGTGGGAACAGTTGCAGCCTGAGATGCCAGTAGCTGACAGTTGCATCTGACATTTCAATTTTTGTTATCTTCCTGCAGCTGTTTTCACAACACTCATATGAAAGGTCCACTTATCTCACTCCTTCCATGGTAGAAAAGGCTAAAGAAAACATTCCTGTTTATTTGTATTGAAACTGGTATGGTTTGTGGCTTTTATGTTTTCTTGCAGGGTTTTATTTTTTATTATCATCTTGAACTCTTGAGCAGAAGGTAACAAAACGCTCAAGGGCAGTCTTATCTCTTCTGCATCAGTACAAAGGTAAGACTGTCACTGACCGTGGGATTGCATTGTGTCATTTCAAAGGCATGCCCTCTGTTTTAAATAAATAGATGAATCCTTCTGCAAATGCTGGGCACATTAATTTTCCACTCCCTTTTCTTACTCACTACGGTATGTTGCGTTATAGTTATTAGGAGTCACACACATCTCCTATAATGCAGCAGTTGCATTGTTATTAAAGACCTTTTGTTTTTATTCTTCATAGAAACGGCTGTATCAGAGGGATAGATGTAGAGGGGTTATTTGGCATCCTGGAGCAGTGCATTGATCCACACAAATGCAGATTTGCATGTATGGACCAGGGGTTGCACACATCTAGCTACCCTGCATGTAGCCAGCAGCACTGTGAAGTTTCAAAGAAAGCCTGGAAGCTGGGGAGATGGCAGCCTGCGTGGTGCCTGCAAGAGTGGCCAGGCTTGGCACTGGAGCTTCTCCGAGACATAAGAAGTTTGGGACACAAGCTGTGGCTCCTCGTGTCCTTTCCTTCTGATGGCCGGTGTGGTCTCCTGCTGTTCAAGAGATGTCCCCCAGCACAGCAGTGGTATTTGTCCAGCCTAGAAGGGTAGTCAGGGTCTTGTTTGCTTTTGTTATTCGATTGACTGAGAGCCTGCAGACTGGGGGAGGGAAGAGCTTGATTTCTCATGTGTGTGCTCTCAGGTGCTGGGCTGAGACTGTGCTTGTCTGGTGGGGAGGCAGAGGGGTTTATGATGTCATTACAAGTCTTTGTGTCTCTGGTCATTAGCTAGATGCAAATCATAAGATTTTTAAATTGGCTAAAGTTTGCATGGAATAAGTGAGTCAGACCCTTCTCCCTTTGCAATGGTCTTCCGGTCTGCAGGTCAGTGGCGGGCACCGAGGGCTTCACTTGCTGCTCTGCTCCAGCAGCTCCAGGTCAACTGGAAACTGTTTCCAAAGGCCACATTCCTTTGATCAGTGACTAGTGAACTCAGGTATTTAAGGTAAATGTTACAGCTTTCTGGGAACCGTCACCTGAGTTGCCACATAAATGGCGTGAAATTATTGTCATGGAGCCAGTTTGGCTGACACAGGAATGTTTTCCACTTGTGTGGAGATACAAGAGAGGACCTCTCAGTGCTCCTGGATGCTGAAGAATTCAGCCTCTCAGCCTTTCTGAGAAGAGGTTTTCCTGCCTGCTTTGTAAACTGTGGAAACAAAACACACAGATGAACAGAATTACCCGAGATCGTGTAGGGTGCTGCTGCGCTCGAGATCAGAATCATCATCTTCCGTGTCCCAGTTTTCACTCCATCTATTAATACACCACGCTATTTTTAGCCCTCTTAAGTAGCTTGTTTGTAATTAGCTTCACTAATAACTGCTCTTCCATACACTGCAGGACCCACCAGCGGAGCAGCGTGCTTTTCCGAGCCAAGCTAAATACAAGGGCGGCTAATAAAAGGCATCCGCATTTCCAGTTGGTTGCTGCTGAGCAGACACGTGTCCTTGTAGCTCTTGTGATCAGTCAGCTGCCTAAATACAGCTCTTGTACTTGGGTTAAGGACGAGGTGTTACTACTCAGGGTTTCCGGGGCGTTCCCTTGCTGACCTTTCAAGAAAGTGAAGAAGCACGGTCTCTCCCTCTCTCCAGCGTGTGCTGAGTCAAGGCTGCTGCTTTCGAAGAGAGATAGCATCTCGCAGTACCTAGAGCTGGAAATTGAACTAATGGCTGCAAACATCTTAGGTGACGGCTATATTTACACCCCAAGAGGATTAGTAGTTACTGTAGGGATTGGGAGGTGCTCTTGGAGCAGCTGCATGGAGCTGAGTGACCAAACCAGATGCAAATCCAGCAGATGATTGCAAAGGAGATGATGCTGAGCTGCAGTTCTCTTGAATTCCACCAGTGACTGCAATTTTGCTCCATTAAAAACACAGTTGCTTCACCAGTACCAGCACAAAGATGCTAGCTAAGCAAATAGACACATTAGTAGTTAGGAGTAACAGACTGTTTTCGCACATTTTCTTTTAAGAATCCAATCTCCAAACTTCCAAGCCCAAAATAACTCAAAAATGTTATCTAGCATGCAGAAAACAAGGACCTGGATGACTGCAGTGCTGCACCACCTCACTGCACGCTTGCTGTGTGACTTTTGCACCAACTTTGTGTACAACAGCAGTTGTAGGGGCAGCCAAATGAGCGCCCCTTTCAGAAAATGCCCACGTCAGAGGGTTATTAACTCGAGAGCTGTGACCTCTTGTGAGAGCACTGCTCGGCTGCCTCCAGATCTGCAAGATCTGTGTGAACGTCACCATGTTTTGCATGCGAGGTTTTTTTTCGTTCTCCCTCTTTGATATAAATATATCAAGATAGTTATCTTTAACTGTGCACACACGCATGCAAGCCAAGCTGGTTCACTGAACACTGGCACAAGCCATGTATGCTTAAACCAGCAGTCTTTATTCAGGCAAAGCCCCTGTTGATTTTTCCTTGCTTCTGTAAATTCCAGAGCCTTGGTCCAAAGCTGGCAGTGCACATTTGTTTGCCTTTGTATCGTAATACAGATGGGCAATCCTTGTAATACAGCTACGTTTATTTACCGATAGAAATGTGCAGAACTGTGATAGGTTGCTACATAGGTTATTATTGATTTCGTTCTTTTTATTCCTGCAAAACTGGCTAGGATAAATGCTATGTTAGACCAAATAGACCTCTCTTCTTCTTTTGTTTTTTTTCCCCCCCACAATTGAACTGGCAAAATGGTCTTTTCTTTTGCAGGAATCTCCTAATTTGGGTCTAATATTGTATCGCACATGCTTCAAAGCACTGACAGGGCTAGATTACATCTGTGGCCAGTTCAGTTCCTACTCAGCGCTTTATTTGCATCTTGGCAAGAAGATGTGACAGTTTTTCCCCCCTCTTCCCTGTATACTAATTTTGTATGAAATGCATGTTGAGACATTTTAAAGGCAATTTTGATCATACAGCATAACTGAAACAAAAAATACCAAACCCAGAATTAACAGATTCTAGTAGGAAGGTCTCAGAGGAGAACCTAGAAAAACAGGAGGGTTTCTCAGAGGCAAATTGCCTTCCCAGGAGTGCTTACTGGGTCCAGTTCTTGTGTTCTTCAGATAAATTCAGATGGGAGGAGGTGGACAGGAAGACCTGGGATGGGAAAGCCTGGAGCAGCAGGTTGCTTGTTCAGCCCAGTACAGGTGTATCAGGGAGGAGATGGATGACCTGCTGAGACAGAAGGATGCTGATGCTTCAGGAGCAAATGGATCTCACCTGTCATGATGGTAATTAGGCTGAACATAAAAAGAAAGTTTATAATTTTTGGGGAAGCTTTTTAATATGAGTGTTAGGATTAAGGTGTTTGGTTTCTGGGCAGGATTATGTGTTTGCCTGAGGTGGATGCTTATGGAGTTCATGCTCCAGGGAGGCCCTTCTCAATCCTATTTAAAAAAAAAAAAAAGGGAAGAAGAATGTGTATATTAAAATAAGTTTGAGGTTTCAGGAGAGATTAAATTGGCCTGGTTTTATTTATAAATGGCTGTACCCTTACAGAGCCTGTGCTCCAATGAAGGAATCAGTTTTATTCCAAGATTGATACAGTTGAGTGCTGAGAATGACTGTGTGAGGGTGTGGTAATGTGTCCCTTTTCATCTGATGTGAGTGTGCCCATGCCAGAGGGGCTCGTCCCACTGTCTTTACTCTCTCAAACTGATTTCCATCCCATCTCTGCTGTTGGTGCCTGGGTGCACGTGATCTTGCAGCACTGCAACACTGACTCGAACAAAATTTAACCCAGAGGAAAAACACAGTCAAGCTTGTTCTTGATAGTGTGAGTTCCTGCACTTGTCTGACAAGAGCCTTTGTCCCCAGGGCAGGTAGGGAAGACAGACGTCACCCTGAGCAGTGCTGGGGGTGCAGTGTGAAATTGGCCCAGTAGTGGCTCCCCAGTATGAGAGGAACATGGGCCTGTTTTAGCAGGTCCAGAGGAGGCCATGGAGATGATCAGAGGGCTGGAGCATCTCACCTATGAGGAAAGGCTGAGAGAGCTGGGGTTGTTCAGCCGCGAGAAGAGAAGGCTCTGGGGAGACGTTAGAACACCTAAAGGGTCTACAAGAGGTCTGAAGAGGGACTTTTGACAAGGACATGGAGTAATAGGACAAGGGGGAACAGCTTTATACTGAAAGAGGCTAGGTTTAGTTTGGACATCAGGAAGAAATTTTTTATGATGAGGGTGGTGAGATGTTGTAACAGTTTGCCCACAGAAGTTGCAGATGCCCCATGCTGGGAAGTGTTCAAGACCAGGTTGGATGGGGCTTTAAGCAACCTGGTCTGCTGTGCCTGGGAACTGTCCCTGGTCATGGTAGTTGATTTGGACAAGATGATCTTTAAGGTCAACTTCCAACCCAGACCATTCTGTGATGCTATGAAATGCTCGCCATGACAAGACCTCTTATTTTCCAGTCCTGTCTAGGTAGGAGGTGATGGAGGTGGCCATCCCAGGCTTCACTCTTAGGTGTGGAGGTTTTGGGGTTTGGTGGATCTGTGTTGGTCCCCACAGCCATGCTCTTATGCCTCTCTCCACTTGCAGGCAAGCTGACAGAAGCATTGTGCCCACCCTGGAATCCCCTTGCCCGCAAAGCCTCACAGCTGGGCTGCAGGAAGAGCAAATGGGCTCCTCTGTGCTGGCAGAAGCCTGCATAGCAGCCTGTGTGAAACGCTTAATGGCTCTGAGATATCAGCACAGGGTGATTCATACAGGGGGTTTTTTCTCACTTTCTGGCATGTGAAGTTGGAGAGGTGTTTGGAGTTTTCTCCTCTCACAGCCCCCTCTCCCCAGGTCCCCTCTGAAATCTCTGTGAGACACCCGTGTGATGACTCAGCCCCCTTGGGAGACCCTTGGGGTATTTCCTCCACCTCCCCAGCAACGATTTCTCTGTGAGAAAGTTCTCTAAGGCTTGGCCTCAGCTCCTGTGGCTCACCAGAGTCTGCCAAAGCACAGGCAGGCAGCGAACAAAGGTCGCATATGGCTGGATGCAAATGAGCCTGTGCGGTCATTCAGGGTTGCTTTCATCTAACAGACTTGAAAGGAGGCGTCTTTATCTTTTTCTGTCATTAGTTTCACCACTAAATTATTTGCAATTTAGTTGTTGTCCTTTAGTCAAAATGGGGAGGTGAGGAAGCATCTCCTATGTTCAGGATTGTTTTGCACCCAGTGTGTGGCCGGGTTGGGGTTTCTCTGCTGTTGGGGATGTTAAAGACACTGACCCCAAGCAACTCTTCCTGAGCACTGTGTCCTTACTTGGACAAACACTCACTGCCCAGCAGGGAGGTGATGAGCACAACCCCCCAGACTGGCACATCTGTACGTTGGAGTCCCAGTCCCAAAAGCTGTGTCATGTACAGCCTCTGCCATAGGTGTTGGCTGAAGTGTCCACCAGCAGGAAAGGTCACATGATTGATTTAGTGATATTTCACTCATACTCCATATGGACCCTAATATTTGTCTTGCAGCTCCTGGTGTGCATGTTTCATCCAATGAGCCCCAAATCACCTTTTCCTCTGCCACTTTGGGTGCTGTCTTGCTGACCAGATGCCATCCGCTACATTTTATTTCTTTAACAACCCATTCTGATAGTTTTTTTTCTTCCTTCTTGTTTTCTTCACAGATTTATCTGGAAAGTATGACCGACAGGAGCAGCTTACTCACCATTAGATAAGTATTGCACATGACTCATGCTGAAGTATTGATAGCTGTGCTGCAGAGATGGATATCCTGTTTTGTAACAGCTGTAGTGTGATGCCAAGAGCCAGGAACCTTAATTTCACTATCTGTGCTTTTCCATGAACGTACTTTGAGTCTCTGGCATCTTTTCTCCTTGGTTTGTCCATCTAAAGGGTTCACAGGGGAGATTTTGCATCCCTCAGTGGAGTACAGGGTATGGGGCAGCTCATGTCACCTTGAAATGAAAGCTAGTGTTGAAAGGCTGCAGCTTTATAGCTGTTCTCCAGGACATGCAGTATCTGTCTTTTTAATAGATGCCATTAGTGACTTTCCTCGATTCTTTGGGTTTTTTTTGTTTTCTTTGTATTTTTTTCAGAGCCATTGTACCTCTTCCTCAGCAGAACAAACCAGAAGATGCAGAAACAGGTAAGGCAACTGCTGTTACAGCATGTTACTTTTGAATGGTTAAGGGCAAAATACTGGCTGCAGTAAAGTGCAAAAAAACCCAAACGTTGACTCAGTGACAAGTGAGAGTTGTGCCCAATGTGCTCAGCTCCATGAGAGGCCCTGGAATTACTACATTCAGGGACAAATTTGCAGGCTACCTGAGAGCGTATGTCTGAACCTTCCTCTGCTTCCAAAACCACTGGCCTCAAGGCTGTGTGAGCAAGAGATGATGAGATGTAAGAAGTGATGAACAAGAGAAAGGAACCTGCCCTTGGGGGAGATGCAAAAGGTGCTGAGCTGTGAAGGTGAGGGGTATGCACAGGATGGCAGGAGCTGCTGGGGAGGTGTTAACCCACATGGGATGGCAGGGGACTAAGGTGTCTTTAGCATGGATGAGTGTGAAGTGCCATACAGCAATGAGGGAAATCTGGGTTACAAGGAGAAATTTTGCAAGGGAGCAGTGCAGCGAGGGCCATGCCGGTGATGGCAGCATGTGTGGCTCTGCCTGATGTACCTGTGTGTGGGTGGTGTCACTGGGGATGGCTGGGACACCACCTGTACCACACTCTTGGGCATCACATGTGGTTCAGGCCATGGCTTGAACTGCCGAGGATGTTTGGTTTCTGTGAAGGTGCTGGGCCATGACTGAGAAGCTGTGGCTTGAGCAATGTGTCCCTTTCACCAGCACCAGCCTGGGGCAGGACCTTCCAGTGGGGCAGTGGAGGCTGATTTCTCAGCAAACATGAACCAGAGCCCAGGACGAAAAATCTGGCTTGAGGATCTTTGCTGTGTCCCAACGGCATGATTTGGATCCCAGCATTTACTGTGAGGGTGGTGTGACACTAGAGCAGGTTACCCAGAGAAACTGTGGATGCCCCATCCCTGGAAGTGTTCAAGGATGGGCTGGACAGAGCTCTAAGCAACCTGATCTAGTGAGAGATGTCCCTGCCCATAGCAGGGGGGTTGGACTAGACGATCCTTTAAGGTCCCTTACAACCCAAACCATTCTGTGGTTCTATGATTTCGATACTTTGCTACATTCATTGGAGCTTCTGTTCTTCAGGCTGTTATGGCACTTTGGAGTAAAGAACTGGTCCTGCTCATGTGTAAAATAAAAAACATGCATTGCATCTGGCTCCAGCAGAAACCCCTGCATGATGGCTTGTAACATAGTCTCAGTTAGGTCCCTGCCTCATAGAGTAGAAAATGCCTTTAAGGCCTCCTCTGTTTAGGCTCTGCGTCAGAGATATTCACATGCTATGAAACAATCTCAGGACTAAATTTTTTTGAGTGATAATCTGATGTTGGTCTTGGTAGAAAGGATGGGATTTTGGCTTTTGGGGATCGTGTAGCATCAGTCAGTGAATGCAAGGGTTGAGGCGTCAGGAATTTTACTAGTGTGTTCTTCTGCTTTGGGCATAACCTCCTGCATTGACATGCCTAAAAATGCCCCAAAAGTCTGACAAATGCTCTTAACCATCACTTGGTGGAAATATTTTTGGGGTAGAGAAATGAGAACACTTGCCCCTGTCCCATTCACCTTGCCTCACTTGGGTCAAGATGGCAGCTCAGAGGCAGGATCTGTGCTTTCCCGTGGGTGGTCTCAGCTATACATATTCAAATCGAGCACCCAGGCATGTCACCTCACTGTAGCAAGGGACTGAGAGAGGCACAGGGGCTTTCCAGCCCTGCAGGCCATTATTAGTAAGAGGGTTTGCGCGTGGTGTGTCTTTTGCTTCAAGCTGTGAACTGCCACCGGCCTCTAAAGACTGCTGTTGAGCCTTGCTAATAGTATTGCAAAAAGTTTCCGAGAAGCATAATAACTTCCCTAAATATATATATATATATTTTATGTCTAAAGATGTTTGGGCATATGTTTGTGCTGAATGTTTGCTGACCCCAGCAGAGGGGATTTGTACTCTTGCCATCATTTGGGAAGCTCAGGCAGGTAGTGGATAAGGATAAGGAAGTGGTTGTTGGGGTTTTGCTTCTCACTGTCATTTTGGGATGGTGGATTTGGGGGCATGTTTGAGGGTTTGGTGAGTAGGTAGAACAATTTATAGCAATGTGAGTGGCCTGTGTGGTAACTTCAAGATTGTGCCAGCTGAGAAACTAGATCAGGGATTACAGATCCCAGGGCACCTGAAGTCCAAATAGGTTTTTAAATCACCCAGGTCATTTTAAAAGAGATAATTAAGTTTCTGAGTTCCTCAGTAGTGCCCACAAATGTTCCAGCAAATGGCTCATGAAGCACTTGCCGTCTATAACTTCTGCCGGAGGAAAATGTGCTATTAGGTGGAAATTAGCTGCCCATGTGGCATTTTCTGTCTTGGAGTCTCAGGGAGTTTTACTGAAATGTGTTAATACAGCTGTGCGGAAGGTACTTCTCATCTGCACGCTCTGATAACCATCCTCATGTGAAATGAATCCCTGTGGAGCTGTTTGAGATGTTACTGCTCCTAGTTCCCAACCTACCTGGTTGCCAAAAGCTGCTACCCACAGAGGCAGAGCTAAGGATGAGCTACATGTGCATCTGCACCTTATCCTGTGCTCCGTATGAGCACAAACCCATCTTTGCTCATTGGGAGAACTGGAGCACCAGGTGGGAAGCTGAAATGTGGCATATCTATTCTGCCTCCCCTTACTGGAGGGGTGGAGGATTAAAGGCTGGAAGCGCACTGAGGTGGAGGCAGTGACATGTCAGGTGCTGAAGTTAGGCTTTGACAGCAGTTTTGCCCTCTGGAAGTGTCTGCTTTTTTACATTTGAATGTTGGCGAAGTGGGAGTCATCTCATGGCAACTGTCTTTCCCCCCATGTAGGTCAGCAGTGCAGCTTTTGGTTTATGCTGCAGCCAGGGGAGATCTAGTCAACGTTGTCTATAGGGTTTAAGGTGTGATGGATCTGATGAATGGGACAAATTTCACCTTCATCTTCCTTGGCCATGTGGCCGATTCTTCATCACCTGCAAAAACACCCTGTGCTGACTTGTTTGGATGCAGATGCCAACACGCAAACACCTTCCTTTGATGAGATGTGGCGTGCCCCAGCCAGCTCACTTCGACTAGATACGATACTTCAGATGGCTCTAGAGGGTGAGATGAATCCTACACCTGCTGTAGCAGTGCTCATGCCCCAGGCTGTGGTGGGCTGTCTGCAGAGAGAGGGGGGTGTTAAAGCAAGTGTAGTGAACCCTTCTTGCAGCAAGTCTGACTTTCCATCCATTTCTGAAGAGGATGGTGGTCAGATCAAGGCCATCTTGGAGAAGGGAAAACTCCTATAGGTCATTTGCAATTTGGCAGTGGCTGAGTCACCCACAGTCTGGGCATCCACTGCAGCTGTGACCCGTGGATATGATGGGGAGGCAAAGTAGGACTTGAGGGCATGGCACAAGAACAGTGTGGGATCTTTTCAGGAAGAGTGTTGTTTGAGGCGGTACGGGGACAGTAAATACTGTCCTTTTCCCAAGAGATTTAATTAGTTTTGTGGCAAAGGTTGTTTTCTATCTTGGCTCAAGGATTTCATTATTTTAACACTTGCCTTCTGGAGGTCAGCAGGCCATGTGAGCATGGGGAGCATGGGCTGACGGGCACTTGGTGAGCATTCTTACGCTGGTGCACAGGGATGGTTGTGCCATTGAGCTCTGGCCGTGTCTCTTTCCAGGTCCCAGCACCTTCTCCCTTTTAGATGATCCCTGGCGCAGGTGTACGTGTCTGGCTCTGCCATCTGCACCGGTTACGGTGGCAGCAGGTTTCCCCCCTGCAAGGGGGATTCTCCCTGGCTGCTGCAGGGCTTGAGCAGGGAGCTGCTACAGCCGACCCTGCTGTTGCAGCAGATCTATAGATGTACTATGAACAAGGAGGAGGGGAAGCACCTGTAGACACATCTGCATTGGACCATGTCGCACAGCTGTCCTAAGTGGGCAGCAAGCCCAGTCAGTAGGTCTGCACAGTGCCAGTGTCCTGCCCATATGGCCTCACCAGCCTGGCTGCCTGTCCCAGGCAGTGTCAGCCTGTGCAAGAGACTGGTGCTTATTTGGTTGTGTCTTAAAGCCTTAATTGCTGCCAGATCACCACCCCAAGCCTCCCCCAGCTTCATTTTTTCTCTTTGTGTTTGGAGTTGCAGCCCGAAAACACTCAAGCTAAACCCTGTGCCCCAACGGCTGCTCATCTGTAAGTGCGGAGCCAGCTCGCAGCAGCTGCTAAAATAGCAGAACTGAAGTGGGGAATGAAAAGCGAGATGGTGATTAAGACCCAATTTCCTGTCGTGGCCCCGCAGTGTTCCTGCCGGCAGTGGAGACATTGGCAGCAGCGGTGTGAAATGTCTCAGCCTTCTGCCTTGGGCTGGCTGAATCACTCGCACTGCCCTGTGCTGCTTGCTGGTCTCAGTGCTTTCTAGATGTTGGTTAGGATGAGCTCAAGGGGATGATGAGGATCCTTTTTAGGAAGGGGGGAAGGGTAAGGAGTCCATGCAGGCTGGTCCTGGCTGAGTTGGAGTTGGAAGCAGCCCTGGTGAGACCCAGGCCGGCCCTGAAGCAGGCTAATGTTAGTTGCTTTGTGTTACCTGGAAGACATGAAAGAGTGCACAGGATTTGAGAATACTGGTAACACTGGTCCTCTGGATTTTTTTCTGTCTCTGCCAGTAATTTTCCTTGGACCCACCATTTAGGACGGGGAGAGAGGAAGATGCGAGAAAGAGAAATTGCTGCTAAAGGGATGGTGAAGCTCCCTAGCTGATGCTGTTTGTTCCAAAGGCACATGGATTGTTCACCTGTCCTACTGCTCGGTCCCTCATGTACCTAAGCGTTGTAAAAGAGCAAATGCATTAGAATTAGGTTATCTTTTTGGACTTCTTGCATCAGAAGTTCATTCAAGAGAAAACGTGAAAAATTGAGTGCAAAGATGATGCTGAGCTGGTGGCTCTTCCTCTAAGGACACTGTTCCGCTTGCACTCACTAACATTCTGTATGTGTATGAGTGTCAAAGCCAGCTTGTGGTTTCTTTCTCACCCTGGAAGTCCAAATCAGTGCTCTCCTGTCTGTGCTCCAACTGCTCCTAGGTCTGTGTTGTAGAACCTGATGTGTTTCAGCAGTCCAAACCACATTATTGTAAACTGTATTGTTACTGATTGGAGCAAAAATGTGCAACACAGAGATGGGACTTTCTTACACTTCTTCATCCTTTGAAGAAGCCAGTTGCAAAACCCACTGCGAAGAGCCCAGAACCCCACAGACCGTGGTGTTTGCTCTGCACTTATTAGTTACCCCATTTCTTTCTGTGTTTGAAAGTCAGAGCAGCTCCCATCACCCACCCCTCTTAAACCCACCAGAATCTCTCACTAACTTTTGCTCCGCAAAGGAAAGTTACTGCTTAATTTGGCAGCATGAGGGACCTCTGCTTGAAACTCTATTGGCTTTTGCTCTTCCTGGCTTCTCTTGGGGTCACCTGCATCTCCTCCAAGGCTGCCCCTTCCTCTGCATTCATGCAGCACCCAGTGCCGCCGGCATGTCTGGGAAGGCTTCTGTTGTACGGGGTCACATAACTGCCCTGCTGAAATCTGATCAGTTTGAAGGAAATGTAAATAGAAATGTTAATGTGTTTTTCACGGAGCAAGTAGTCAGCACATGGGAGAGACTCTCATAGACAGTGGTGCTCTTGGGGAAGACGTGCTGTTTCACAGCAGCCAAGGTAATTGCCCTGAATTGGTATCCTCTACTGCCATTACTTTTCTTCAACCCAGGAGTACTCCTCTGCTGGTGTGCAGCTTGGGGTGTGCATGGACAACATGCAAAAGACAAAGAAGGGGTCAGAGGGGACTGTTGATCCTGAGCCTGGCAGAGCATCACACATCATCTTTCCTGTGTGAGGAGGGGCAGCTTTCTTGCAGAGAAACAACTTCCTGCGCTCTCAAAGAGACACGCGTGACATCCTCTACCATGGAGGAGAGGGATATTTTGTACTCTTCTGGTGCGTTTCATACCAGAGGAGTCCCAAGTGCTTTTAAGACTATTTTCATAGTCCTGAGGAAGGGATGAGCAGTAGGTTTCATGTGAAATGTCCTTTCCTGCCAGGAGAACAGCACCCAGCTGGGGCAGCTGCAGCGTTGGGGCCAGAGCTTTTCCAATGCACCGACTTCTGCTGGCCAGCAAAGCAACATGACAGCATGGTGTCATTTCAGGAGTCTGGAGGAAGAGCTACCCAGAATTGTTTTGAGTATTTTAGAGGAGCTATTTTGAAGATTTGAGTGGATTAAAGGAGAGAAAATAGTGCAGACATGGAAGGTAAACAGCTGCACTTTGAGCAGGCAGGACAAATACGGCTTTGAAGTGATAGCAGGGAACAGACTGCAGATGAATTTCTGCAGTAATGCCATCATACAGATACAAAACACTTCCCTCTTTGACAGAGAGATCTTTCATACCAATCTAAGGAGGAAACAATGCTCGGCTGAACGAAACAGCATAGCCTTGGTCTGGTGGCACCTAGCATATTCCCTAGTCCTGATTCCCCAGCCCAGCAAGGCTATAGAAAACATGAAGATTATGGACAACAATAAACTTTCTCCTAGGATCTAAGCCAGAAGAGTGTTCTTCTGGGATGATCCAAATGCCTTTAATTAAACTCCTGAAACCAGGAATGGCAGTTTTGTTGGCATCTGTTAGTCACAGCACAGAAAGGCAGCAGGTTGTGTTGCCATCCTGACTTCCAGCTGATGGTCACAGGGCAGGGAGGCCATGGCAGAAGTAGAAGATTTGGTGAAAGAGGAAGGATCTGCTACAGTGAAGAGACATGGGAGACTGGACAGGGTGATCCCAGTGTCCAGGTCAGTCTGTGGAAGAGGGCAGGTGTGGGCAGCGCGCCAGTGTGTCCTGACATCATTTAATATGGAGTGCAAATGGCAGCTCCTCATCCTGCAGTCTTTTTCTAGAGCTCTGTGGCCATCCACTAGCCTGTCTTGGATGGCTTCTCCAGTGTGATCCCATGTTCACAACCACATCTATCAAGCAGTGCTGGCATATGGTGTAAGTCGGGAGCTGCATGGGAGAGCAGCCGGAGGAGACCCTGGCTGGCATGAGCTGTTTCCAGTGGTCTCCCTGCTGCCTTCTGGCTTTGCTCAGTCTGGTGGAAGATGTGCTCTCACCCTGCAGTGTGTCCAGCCCAGCCCAGAGGTTGCAGGTCACACTTTGATGTGCCCTCCCTTTGCCAACCATGCCAGCTCGGCTTGCTTGCCAAGTCCATGTTCAGTGTGGAAAGTGTCAGCAGCAGAGCCAAAGGATTGCCAGGGTGTGTTGGACTCTGTTTGCAAAGCCTGCAAGGAGATGGAAAAGGTCATTTTGTCTGGGGCAGGGAAGGAGGAAAGAGGCATAAAGAGTGATGCCATGTGGATTTGTTTCATTCTCTTGGGGAAAACAAAGCATCTCTGCAACAACTTGATGGTCTTGGAGGTCTTTTTTGACCTTAATGATTCTGTGATTCTGTGACAGGAGAGCAGCAGGGAAATAAAAACCGAGATAAAGAAAGAGATAAAAACTGGCTTGCCCCTTAGCAACCTTCTCTTGCATCTCTCCTCACTGGGTCTCTTTACTACCAACAGTAGGGAATAAAAAGGCAGGAAAAAAAAAAAGCCACGAGATGAGTTTTGAATGGATGCCAAGGTTGATTTAATTAGATGTATTGAATTCGTTAACTTCTGAACGACGTGGCTGTCACGCAGCACAAGTGACGAGCTGCGAGCGGCGATGGCAGCACAGCACCGACCTGCCAAAAGGCTCAGCAAAGCAGAAGGATTGACCTACTTCCCTCGGCTCCATGGAGAGCACAGGCGAGTGCCCTCCGCTTGCTGTTGCTGTGCTCCCTGGAGGGCTATGCATCCCTCTGTGCAGGGAGAGCTCACTGGGCTGGGGGCTGCTGGGCAACCCAGCATCTCCCGTCATCTCCAGCACAAGCCTGGGGCTGGGTAAATGTCTGTGTGCCCTTGGGAGGCAGCTCGCTCAAAGCAAGGACTCCTGCTTTGTGTGCTGACTTCTGACTTCTGGCTGATGCTGATTTTCTGCTTCTCCCACCTAGTGCACCCTTAAAAAAACACCAGTGTTCTCTGATAATGGGCCTAAATGCTGTTGCAGCTGATAAGGGTGATAAAATCACCCATGAACACTGTCATGGCAACCTACGGCAATTGCTCTTCAGTCTTGATGTGTGTCTGCTCTTTGGTGTGAGCACACATGTGTGGGTTTGGTTGAGACTTGGCCTGAGAATCACCTGAATCTGGAGGATTTGTTTCCCGTTATGAGCTCTGACGTGGATGTGGAGCCACTGAACAGCTCCTTGTCTTGCTGGCCACCCTCGGCATGGAGCAGAGCATGCTTCCCCTTGTACCTTGACTGAATGAGATGCTGACATGTAAGGGAAGCTTAGGCACACCATCAGCCTCCTCTGAATATTGTCAGTATTAACCCCACATTGGTAACACCGGGTCAGGTAGTCACTCAGTATGGCGGGGAACTTGCTATTGCAGTGAGGAAGCTGTCTGAGGTCACGCAGAGAAGACAGCTGGGATGTTGTTTCCCACTGCCCAAGCTCTGGCCTTTCCCTTTTCTTGCGTCAAGTGTGGGTTCTTCTCCTGGCTCTACAGCATCACTCAGCTGGAGGAAAGAAGTTTGCTTGAGTCGGGACAGGAAAGAAGAAACCTTACTTCATTGATCAGTGTCAAGAAGTTATATGGGAAGAAGAAAAAGAGGACAGATGGAAGGAATCCAGCTGTCTTCTTCTGCAGAGAAGAAATCTCTTTGTAGCATTGAGACTGCTTTCAGGATTCATGATTCAGCTTTCAGGTCGGTTGTTGATAGTTAGGATGTTTTCATTTTGACTTCATCTGTTGACAAGGCAGTAAGAGCTCTGTGAGGACGCGTATCTCTCCATCACATATGACTAATTGTACTGGGACAGCCGCGAGCACAATAACACTTCTGTTTTCCTCCAGAACAGCTCCATTACAGACTGCCTAGTAGCTGAGCCCCAGCAAGTGTTTTTGCAGTTTTGCTGATTGTGCAGCCCAGATAACCTGTGAGAGAGCAAACATGGAAAGTGTTGAATATTCAGCTCAAAAACCAGAAAACAGAGTTGTTTCACTGCTTGTCTGAACTGAGCTTTTAACCGCGTGTTGTCAATGCTTTTCAGGAAACTCATCTCATCTGGGTCACATCATCTGGCAGAGAAGTGCTCCCATTTAGGGACAACCATCAGGAGTTCTGCAAAGGCCAGGGCTCATGGCTAGGCACTGTTGTCTTTGCAGCTTAGTTTTGTGTTTTACTTTTCCCATCTCCTCGGAGAGCAAAACTCAATCTGTGCAAAACAGATGCATTTTAAAACAAGATTTCTCTTAGTCTTATACTCCAAAAATTGTCTCTAAAAAAGCCAGTGCATAGCAGAAGCTAGCAGAAGACATTCTCTAGATGTTTGCTGCTGTTGATCCTATTTCTGCAGCAACCCAGGAGTTTTGGTGCAATGTTAGAACTGAATTTAAACTTCTTGGCGTTAAACTGGTCACCTCCTGCTCCTCAGGGTAACAGCTGTATTTATGCATGAAAGCCATGCTCGCATTCCTCAAGAAACGTGTCGGCACAGATGAGCCTCTGACCTCAATATATCAGCTCAGTGGTCAACAGCCTTATGCAGAAACAGCTTTGGTGTGCAACTCTTCCACTTGGTGAGTTTAATCTATGTATGAAGTACAACAGAAAGTCCTCTACAAGAGGCTATGCAGGTTTAAAGCTGTCCTTGCCTTTGATGAAATCATTGCTTACTCCTCAAAGAGATTTGTGGTATCTGCAATCTGCATTCATAGTGTGCAGGTGGGCAATGTGTCCAACACAGGGAGGTAGCGGAGATCTTTGTGACTCTTCCTCTGTCCCTTTTCCCTAGGAGGGAAGCCAGTTTTCCTGCCTGCAGCAAGGCACCCCTTCTGATTTAAGAGTGCAAGACTACTTCTTTCATGATGCCGTCACAAGGCCATAGTTTCTGTCTGGGTGTTAGAGGAATTGGTCAGTAGGAGAAGGATGATGCACCCAGGAGGCAGTCAGTCAGTGCAGACCTTCTGAGGGCATTGACTTCTCATAACAAATTCGCTGAAGGTCCATTTCAGTCTACTTCTCCTCTCCGTGCTATGTTGGCTTTGTTGTTTGTTGTTGGAGTACAGGAGTTACCTAAGGAGCTCTGAGCGACTGAATAGAGGAGCTGAGCTTGGGATGTGAACTTGGCAGCTGCACACACCGAGGAGGAGACTGCTCTCCTGAAAGTGTGAGAAATCTCTGGACACTGACAGAGCATGCATGGCATTATGACTGTGGTCTGCCCTGGTGAGTGCTCTGCAGATGCCCCTTGCAGGGGCTAATCCATGTGTCTGCAACTGTTAAAAATAAGGATGTTGCCCGATGTCCCCTGTCAGCCTTGAGCGTGGTTCCCGTCATTCCTGTTGGATGCCCTGCGGTGGGAAGAGCAGGCGTGCTGGCTGCCAGTTCAGGTCTAAAAATGATGTCTGTGCAAAGTCCATCCTTGTCTGGACTCCAAGGGTCTGCTGTGCACAAGGCCTTCACACAGTCTCCTTAACAGGCTCCTTTTCACTTTTTCCAGGGACTTGCACTGTGCTTCATTTCAGAGTGATCCAGTGAATTAACATATTGTTGCTGCTGCCTGGGTAATTGCATGCCCGGGGTCTGCTCTGCTCCAGCACAGTCTTCCCGGCTTCCCAGACAGAAAGCATCCTTCTCCTCTGGCAAACAAGGTGGCAAAGTATTGCCCTGAGGCCTAGCGCAAAGATTGGAGGAATGGGAGGGTGGAAGGAGGAGAGGGAGGCTGTTCTGAAGGTATATCTGGTTTCAAGAGCTTACCTATCAACAAGGAGCTGGAGATGGGGTTTTTTAATCTTTATTTCTGTACAAAGGTACTAATTTTGACTGAAGCTGTGGTTTTCTTGCTGATTTATGCAGACATTGGTATGGGTGCAGTTACAGAAATTTAGTTTAGCACAAGTCACTATGAGGACTCAGAACTGCTTGAAATGAGCTGTCCTGGGTCACACAGGAATTTCAGCAGAAGTTGAAACTGAGTGGTCTGATACCCTCTTTTGTACTGAAAATAAAACTCTTTGAATAGGTAGGTGTAAAATGCTTGCTGGTCTCACTTCCAAGTACAAAAAAACATCACATGTGGATAAACCCTTAGAGCTTCTTAAGTTCCTGTAAGACAAGACTACATCTCAGCACGTGTTGGCTAGCATATTATCAAAGCTGGACAGATTTCTTAATGCAGATGCAAGTTTGCATTTTTAAAAGATGATATTTGGTCAGGACTGACTTCTCGTGGGGAGCTGGCATCCCTTAGGCAATGGTCTCCAAAAAGAAGTGTGGTTATGTGCAACATGAGGGGGGCAGCTTTACCCCCTAGCACAGCTTGGCTATCAAGCAGAGACATGAAGAGATCAGGGAGCATCCAGACTCAAGGATAGTGGGGAGGAGGTTGGTTTATGGCTCTGCCACTGACTTTCTTGGTGACCTGGGGCGAGAAGATGAATCTCTCCTTTTCCACCTGCTCCTCTTCTACCCACCCAGCACATGTGACAGTCTCCTTGTAGTTTGTATGGGTCCTTCTGAGAAGCTGGAGCTTGGTAGCGCTATCTGTAAGGTCCCTTTTCATCTTCTCAGCTGTGAACATTTCCTGTCTCTTAGCAACATAAGCTATTTTGACTGAAAGGAAGGCATTGCTCCAATACTATGACACAAGGGATGGAGAGGATGTTATGGCTGTGTGGATAGTTTAGCTGGGTCATCCTGCACCAGAACTTTGCAGTTTTTGGGGCAGAGGGAAGGCTTCTTGAGGCATCTCCATCCTGTGGAATAGAGGCTGCCACCTTGGGCAGTATATGGAGACCCCTTTTGTGATTTGCCTAGCCATGGGGCTTAGGGAATCCCACTTTTTCTGTAACTATGTGTGTGTGTATTAATGCACATACACAGGGGAGAAAGATGGTCATGTGTGTGCTGCAGGTGGGACATGGACAGAGGTTCTTTGGCCACTCATGCCCAGACTGAGATGAACAGTTGCATGTGGGTCACTGTGGGACTGCGTGCAGGACTGGGGTTTGTCGTGTCCTGAGGGGAACATAAGGGACAGTGCCCAGGGGTGCCTTCTGGGCCGTCATGGTCTTGGGATGTGCTTGTTTCTCTAACTCTTTCACTTAGGGGATATCGTGGTCCATGAGCACTGAGTGATTCCCACCATTTCCTCCAAAGCCTTTGCACTGGTGGTAGTTAGAAGATGGCCTGTAGGATAATATAGGCTGAAAACGATCTTGGGTGGCTCAGCTGTGAGATCAGACCAGGTTGTTCATGACTTCATTCAGTCAAGTCCTGCTTTGGGTGAACCCGGCTCTGTGTTCCCAGTCACCTCCCTGCAGGCGCTGGGGCTGCTGCTGCATCCCTCAAAGGCACCTCTTGCCCTGGCTGAACAAGCCCAGCTCCCACAGCCTCTTCTCTTCAGGCAAGTCCACCAGTGCTTCTCCACCGCACTTGCTGTAGTTTGTCCGTGTGTTTCTTGTACCAAAACAAGATGCAGTGTCTAGATCGGGTCTTAACGAGTGCTGAGATCTCCTGGCTGTTTCTGCTCCTGCGGCCCAGTGTGCTGTTGGTCTTTGCTGCAGTTTCTTTCCTAAGTTGGCCTGTGCTCCCAACTACTGTCCCAGCCCTTAAGCAGTGGCAGAGCTGCTGGGACATGGGGCTGTGCCTAGATGATCGCTTAAATAGGACCCTTGTAACTGTGCTTGGAAAGCCTGAGTGTTTCTCAGTAATCAGGAGGGAAGAGGAGCATGGAGGAGCCCTGGAGTGGCAAAGACCTCTTCTCACTGCTAATGGTGTGGGCTCCCACAGGGAGAGGGACAGAGCCCAGACAGATGAGGTGATGACCTGAGTTCTGCAGAAAAAAAAGCAAGGACACGTAGTGTTATAACTATCACTGTCTCACGTACTCATCTGGAAAGCAAGATTTTACTCGCTGCTGTGCTTCCCGTGGGGCTGTGACTGTTGATGGCCACAGATAGCTGAGATCCTGCAATACCAGTGCAAAGAGTGTGGAACATACCTCACTGTGCTCACTGCTGGGCTTGAACCGTGAGCCCTGGGAGCCATGTGCAGAGGAATAGTTTGTATCCATGTATGTATACCATACTCTAACAAAATGCTGATTCCATGCTGTGCTGCCAAGTTAGTGTGTGACTTTCAAAGCAGCAACCTATATTCTTTAAGATACAAGAGCCGTGGGAAAAGATCCACTTTTTATGCTGTACTAATTTAATAAATGCCCTTTTTTATTGTAGGAAGATAGCAATAAAAGACAAAAAGGAGAAAGAAAAGACAGAAAGACCTGTACAATCCTTTTAAAGGTTTTCTGCTTTTCCGTTCATGTTCTTTTCAGGAAATGAAACTGGCTATATATGGTATAGGATTGAAACCACATATCACAAGCTGCTGTCAAGTTCATGAAGTGACCACATTGAAAACGTAGTGAAAAATGGATTCTTATTAGTGCCTTCCTAGCCTGTAGGAATCCTGGCTACGGCTCTTGATTGTAGTAGGGTGAAGATTTGCATTTTCAAGTTGGCGGTTTTCCTTTTTACTCTTCCACTTCCTACAAACTAATTTGGTGCTGTGTTAATTGTGAATCTAGAATGCAAATCAACTCACCTGCTTGTTTTTTCTTTCATTTTCAGATTTTCTAACTATGGAAGCTCTCCTGAGGAGCTGCATTATGCGCTGCTGCCCCTGGGATGGGACGCAGAACAAGGAGTGAAGAAGAGCTGCAGTGTGCCACTGCAACTTGCTTTTGTGAGGAGAGGGGCTTTCTGGCATGTCATATGGTGCCGAAAGACATTTTACTCTTGGCAGCAAAAATCCTTATCCTTCTTGGTTTTTTTTTTTCCAGGACAGATGATATTTCCTGTTTGAGATGCTTTGTATGCAAATCAAGGTGGTACAACAAGAAAAAAAGTCCTGAAAGCAATCACACCGATAAACTCAGCCCACTGGGGAATTCCTGCTTATCATTCATCTTTTCTTTTTTCAGTTCTGTACAAGATACTTCTTTGCCTGTGCTTTCTTACAGTCTTTGTCCTGCCAGACCTCTTGCTTATGAACTACAGTGCTTGCATTTTGCAGGGCTCCATGTCAGTCTGCACAAACAGAAGGCAGTAAGTGCTGGAAATTTGGGTTTACAGTCCCTATGTTTCAGCTTGATCTTGCATTGATCTGGTGCTTTCCGAATTTCAAGCTAGACATAAGCCTCACACTACAGATTGCCTGTATTGATGATCTACCTGGAAAGGTGATCCCAGAAACCTCAGGAAAGAAGAAAAGGAGAGATAAAAAGCAAAAACAAGCCAGCAAAATATTTACCTAGTAGCTTAAACAGGAGCAGGATTTGACCTGAGGCACCTCAAGAGATGGTGTGGGCAGCACTGCACTAACGTAGTGATCACCTCATTGCTGCAGCAAAGCAAACTCACATAGAATCACAGACTGGTTTGGGTGGGAAGAGACTTTAACAATCATCTAGATGAACCCCCTTGCCATGGGCAGGGACACCTTCTATTAGACCAGATTGCTCATGACCCCTTCCAGCCTGGCCTTGAACACTTCCAGGGGTTGGACATCCACAACTTCTCTGGGCATCTGTGCAGCCTGTGCCCTATAGGTGTCCCTATAAGTGGATGGGGCTGATCAAAGCCTTGCTCTCACCAGACTACCACCCTGCTGATGTTACAACAGGTTGTGAGGGTGAAAAAAAGACTCAGAAACAGAAAAGGACATGTTGGAGAGCTGCAGAACTGCATTGCCAAAGAACATTCTCATGCATGTCCAGAGACAGCCACTGCAGCACAGATCTTATTGAATCATGCTGCGGTTGCTCTGGCCTCTGTGGGGTAACAGTGATAATCATTGTGTGTGGTGTTGGGTTTTATTATTTGCTTTTTTTTCCTTAAATGTAAAATTAACAGTCAAACTGCCATTGGTGAGGCAGCAAGCCTGGTGCAGCTTTTATCTATCCTGAACCTCAGGACAAAGGAGGGGAGGAAAATGGCTTGACCAGTTTGGCGGCCGTGCATGTAATGGTCCTGGAGTTCAAAGCAAATGGCACAACAGTTAGATACCCAAACCCGCCTGGGCTTTGGCTGATAAGTCACATTTCAAAGTAAAAGGCAATCCTAAAGGGGCTCTGCTGAGTGCCTAAAGCCTCCAGTGCTGAGTCTTCTTTAAAAGGGGATTTCATAAGGAGTAATATGAACAGAAATGGATCTTTTGTGGTTTTACACATTCCAGGCATGCCAGGACTGTTCCTGTCAAGGATGGGCAGTCTCTGGGCTTTTTGGTTCTTTTTATTTATTTTTTTTCCCAAATATTTGCCACAAACTAGCAGCTGAAATGGTGAAAAATAAATGAGAGTTGCAAAATCATTACAGTAGCAGTAATGGAAACTGTGAGTCTTATACTTAAACTGGCTGTGGGGTTTCACTCCATCTTCTGTGCTGTTGCACTGTGAGGATTGCTACTTCTACCTGCTATGACCACTTCAGGATGGATGATTTGAAAGCAGAGCTTTAACCGTTGGTTAGCCAGGACCTCAAAAAACAATGCTTATGGCTTTTTCAGAAACAATACCTTTTCAGCTGAAGCACTGTGAAGTATGAATTCCTTCAGAGTCAGTGCAGTTCTGTGGCCATACAGCGTCTTTGCGTGATGATTTCTGCAGGTCTGTGTGTACAGAAATGGGGCCCAGCTGTTCCTGCTTCAGGTGCACTTTTGTTTCACACAGGTTGTGCCAGTGTACACAGCACCTGCACACGTTAACACAGAGTTTTAATTGATGTAACAATTTCAACGCACAAAATTGTGGTGCCTGAAATCCTAAAGAAGAGCACCTCCGCTCTGCCTTAAAACAGTCCGAAGTTTCACATGCAATAAAGCACTAGATAGTTTGTGTAGACCTGCCCTGTTAGATGAGTGTCTGATTCATAAGCCTACGTGTCCTGTTCTTCTCCACATGGATACTGCTCCTGTTGCCATAGTCCTGTGTCTGGTGTAGTAGCAGGACCTCATGAGCAGCTGGGAAAGCCATGGCCAGAGGTGTTACAGCTGTCACCTCACAAAATGTATGGCTGTAACAATGTGCAATTAAGTGTGGGCCTCAGCCCTCTGAGACACCCTACACAAACACTCAGTACCCTTACTAGCAGCACACGCTGACCACAGCCTGCTCAGCACCTTCATGAGCTGAAGCTGCACCTTTACCTGCTCTGCAGGTGAGACTAATCCCTCCATGGGGGGAGCAGAAAATGGAGCCTGGCTCATCCCAGCAGAGTTTGAACCATGGGACCATAGATACCCATCCTGAGAATTTTTTTTCAGCCCAGGTTTGGCCAGAGCACAAATGCAGACAGAGGGTGAGAAAGCATCTCTTTGAAAGTGGCAATAAAAGAGACACTGTTGGAATGAACCTTCTGGCCTGGTTTTATTAAACATGAATATGGTTACTTAGTGGTGAACAGGAACTGGAGTGGATTTAGGAGATGGTTCCTGAAGCCCCCTCCCATCCTCCAACACAGGCTGATGTTGCAGGGAAGTCTCAAGGCTGTTGCCTGGGCCGTTGTGGGTCTGTGGGTGGAGGAACTTAATCACCAGGGTTGTCATCAAATGATGCAGTTACGAGATACAAGGAAGAAGTGCTTGTGTTAATTCTGTGCTCAATATAAATATTTTTCGTCTTAGAGGAGTCTGGTCTTGTAGCCTTCTGGACTGCTGCCATTTTGGGTTTGTTTCCTTAAAGAAGGAAAAAAAATTTTCCCTTTCCCATCAGTGCTACTAACCGCACAAATTTGGAAACAAAAAGTCAGAAGGGGTGTTCAGCAGTGAGCTGTCTTTTTACTAGGCTGATCTTTTAGGAGTTGGTTTTGAAGTGGATTTTGTTCTGTCCGCTCAGGGTCTCTGCTGTGGAAATATTTATTGCTGTGAAACTGTAGCAAGCTTTATAAATAGCAGGAAAAACTACTTTTGTAACCAAAAAAGTGTGCTTTCCTTGCAAGTCACACAGGTGTACATTTGGAATTTTTTTGTTTTGTTTTGTACCAAAATAATTTTTCCACTGTGTTATCTGGAGTGGGAAAATTGGTGAACCTTGAGTTGCATTTTTATGTAGATTTCATCCATTTAATCACAGCAGAAAGGTACATAGAGATGCTCTGTTATTCTTCTTTTTCTGTGTATTTGCTTAGTGTTTTGTGCATCAGAATCTCTGTTTTCCCTCTTTTTGATGGTTTGAGAGTTTTGATAGAGAGGGCAAAAATGCTTAAAAGTTTTAATGTCCTTGGGAAGGCTGCAAAAGTTATGCAGTGGTGAAGAGATGCAGGCAACCTGTAGAAGAGCCAGTTTTTGACAGCATGGGAAGTGGTTAGTGCCTGATTGGACATCCTCACATCAAAGCTGGACAGTGGGCTGCTTGAGATACTCTGTTTGAACCACAAATTGCTGGGCTTTGGGCAGAAATCACTGTATGAAATTCTGTGGTCTTTATTAGGCAGGCGGACAGACAAAATAATTTTACTGGTTTCTCTCGGCTCTTAGAATTTATGAATCACATAGTCAGGGTGTTCTGGGGGGGGCGGGGGGGGCATTGAGTTTCTGTGAAAAGTTTGCCTTGGTAGCATGCAGACAACAAAACCCATCTGTTCTCTTGTCCTTTCATCATGCTGTGTTGCTTTCGAATTGTTCCAGAAGGAGGATGAAATTGGGCTTGTTATTTAAATTTCAGTATGGGTGGCCAAAGCAACTCTACCCTCCTCATTGTGGGCCTCCTGTGGCCACAGGAATGGTGCCTTATGCCAGTCCTGATTTAATAAACACCTGAGGACCAACTCATCACTGCAGCATAGCCCATGGGAATTGTGCTCCATGGGATCCTGCAGCAGAACAGTGTCTGGGAATATCTGCTTGCACTCTTTAGTAGTAAGGATGTAATCAGCCCTTGTAGGCTGGTATCTGATTAAATAGCACAGTGTGGAAAAAAACCCCAACCACCCCACACTCATTTACAGCAGTTGAACGTGTGTAGTTGGGAACAAAGAATTCAGGTTCTGTCTGAAGTGTGTGTTCCCCATCTGGGGAACACAGTGTCAGGGAGAGAGTCCATGGGAACCTCGTGTGTCGTCATGTGAAAGCGAGCTCGTGATGGAGCTGTGAGACAGAAAGGAACGCTGCAGCTCTGGAGAGGAAGTAGAAGCAGGGATGTGACTCGTGACTTTGTCCTTTTAAAGGGGGACACACTGCCTGGTATCTGTATTTGAAGAAGGGAGGGGAAGTGCCAGGAAGGATTCATGGAAAGCCACAGATGATTTGGGTTTTCTTTGACTGCAGGCTTGAGGAATGCAGTGTATTTGGTTGATTGGGATGAAGGCTGGCAAGGGGGGATTTGATTGATACATCTAGAGGAAGAAAGTTTTGATCAGCAGGTTTGGGGTGAGGAGGAACCTTTAGAATTTCTATGTCCTTTTCCAGATTTTAGAGGAAAGGACAGTGTCTCTCTAGCATTGCAGGTTTAGTCTAAAATATTTGGCTTATTATGTAGAGGTCTTGGGTGAAAGGGGCTGATGTGCAGTGTAGTGAAGGCAGGATGGATTATTTGGTTCTTTCTACCTTTATGCTCAGAGCTCTGGTACTCCCCAGCACCTTCTTCCCTCAAAGAAGGGAAGCACCTTGTACCCCTCTCTGGGGTAGGGAAGTTCTGCCACAACGCTCGGCGTAGCATAAACTGTCAGGGCAACACGCTTTGGAGCCATCTCATCTTTAGACAAGTGTCTAAGATATCTGGGTTTCCCTCTGATAATGGCTATTGTCCTCCAGCAGCTATGTGGGAGACCAGAAATCTGGCTGAGATGTGGACTCCTGTGCTTTGGGTGTCTGAAGCTGTGCAAGGTGAACCCCCCTCTCACTGCCTGTGTGCGTGATGAGGAACAAAGAACCTAGCGAAGAACTGTCTGACACTACCTGAGGTGAAAATAATATGGAAACTTTAATCAGCTCTCTGCAGCTGAGCAGTCCCTGGAGGTCCTGTACCAAACCTGACCCACTTGCTGAACCCCAGCAGTGCAGCACTGGGCACTCTTCTGCCTGCCTTCAGAAGAATGAAAGGACAGTAGTATAAATAGAGACAAGTATGGGGGACAGCAATCAATGGTAAGTCTTTAATAAAAAAGAACTGAGGTATTTTGTTCATTATTAAAAGCAAAGCCACCTTCTGCAGCCTTTCTCTTTGTGAGGTGCTCAGAAAGGAGGGAGGTGTTTGCAGAGGTTTGTTTTCAACCTGATCAAATGTTTTCCCAATTCTTTCCCTGCACCCCAGCTCATCCCATCCCAGTCTTTCCAGCCATACCATGTTGGGAAAGCAGCTGTGAGCTCGTCCTTAGGGCTGAGTTCTAACATAGTAACTGTCCTGGGGCTCCTCCATCCCAGGCTGTAGCCTGCTTTGCAGGGATGGAGGGAGGGCTCTTGCCACTGGCAAGGACCAGCATGACTCTTTTGCCAAATGTCCCAGTTTGCTGGCAGGATGGCTTCCCATGAAGGCTCGTCATGAGCCCAGCCTCCCATCCCTAGGCTCCTCAGAGATGTGACCATTTTGCCATGGCTTCAGTTTAAGGCATCTGAGTGGATAAAGCAACAATGGGTAAAAATCAAATCCAAAACCTCTGGGCTTTGAGAGGATGGTAGCAGTGGGCTATTTGTAGCAAACTGTAACCCATATCTCCTTTCCAGGAATACGTTGCTGAGAAGATGATTCTCATGTGCTCCTCAGAAAGGCTGCTGAGCTGCCAGACAAGCACCAAGCTTTCCCCTTTCTGTGTGTACCTGTCCTGGCACTGCTGAGCTGCCAGACAAGCACCAAGCTTTCCCCTTTCTGTGTGTACCTGTCCTGGCACTGCTGAGCTGCCAGACAAGCACCAAGCTTTCCCCTTTCTGTGTGTACCTGTCCTGCTGGCCGCAGCCCTTGCTGGACCGTGGGAGGAGGCAAGGTTCTGGCACTCCCTGGCCTGCTGGGGCCTGGCTGGACTCCCCAGGCAGAATGATGCTCCAGGGTCTTTGAATGGCTGTCTAGCATAGTGAGGGAAAACCACCTCTTCTCTGGACACAAATCACATTGATTTGCTGGTGTTTTTCCTTATTTTTTTCTTTCGACTGTCTGAATAACTGCAGTACAAACCTCTTTCACCTATTTGACATTAATTCGCTAAAGGATGGCAGAATGTTTCATGTTTGGTTTTTAACTGAAAGAGTGATGATGCAATTATAAACCTCACATCCATGATGTATCTTTGAACCATCTGCAAAGTGTGAGTTTTTATAGAAAACGTGAGAATGGTGGGGGTTCTGGAGTAAATTTTTTAATCTCTGAATGTTATTCTGAGTTTTGAATGAATTAGATGTATTTCATGGGACTGAGAAAGCTGTGATTTTTCTCCTTTTCTTCCTTCGGTGTTGGGTTTTTTGGTTGTTGTTTTTTTTGGAGGGGGTTGTTGGTTTTGTTTAGCTTTTTTCATTTGTAATCAAAACATTTACTTACTCCACAAGTTAAATGGTTTCTCATAAACAACTTAGTGTCAAAAGTGAGGCTGAGGAGAGGCCAGACATTGGGTTTTAGTTATTTCAAATTTTTTCCTTTTATTTTAAGCTTCAGCAAAATGGCAGTTGTTTCATTTTGACCCACTTTCAAATCACGTTAGCAAATGAATACAGAACGGGAAGGGTAATTGCATGAACTTCAAAAATGCAGCAGGTCAGGACAGGAGAGAACAGCAGCAATCCTGCTCTGACCGTCTGCCCAGACTTGGGTGTTTTAGTGTATCCTACAACATTTTTTGTGTCACCAATAACAAATTTCCAGTGATTGGAAGGGGATAAGGAAAAAAGAGCCCCCAGTGCTTCTCTCCCCATTTTCCTTGGGAGGTGCTTCCATTTCCCTTTCAGGTGCTAGCAGCATGCATCTCACAGTCACTGCAGCTGCATCAAGCACTTTGTTCTTGGGTACAGCCCATCTGTGCAGATCAGTGCAAGAGGGTGCATCCCTGAGCTCTGGAGCCTGCCATTAGTGCCAAGGCTGAGCACAAAAGCCTCTCCCAGAGGGAGGGTATATCACCTTCATTTAGCAGCAGGGAGCTCGGTTGCAATACTTCCAGGGCCCACTGAGCTCACTCACATCTCTTCTGGCTTGTGGGAGGATGGACCTTAGGCTATGATTTATCCAAGATTTTGCTAAGCTGCTCTTCTCCACAACAGCTTTGCCTTTGCAAGGAAGGCATGCCAGTACCTTCATCTGGGTTTGGAAACGTCAACTCCACAGTTACTCTCTTCCTGGAGAACCATGTTTGATTTTCCTTAGGAAATTGGTGCTTCTGCATTGGCCTTGATGGATCTAGGCTGCGTGGTTTGTGTTCAGTTCAGGAGAGCTTAGTGGCATTTCTTAATCACTATCAAAACCACTGTCTGATGACTTTGGCATTCCCAGCTTTGGCCTTAGAGAGCAGAAGCAGCAGTGCTTTTGCTTACATGAGTCCCTATTTTTTTTCTGGCTCTTGACAGGTGTACGGAAGGGTGATACTGGTGTTGCATCTCCTGAGACCTTCCTCATTGTTATCCTCAGCCAGTGCCTAGGAAAGGAGCAACATGAGCTGGTTATGTATCAAAAAGAAGGATTTTTGAATGATTGATACATGGGAATATTCCAGTCTCAGCCTGTCTGCTTTTCTCATTGTGAGATTGAGGCATCGCCTCTGTCTTCTGTCCTTATCCCCATTTTGGTGTTAGGAAACAGGCTGGCTGAGCAGCTACAGAAAAGGTAACAAACCCAAGAGACGTGGGATGCTGATACAGCTCCCCAGTGTTTGGAGTGATGCTGCTGGGAGTGCTCAGCCTCAGGCGAGCATGGCAGTGACACCCTTGGAGTGGCTGTCTCCTGCCCGCTGTGTCCTTGTAGCCCCAGGGTGTGAGTTACTACCAAAATTTAACACTCTCTCAGCCAGGTCAATAAAGCAACAGCATTCTCTGCTCATAACTGGAGGGAGATATGGCTCTGCATGGCTTCTTGAGAGCTGCCTATAGTTTTTGCACGACTCCATATCCAAAGGCTCCCTTTTCCTGTTGCCTGACCACCAGGTGACAAGCAGAGGTACAAAATCCCTGTCCCCAGCCATCTGTAGAGAGAAGAGTTACCCAGGGACCAGCCCTGGCATTGCTCTCTGAAGCTCATGGAAGTACTGCTTCCTCCTGCCTGTCCCCTGCTTGTCCGGTCATTTTATTAACCTCTGCAGCAGATTGGGATTGGGAATCAAAGGGATAAAGCACAGTTTGCGGTCTGTGAATGGTTGCAGAAACCTGAGGCAGGGAGATGAGAGCAAGGAGCGATAATGTGCTAAGCCAATGCAGGTGCTGGATCAACAGAGGGTGAACCAGCCCCTTGCTGCCCTCCCACCAGCAGGCGCCCGCAGAGATGTGCAATTCAAACAGCAGAGACCTGGGGGGGCATTTGCTCCTGACTTTTGGCACCTCCTCTTGCCCTGGTTGGCAGCCATCATTGGATGTGTTGCCTCATGCCAAACTTATTCATAGATGCCTAATCCTCTGCATTCAACCAGCTCAGTGTCAAGGACTTCCTTCCAGGAGCCAGATATGTCAGTACCATTATACATGTGGGTCTTGAGTGACTTGTGCAAGGCTAGGCAGCAAGCTTGTGGCTGAGCAGGTGTTGAAAACCAGCTCTCCCAAGCTTCACGTTGGCAGCCTTTCCACCAGGAAATCCTTCGTTTAACTTTCCACTGCAGCAGAAGGGGTTGCGTCGATGTAGGAGGGAAGTCTCCATGGGCTCGTGCATTTCTTCTTCACCTCCCCACACTTCTCCCTGAAGGCACCTTCTCTCAAGGTAAAGAAATACTGCTTGGTGTCCAGGAGAGAGCAGAAAGGGAGCTGGATTGCCTCTTGGCACCATGCACTGAAGAAAAGAATGGAATAGTTTGGGGCAAGGTTCAAGGCAGGTCATGCAAGTTTGCAAACGGCTCCTGCAGGGCTCCATCACCAGCTCTTATCCATGAGAGCCTGTCAGGTGTAGCAGCAGGTTTCTGTGCCACCCCTCACATCTCTCTCCTTCAAAGTGGGAACAAACTGCCCTGGAACAGGCTGACCTTCAGCATAATTATTTCTGCTTTTTTTTTTCCCCCAAGTCAGGGGCACCCGAGTGAAAGCTGAGGAAAGCTAAAGCAACCTCAGCTTTTTGTCAGCTTTCCTTGCAACAGTGACAGGACTGTTGTTCTGCTCTTGGCATTAAGTAAGAAATCAGTGTTACCATGGGAGCAAACTCCCAAACAGGTGGCGATCACACACATATTAACCTGAACCAGTGCAGGAGGCACCACGTCCCCCTGTGGATCTGCCAAGGGTAGAGGAGATCTCATTACTCTTTGTTTGTGCTCAGAGTGCGGCTGTCCAAAGGATGGTGCCCAAACAGATAAGGCTCTAGGCACAGATGTCCAGTTTGATTATTCCTTTCCTTTTGCAACAAACCATATGGTACTATGGGCAGCACAGATATCTGGCAATCAAAATTCCTGGGCTCCCTCCCTGACTGCCATTCGCTCATTTAATTTTCAAAGTGGTTTTCATGCATCAGCAAAACTTGCTGCCTTGAACATCCCCACCCCCTTAAAACAAGAGCTCCCCCACATCACTGGAGGTGCTTTTAAGTATAGTCACCATGTCTTCCTTTGCTGTCGCAAAATTAAGTGCACTTAATGCTTGTAAACTTCTTTGCCACTAGCAGATAAAAGATACTAGAGACAGGTTGCTAATCAGTTTGATTAAGTAAAGCACCTAAAAGTTTGCCACTGCTGCTGGAGGATTGCAGGCTGATCCATCTATAACCCGCAGGAGTAAGATGAATTAGGCACGATAAGGATTGTTTGGTTTTTGGTCCGTCAACCAGTGAGTGAAATGACTCGGTGTTTATATGCCAGGTCACAGAGAAAAGTTTCTTGCGATTGGAAATGATTAGGCACACTGATTAATGCTTCCAGTGTTCTTTGATCCAGAGCTGCCAGTTGGAATGAGTCTTGCTGCACAGAGACATCCCAACTGCCTGGTAATGAAAGTGCAGGGGGTAGAAAATTGTCTGAAAAAATGCGGGTGGGGATGGGAAGGTTCTACTGTAAGATATGTTCTTTTTCCACTGGGCTCCAGGCTTGCATTCTTTGAGCCATCCTCTTATTCCTGGAAGTCAAGGCAGTTTGTAACTCGTATTGTGCTTGTCAGGTTTATTCACTTTAAAGAAAATGTTCAGGAAGATTGCCAAGTCGTCTAAACTTCAGCACTGATAAGGACCTCAGGGTCTGCTAAGTTAAGAAGAAAACATCCCAGGTCCAAGAAAAGCTTTAAAATAGAGCACTTTCTGAGTAGTCTCTTGTGAAACTGTTGTTCCTCTCAGTGTGCAGGTGGCATCTCCTGGTGATGGATGCTCCTTCTTTCAGCCATAGGAATTCCCATTTTTAACCCTCAATTAGGATACCCCCCTTTCATCATAGGTGAAATATTTGAAATAGTTTCCTATGACAGGACATGGGAAAATTTGCTTGGATAAGAGGTAGATTCCCCACCATTTCTTACCATTCCCACACCAGCACACCGTTTGTCTTCATTATTTTGTGTCTCCTTCATGCTTTGGGTTCTATGGTTGAACCTTGAACCAGCTGGGGGACACAAACATGGCTGCATTGCCCACTACATTTTCTTTACAGCCAGGACTGTGTTGTCATGCTCACTGTCACATCTCTCTATCTACACTTGATCCTTCTAGGGTAACATCCTCTTTTGTGTGATATGTGTCTATCAGGATGGGATTTTAATAAAAATCAAGCATAACCTGTTAGCAGGTGGTGAATGGTCACTCAAAAGAGCTCTGGAAAATTAAGAGTGAAGACTAAAATGCCTGGATATACCACAGAGCTGAATTGCAGGTGTCCACACCCAAGGGCATTAAGCCATTCCCAAATCACTATCTGCTCGCTGTTTTAGGAGAGCCCCCAGATCCATAGCAATTTATGTAAAAATGCTTTTACTGCCAACCAAGGTGGTTCAGCAGCTCAGGCTACCCAAGGACATCCCTGCTGCTCATGGCCAGCCCTGTGCTGGCCACCTCTGTGAGCCCTACCTGAGCACTGGCTGACCACTGAGCATTCTGGCCATCCCACATTTCTCTTTGCTTTTGTTTGTGCTGAAGACTCCTGATTTTACAAAACATGGGAAAACTTGAAATATTGGAAGTGTTCAGGAGCTGAGAAACCAGTGGATGAAAACTGGTCCCCACTGGGGGTGTAGGTCAGTGTAAGGAGGAAATTGTAATGCTTTTTTAACCAAACTTCAGTTTCTTTGGGTGTGTCTACTTCTTCTCTGTTTTACCAAGCACAAGAGCTTGCAGAGACCTGCACTGACAACTTCCTCTTTGACATGGGAGGCCCATGTCCCATCTTCCACTTGAGTCAGTCGCCTGTAGAGACACCTGGCCGGACACCTTCCCATCACCATTTCACATATCCAGAGATTATCTGTGCCTTCCCTTCACAGGCCTGGGACCACAGCTGGTTCCCATACAAAGCGTCTGATCTCTGACAGTGCTTGAACTCACCCCGAGCTAGGCTGGCGACTTTGGGATTTCTCTCCTCTGCTCAGCTGTTTTCACAAAATGCATCAAAATCTTACCATCCTTCAGTTCTCTGACATGTTTGGTTCCTTCCAGCCAATGTATTCAGCAGAGGGAGGATGGACAGACAGTGAATTCCTGGACACTGTTATGTGGGAAACTGGTATAAAAGTGAGTATACATCAGTTTCCGGCCTTTGTGAAGTTGTGCTTCATACCCATTTTCAAGCCTATGTTGTCTTCCTGTGCATGGTCTGAATCAGTTAATATCTAATTGCAGATCATTTTCATAAAAATAGGTGCCTACTCTGCCTATTTTCTAATTTCCAGGTGGCTCCATGGTGGCTGCTTGGCTGCTGCCTGCCCTGCTGCTAATGTTCCTGCTTTCCTCCCCAGCTTGTGTGGCTGCCCTGGCATGTTGCTGGGACAGGGAGCAGTGACGCAGGGTCTCCTGGAAGCCTGTGGATGGGCCAAGTAAAACACAGCTGGCCATCATCCCAGCTAGCTCAAAGACTGCTGCACCGAGTAGGTTCCCATTGTCTCAGACATCTCATTGTACTTAATAGCAACGGAGGTGTCTGTATCGCCCTCATTTACAGCAAGCTTGTGACTGGGGCCAGGAAAGGGAGGAGTTTGGGGTTAGACATGCCTCCAACTCCTCGGGGTAGGAATCATTGCTTATCAGAAGCAATTTTGGAGAGGTATTTCAGGTGTGGCTTCCGTGATGGAGACAATTTCACAGTGGTGGAAGCCATCCCAGAGGTGTGTGACAGCACTTGGTGGCCCCGACACCTCCCCAGCCACATGCCCCCGGCACTGCTCCAGCTCATTGCCAGCTTACTTGCTGCCTTGCTTGCCTGCCACATGCAGGACAAGAAAATGTTGGCGTGACTGATAAACTCATCCTCCTTATCATGTCCATCTCAGTATGGATCCTAGCAGGGAGGCAGTGGGTGGGATGGTGAGTTTAAAGGTGCCTAGCCAAAATTTAGACAGCTCAATCATTTGCCTTGTTATTGCTACCACAGTTAACCCTTTGGTTGCTGGCCCTGGAGTAGAGTATCTGTGAGGCTCTGTTCATCTCTTGGGCTCATGGCTCAAGCCCTAACTGGTGTTTCTGGTAGACTGAGACCTTTGGTCGCAGCCAGTTTTGCCTTTACTGGTACCAGTTGCCTTTTTTTCCTCTCTTTCATGAGAGGTTGCTGCTGCCAGTCAGAGGCTGGGCCATGCATGCCTGACCATGCCCATGAGGTGAAGAGCAGGGCTCATGCTTCGGGCTGGCATGACGTGGAACATAAAACAAAACTGTAGTTGGGGAGGCATGGCCAGCAAGAATCACGAGACTCACAGCCCCTCTGGGCAGGGTTAGACTGGGCAGACACCTGGCAGAGAGAGTGTCTGCCAGGTGTCCAGGTTAGGGTGCAATCCAGGGCATTAAAAGTCTGGGTATGTGAGAGCTGGAGCTGCTGTCTGAGGTAGTGAGAGATCTTAAAGATCTTTGTATGTTGGACATTCATGGAAAGAAATTGCTGTTGGATCCTTACTGCTTTCTGCTCCAAATTGAAACGCTCAGGACAATCTTTCCCCTGACATAAATGCATAGCAAAGTATCTATTGAGAAGATATGGGAATGAATCACAGAAACAGAGACAAGACTAGGTTAGAAGAGACCTTTGACACCATCTGATCCAACTTTCCATTAAAAACAGGGCTTTAGATTAGGTTAGTTGAATCCCAATCAATTCACATCTTTATTATTTCTAGTGAGAAAAATTCCACTGTCTTCAGGCAACTAATGTTTGATTGCTCTCATGGAAAAGAATTTTTTTGATATTCAGATGGAACGTCTCGAGAAGCCACTTGTGCCTATTGCTTCTTCTCCTATCATAGTACATCCTTGTGAAGAGATGTGTTTCCTCCAGAACTACTTTTTAGCTATTGGAAGGCAGCGATTTGATTTCCCCACGCTAAGCCTTCCCAAGTCTGAGCAAGCACAATTCATTCAGCTGTAAAGTTGTCCACTCCCCTAGTCTTCCTTGTCCCGTCTGGACCATCTCCAGGCTTTCAATGTCTCTTGAACTGGGAAGAGAGAAACTGGACAGTGTGTTCCAGGGGTGGCCTAACAGGTGTTGAGCAGAACAGAAAAATGACATCTCTTCATCTACCAGCAATAGTCTCACTAATTCAGCCCAGGATGCTGTTGGCCGTCATTGCTGCCAGGATACTTGGCTGGCTCGTGTTCATCTTGCTGTCTGCCAAGACACCCTGTGCCTTTTCAGCAGAGCAACTGTCCATCCAGCCAGTGCCCAGCTGGTGCTCCTGCTTGGGATTATTCCATCCCAGGTTCAGGACTTGACATTTGTCTCTGCTGAACCTCATGATAAACTTAATTCTTGCTGGCCAAATCTCAACAGCCTGTTGAGGTCTCTATATGGTGACTTTTTCGTCCAGCACTACTACCTCTTCACCCAGCTTAGGCTCATCCTCATATTTGGTGACAGTGCATTCAGGCCTACCTTCCAGACCACTTAAAAAGATGAATTGCATTGACTCCAGAAGAAATTAATTTGTGCCCAGCTGCCAGCATGACTTTGAGCCTTTTAACTTTTAAGCCTCTGAGCTCAACAGTTTAGTCAGTTCCTCAGCCATTTTGTGTTTCATCTGCCCATATCTTACTGACTTGTCAAGAAGGATTTTGAGGGAGGCTGTGTCAAACACTTTGTGAAAATCAAGTTGATATCCACTACTTTCCTTTCATCCACTGAGCATGTTGTTTGGTCAAGCAGGATTGACCCTTCAGTTTGTCCATGTTGGCTTTTCACAGTCAGCTTCTTGAAATGTGTTTGCATGGAAATAGGTTTTGTAAGGACCTGTTCTGTAGTTCTCTCAGGGACTGAAATAAGGCTGACTGGTCTGCAGTTTCCTGGATCTTCCTTGTGACCCTTTTTGTGGGTAGACATAGTGTTCACCAGTCTCCAGACTGGACGATATCTCTCCACAAAGCTGTTTACTGTTTGTTTTTCACTTCCCCTGCATGGGAAAATAATGTGTTTGACACCAGACATATGGCTTAAAGCACTATGAATGTCAACATGCAAAGAACAGAAGATCCTTGTGTGTGTTGATACCAGTGCAGATTAGTTAAACAGAACAAACTCTGGGCTGGAAGGGACAATGGTTCATGGTGACATTTGGTAATCACCTAAATTGTAAAGGTGCTCTTGTTGATGGTGCTCTTGTTGATGGTGAAATAATCCTATCTGCAGATCTAGGTGAACTAAAGTGAAGTTCTGTGTAGCTTGAGCTATCATTAATATTACTCTTGCAAGTTTAATTTAGCAGGGGCTGGTCTTTGGTCTTGCACACATTCAGCAGTCAGGATTTTGGCCTCTCTACCACTACCTGGAAGCCAGGTCTCTCCAAGGAGTGAGCTTTGTTTCAAGGAATTGTTGTGATACTGCATGCAGCTGACTGGTTCCATGATGATGGAGTCGTTAGATGGAGTTGTCATCTCCTGAGATGTAGGTAGAGTTCTTTTAGGTGAAAGGTATGTGTAAAGTTTTCACAGACCAGAGCAAGTGGCCTAGTTTTGAACTTACATTGGTATCAATAATTATATATACATATATCAATATATTCATTGTTTAGTCAATGCAGTTATTTGGCATGATTTCCCCAGATATACAGCAACATACACTCTCAGACTTATATGTTTCTTTCATGTTCCAAAACAAGATCTATAGCTTTAGCTTAGACTTTCCAGTTTTGAAATATTAGGAGTTGTGACTCACAGTCTGGCTTCTGAGAAGAGCAAGAGGAGGATAGCAAGGGGTGAATATGAAGTTATAGAAAGACCAGGGAGGTTCATGTGAGGCCTCTGAATGGGACTATCCTCCTAGGCAGTGATTTGTTAACATTCAGCTGCACACAGGTGTCCTTCCACACTTACGGAGTCAAATTTTAAGGTGTAATTGTAATTACAATTGTAATTGTAAGGCAATTGACATGACATTGCTTGGCACTGTTATTAGTATTCACAGAGCAGGTAGCTATGTCTTCCCTTTAGGAGAGTGGAAACCTGGCATCCACCCAGGCTCTGTTAATACTAACCCCAAGTTATTTCAAGATGCTAAGAAGGAAAGTATTCTTTTATTCATAATTTTTCTGTTCTGTTTTCTTTTTTTTTTTTTTTCCTCTTCACTAGAATTACCTGTTTCTGGTCTGTCTGGAAAGGGTCAATAGAAAACGAGATTCCATTGGAACATTAAAACATGTCATTGCACCACCCGTGGTCAGTATTATGCGTGTAGACGTTAATAGTCAGCTGAGTCTAAATAAACATGCAGAATGCCTGGTTTTGGCCGAGCAAGAAGTGGCAGCTGTTTGCACTGATGTTTCTCTTGTGCTGTGGGCTACCTGCTGGCTTTGCAGAGGTGGAATGGTTTGGGGTGTCATTTGCTTGAAGCACTTTGTCATGCCTTCCCACAAGCCCTCCCTCCCTCTGTCTGACTGCTTGCAGGTTTTCCATGAAAGGCCCTGTTCACACATGCAGCAACTCAAATTATCTCTAAATAAACCAGTATATGTGGAGAGTAATTCATGAGCACTTCCAGCACGATGATAAATGGCAGGCAGAGCCAGTGCCTACAAGGTGGCCCCTCAGGCATGTGTCTCAATCAAGTTGTGCAAAGATACTGTAGGAAGGGTGTGGAAACATGACCTTAAAATAAGAGCTGTGTCTATTGGAGCTTTAGAGACCAAATTTTAAGTGACAGACATGCAGTATTTGATCTGTCACCTCTTGTCTAATATTTTATTTCCAGAACTTGACAGATACTTCAGGTTTTACCCCCTATTCCTCCCCATGTGACTACTAGTCTGCTTTCTGAAAAAAACAATGTGTTAGTTTAACACAATCTGACTTTTAGTGGGAGCAGAGAAAAGCCACAGAGGCTGCTTCTGAGAGAGAAGCTCCTCAAGACTTCTACAATGTCCAGCAGAGCCAGTCCCTAAAGGCTCTGATGACTGACGTATTGGCTGGCCCAGCTAGAGAAGTTAGCAATGCCTCTGTGATGACGTATTAAAGAAAGGAAAAAGGTGTGCAATCTCTCTTTCTTTCTCACCTCAGAGAGGTGGAGAGGGAGTCACCAAGCCCCTTCCCAGCGGCGCAGCTGGGGCCCTTCCCAACGTGGCCACCGGGGTCATGCTGCCAGGGAAATGGGGCAGGGAGGCCATCCCAGAGCCGTGGGCAGCCACATGGTTGAGACCATGAGGCCCACGCCAGGACCAGCCGGGGCCAGGAGTGGCCGCCGCCATCCTGGTCCGGGAGCGGCCACGCGGCCGGGGCAGTGCGGCTGGGACAGTGCCAAGCGGCCGCTGCCATCTCGGCATGGCTCGCAAATGAACTTTATTTGCTTAGCCACTTTTAGCCAGCCATGCTGCAGACAGAAGGGCAGATGCAGTGGCAGCAGCTTCTCGTTTTTGGCGCCCCACATAAAGAGAGGAGCTAAATGGAGCCGACACTGCAGCAGCCGACACGGCCCGCCTGGTGCCGGCGGGGACAACGTGACCAGCAGCGAGAGGCATGGCGAGCGATTCCCCAATGCAGAGCCTGCATGAGAATAACAATTCAGCACTGCAGAACGCTACAAAAACTTTTCAATTGATAGAACTTGAGAACAAATGAAGCTATGAACACAAATTCTCTCCTGAGTCAGAGAAAAGGAGAAGGTGATGACATGTGAGGATAACAACATGGCAACACCAAGGTCGGTGCAAAGGAGGGAGGGGAAGGAGGAGGTGCTCTGGGCCTCGGAGCTGAAATTCTCCTGCAAGCCGTGATGAGGACTATAATACAACAAACTGTTTCCCTGTAATTCGTGAAATGCATGGGGGAATGCAGAATTCACCCACAGCCCATGAGAGAAAGGTGCTTGCGCTGGAGCGTGCGGATGATGAGAAGCTGTAATCTGGTGAAAGGCATGAACAGAGAGAGAGAGAGAACCCTTGCTTCCAGAGATAGAGAACCTTTACTTTTACTAGAACAACTCATCCTTAAACATTACATTTCATAAACTAATGGCCCACAAAACGCAGTTATGGGAAGACTGCTTTGCCCATGGGAGAGACTCACATTTCAGCAGGTTCGGGCGGGACTGCTCTCGTGAAATTTAGAACCATGTTGGAAAAGTTTGCCGAGAACTGTCTCCCGTGGGAAGGACCCCATGGAATAGCAAAAGAGACTCCTCTCCCTAAACGAACTGAAGAAAGGTTTTTAAAAGTGACAAACTGAATAAAAACCCCGTGTTCTGTCTCCCTGCATTGTCAGTGGGAAGGAAAGAAGGTCGAGGTGGGAGGGGAAGGTGTTCTAAAGGTTTATTTTAGCTCTAATTATCCTCTTTTAATTCTGTTAATAAATTTTTCTTTATACCTTTAAAAGTTTTGAGCCTATTTTGCCCTTAAAGTATTTCTCGTAATCCTTATCTCACCCCCTGAGCCTTTTAAGTTCTTTTTCTTTCCCCCTCCTCTGCTGAACTATAGGGAGGAGAATGAGTGAATGATTTTCCGTGAGTGCACTGGCATTCAGCCAGCATCAACCCACAACAAACAAGTCACCTTAGCTCTTAAAAGACACCTTAAACATCCAGGTATGATAAATAATAACAGTAAATTTGAGAAGTTTATGTACTGACCAGCTGTTTTCCAGCCCTTGCTGACAAAGCTCTTGAAGTGCAGTTGAGCTTTGTCTTAATAGATGCTATTCTTCTGTGATGACCGAGAGAGAGGAAAAGTGTGCTGTAGGAGGTTGTGGCCAGGTTTATTCCAGCAGGTTAAATAAGGACAAGGCATAACCCTGAGCACTGGTGCATACCTGTCCGTTCTGTAAGCTGTTAGCACGGCTCCAGCCCCAGCTAGAGCTTCTCCAGACAATGCCTGGGCACCGTCTGTGGATGCACACTGGCCAGAGGCCATCACCAGTAGTAATTAGGCAGCAGGCACCTTGTTCTGGGGATATGAAAGGGCTTGGCTGTCTGGATATGAGCTGCTGGGCAGTTGGTTCCAGAGCCAAGGGATGGAACCAACTTGTCTTATTTACATGTATGGACAAGATGAAGGTTTTGGAATACAGGAGCCTCAGTGGTGAGGTAGAACATATGTGAATTTTGCAATTTCTGCTTTCAGATACTGTCTCTCTTGAAAATCCTATATTTGCTGAAGTTCTGTTATTGCTTTCATTTAGCAAGGAAAGGAAGAAACCCTTGGACTTCAGATAGTAGACATAAAATAATGTGAAAGAAATGTTAAATTACTGGAGAGGAGTTTTGTTCTGGTCTACAGACAAACTGTAGGAGATTCATAGATTGCTGATGATACAATTAGAAAGTGCACTGTATCTTCCTATTTGTGAGAATAGGAAGAAGGCACAGAAGGAAAGACAGCTCAGAAATATGGGAATATTAAACACAAATGGTATGCAACCTGATGTGCAGTGTCTTGCGTGTCACATAATAGTGTCTGTGTTATGTCTGTACACATCTGTACTAGTGTCTGTTTTATTATTAGGAATAATAAAAGGCATCCACTGTAGTCAAACTGATCATGCTTGTTGTTGAAAAAATGACTATTTTTCTGCCCTTAAAATTCCAGCTGAAATTGATTTGATTCAATGCTGGAAAGCTCATCCTGCATAAACCAGCAGTCCTGGAATCCAGCACAGATGAATTATAGATGAAATGTATTTTTGCCCATTATGTCAATGCATGGCATGTACTGGAGAACCCAAAATTGAACACAATGTTCCAGATGCAGTCTCACAAGTGTCAGATAAATGGGAAGTAAAACTTCTTTCAACTTACACAGTTGTCTCACCATAGGAAGTAGCCTGGTTGGTCAGCCGAGAGATCAACAGCACTCTGCTTGTCTACACCGATGGGATAGGTTATCTCCAGAGGAGTTAGCATGTCTTTGGATAAGACACTAAGCTTAGAAATGTGCCTGGCTTTAAAAGTGGAAGGTGGACCTTGGTCCTGCCTGTTTGTACCACACTGGTGTATCTTCATGTCCTGTTAAAATGGAGTCCCATGAGCATAAGATGCATGGCCTAAGGCAACAGGGATTATTTTGGTATCACAGAGGGCTTAGTGTGTAGGATGGTCCTTTCTCTGTCCTGAATGTTCTTTGTACCTATTTCTGTACCCATTCAGTCTTTTGTATCTTCTGCTTTTTAACAAAAGTAGACCTGAACGGACATGAAAGTTGACTGAGGTGTCGTGCTGTAGCTCAACTGCTCTGGATAGTGGAGCTGCGTAAGTGTTTGCAACATGTTTGCAGCATGTTAAAGTGAAGAACCATGTGAATAAATGAGTAGTCCTAAAGTGCTGAAAATGAATGCTCTGTCATGGATTGAGGGGGTGGGGGAAAAATGCCCCCTCTCCTTGCCTTGCATCCTCTCACCCCCCCATCCTTTCATTATGCTCTCTGAGGTGGGTGAAAGGGATCCTTACAGGGGGAGTTACAAAACTCTTGTCATGTTCCCGAGGTCTGAAATCAGTTGACAAAATGTGCACTGGGCAACCCAAGAGCCTCTCCGCTCAGACTGGGAGGTCTGAGCACTGCCAAAAGCTTCTGGCCCCTTCTCCCAGCCTGATGCTTTCAAAGAATATCGTTGGCTCCATGACACTGCGGGTCTGTTGACTTGTGTTTGTATGTTTGTGCTTGGATGTGTGCACAACTCAAAAGCAGGTCTGAGGTTAAGTAAAGCCCCATGCTTGGTGGGGAACCTTGATCAACATGTCATAGAACGTGACAACTTCCATAATGGTTTTTAAAAAATGTGTACAGGGTTAGCTGCCAGCTTCCAGGGAGGGATATGTGTAACCACTTGAAATATTCAACTTCTGAGCTCTGCCATCTTCTCCACAGCAGTTTTGAAGACTTTGTTTGATTTCTCTAAGCCAGCCAGTTACTGTACTATTTATCTGACATCTTTGAGTGTTGCGTGGCTTACTGAAGGGTTTTTCATGTCAGAGACTTAATATAGGCTTTAGTGTTTTGGTTTTTTTCCTAGTGTTCTAACTGAAAAAGAATTGCTTTTTAAAATTTCTTTCTCTATTTATGTCTCTCTTCATGGGTAGATATTTAATACTTCTGAAAATTTACTCCTTTTATCACATCTTCAGGCATCTAAAACCATGGCCCACTTTGAATTTAGGCCAAACAGCCCTGTCATGACATGACACAGTTTTCTCTTGGTTGGGCACACAACTTAACTCAGCACAGATGAGTTTGGAGGAGAGGGTGATAAAACGATACCTAGGCTGCAAGGATATAATAAAGTTTTGTCCTATGTACATTAGTTGTAGCACACTCATGTGCCTCCAAGACAGGGGACATGGATTGTGCTCTTTATGAAAGGCCTGTATGAGCATTAAATGCTGGAAATAAAAAGACGATTGAGAATGATTTTGCAGTCATTATGGACTTTTATTTCAAGAGTGATGTGACTACTGGGGTCAGTAATAATAACCAGAGTAGGCCTACCTTTCACATACACTCATAAACAAGTGTTGGGGTATTTACATGAAAAGAGGAATACTTACGATGCACAAAGAGAGATTTTATTAGTTAGACAAAAAACCCAGAATGATACCATGGCCTGCCTACCACCTTCTAAGGTCACAGTCACCTCTTCTGCCAATATTGTAGTGATTTGCCACCAATCTCATTTGCTACATACTTTTCAGTAATATACTTCTGCTACACATCTTGAAAGAGTTTAGTGTAAAACTGGTTCTCCCATCCCACTGGACCTCAGTGCAAATGAGAAATGAGAATCAGGTAAAAGGCTTGTGAAAACAACTATTTTTGGCTTAGCTCTGATAGGACAACAACTCCGTTGTTCTGCTCTGGTATTGTCAGTGTGACTCATCTGTAGAGGACTTTCTGGCCCATTTTTTAAAAAAATGTGCTCTATCCAGAGAACTGACTGGGACTTTCTAAAACTGGAAACACTTAAAAAGAACAGCTTGCCCATTTGTTGAGTGTTGGTTAACCCTTTCTATACCACCTGACCTCAAAAGGTAGAATATGTGCTATCTTATGCAGGAAGGTGCTTTCAACCAGAAGCGTGCTTTTATGGACTTTTTTTTTAACTTCCGGTGGATGGGGATCATGGAGAGATCAGGCTTTAAGGCTGTCATGGAGACTAAATTCAGGTATCATCAGAGACTGAATAGCTGATGGCTGCTTCATCATGGGAAGAATGGGCAAGATCAGATGATGCCACTCTGAACTTCATCTGGCCTCTGATGGTACCTTGCAGGCCTTGGATTTCAGAGGATATTCCTGGTCTTTGAGATTCCCAAAGCATGAGCACTGCTGCCGAGCTTTGAGGATGCCACCACTGACAAAAATGTGGTGCTCAGCAGAGAGCCTGGAGACATTTCCTCCTTTAGTCCTCTGTTATCTATGATGCAGATATGCCACTTTTCCCCAAACTGGGAAAGTGTTTTCTTCAGTCACTCAAATACCAGAAAGCAATGCATTGGAGAGCAAGGGTTAGGGGGAACTCAGTCTTGCCATTCTCGCAGTGAGGATATGTCCCTTCTTTTTCACTTGTGTGTTTTCCCTGAATATACAAACTTAGGTTGCATTTGGGAAAGTGCTTATTTAGTGTAACACTGAATAATCTCTCTTTCAGGGCTTTAAGTATTACACTGAATTAGGACTTTAGAAAGGTAAAAGCCAAGCTCCCTTTGCCAAGAGGGGCTTCCATTCATGGAGTCTGGAAGTGGTCTGGCATGGACATTGGTGACCTGCTTTGTTATCTATATGTGAAATCTGGCTCTGCTGAAACCAGTGGCAAAACTGCCATTGATTTTAAGAGTTCTGAATTTCATTTTCAGTATGTTTGTTTGCATTACTTTTTTTCCTATAACTTTTGATATGTAGGCATAGAGGACATAAGGAAAATATTGATAGTATTGAGACACACTTTCCATTATGGTAAGGGGTGGGCAGATGTCACTGTGGAAAGATATGTTTAGGATTTTGCCTGGCACTTTGAAATGCATTTAATTTTTTTCCTACCTGCCATGCTTCAGCCTTCCAGGTTAAACTTGTGTATGAATGGCAGGTCTTATTATTTTGAGAGTTCTGTGTTTTTCTTCATTATTTAGATACTGAACTTGCAAAACATTCCTCTTAGCAGGGCAATTCATCCTCAACTGGATCTAAATGAGACCAGTGCTTCCTTTCCTGGGAAAGTATGTGCCTCTGGTGAGAGAAGCCCACCTTCCACAAACCACAGCTAAAACTTGTTTTTTCAGTGAAGCACAAAGCACACAGCCACTTGCAAATGTCAGTTTTCTTAGCATGAAGCAAATATGCATTTTGTAAATGTGGGACAGACATGTTTTGATGTGGGTCTTGAACAGAGCTTCAGTATAGAGATAGCTCATCTTTAATTTATAGTTACATGCAATCGAGCCATTCCAGGAAAAGCCATTTTGTGGTTCTTGGACCAGAGAAGAAGAAGGAGAAGAAGGAGGAGAAGAAGGAGAAGAAGAAGGAGTAGAAGAAGAAGAAGAAGAAAGGAGGAGGAGAAGAAGAAGAAGAAGAAAAGAGGAGGAGAAGAAGAAGAAGAAGAAAAGAGGAGGAGAAGAAGAAGAAGAAGAAAAGAGGAGGAGAAGAAGAAGAAGAAGAAGACGAAGAAGAAGAAGAAGAAGAAGCTTCTACCCTAAACATTAACATACATCAGGCAGAACAGATCTATATTCCCTAAATGAAAACTTAGTATAGGGCTCTTAAAATGTTTTTCATCATTAAAATCACTGAGAGATTCATGCTAAAACTCTTTCAGGTATCAGCTCTTCTTTATCTGGGAAAAAAAGAAACACTCCTTTTTTTTTGCTGCCTCTGTTGCCACAAGCAAATTTAGTAAAATTCAGCTGGCGGCCAGTCACCAGTGGTGTTCCCCACGGCTGAGTACTGGGGCCAGTTCTGCTTAATCTCTTTATCAGTGATATTGATGAGGGGATCGAGGGCACCCAGTAAGTTTGTGGACAACATTAGGCTGGGTGAGACTGTTGATCTGCCAAAGGGTAAGAGGGCTCTGCAAAGGGATCCAAACAGGCTGGGTTGATGAGCCAAGGTCAATTGTATGAGGTTCAACAAGGCCAAGTGCCAGGTCCTGCACTTGGGTCACAACAACCTCCTGCAGTGAAACAGGGTGGGCGCAGCGCGGCTGGAAAGCTGCTTGAAAGAAAAGGACCTCTGATCAGCAGTGGCTGAACATGAGCCAGTGTGTGCCTAGGTGGCCAGGAAGGCCAATGGCATCTGGTCTGCATCAAAAATAGTGTGGCCAGTAAGGCCAGGGCAGTGATTGTCCCCTTGCCTGGTCACACCTCAAATCCTCTGTCCAGTTTAAGGCCTCTCACTGCAAGAAAGACATTGAGGGGCTGGAGCGTGTCCAGAGAAGGGATGCAGCTGGGGAAGGGTCTGGAGCACAAGTCTGATGAGGAGCAGCTGAGGGAACTGGGGGTATTTACCCTGGAGGAAAGGAGGCTCAGGAGGAACTTACCGCTCTCTACAGCTCCCTGAAAGGAGGCGGTAGCCAGGGGAGGGTTGGTCTCTTCTCCCAAATAACGAGCAATAGGATGAGAGAAAATGGCCTCATATTGTACCAGAGGAGGTTTAAATTGGATATTAAGAATAATTTATTAGTTTATTCACTGAAAGGGTGTTCAGGCATTAAAGCAGGCTGCCTGGGGAATTGGTGGAGTCACAATCGCTAGAGAGAATTAAAAAGACATGTAGATGCTGCATTTAGGAACATAGTTTAGTGGTGGACTTGGCAGTGCTGAGTTAATCATTGGACTCAATGATCTTAGAGGTCTTTTCCACCCTAAAGAATTCTGTGATTTTAAGATGCAACCACAGGTTTTAATCTGATTATGAGACCTGCTGCAGGAAATTCTCTGGCCTCTCTTGTGCCCAGTTTTGACTTAGTTGAATAAAATGGCATTTCTGGCCTGAAAATTCATCCATCATTGGAGTCCAACAGAAAACTTAAGTCATGTGGTATGTTTATAGAGGGAGTTACAGTCTTTTAGGAATCAAAAACATTTTATAAACAGTAATTGGTTCATGCTTTCCTTCTACACATATGCAGCCACTGCCAAGGATGCGGAATGTCTTGGGTTTTTGTAGGGGATATCAATGGCAAAGATGTATGCAGGCAGCACAAAATTATAAAAAACCCTGAATTTTATCATAGCTTTGTATTCATGTTTCTGAAAGAGCTATGGGATTTTTTCGGAGTCTGTACCTGGTGGTCTGTAGAGCACCAGCAGTAATCATAGAATTATAACATTGTTAAGGTTGAAGAAGAATCCCAAGATTATCAAGCCCAACCTTTGACAGAATACCACCATGCCCAGTAAACCATACCATGGTGTTCCATGTCTACCCAGAGATGGTAACTCCACCACTGCCCTGGGGAGCCTGTTCCAATGCTTGACCACTCTTTCAGTAAAGAAATTTTTCCTAATATTCAACCAGACCCTCCTTCAGTGCAACTTTGGGTCATTTCCCAATGTCCTATCGCTAGTTGTCACCTTTGGATTGTTCTGGGGTTAGTGCTTCTGTACCAACGGTGGTAACAGGTTGCTGGATTATCATTATCTTGGCCTGGAATATCTCAGTGCTCTTTGATCAGCATTTGGGTGAGAGAAATTTCATTGTACCCCTTGTCTGGTACTGCAGGTGCCTGTGTACTGTAAATACAGCTGCGTGTCTGGCAGCCCTGCCTGTGTGCCTGCCCCTGTTCAGACCAGCTGGCTCGGGCTCCTTGCTGAAGGCTGTTACCTCAAGCAGCAGAGTTGTTCTGCTCTGGTATATTTAGCCTTTACTGATGCTGACCACGGCTTCTCCTGAAAGGAAAATGGGTCCTTGGCTAATCTGTCAGAAATTGGCTTCTCCTAAATCATAGGAACAAAGAAAAGCTTGTAAGGAAACCACTGCACTATCTCTATCAGTCAGCCTTTCCTTATTTCCATTACATGCAGCCTTGCTTATGTCTCTGACACTTAGGGAATACTCAAATTCTTCTCTTCTTTTCTTTTTCTTCAGACCAACTGTCTTTGGGTCTGATCCAGATGCCAGTCAGTTTGAGGGAAATCTTTGTAATGCCGTTGGCTGGCTTTGGATCTTCTCCAAAGGGGTCATTTGCACCCCTTTAGTAAATCAGAGGCACACGTTTGACTTCTTAGAAAGTTGATCTCAGGAAAGTAGAAATCAAATAATTTCAGTGTAGCACCTCAACGCTCTGCTTGAAACAGATCTGTCAGAGGGTTGATCATCCCAAGGAAAGAGATAACAAAGGAAGAATTTTCTCCTGAATATACTATGTTTTTTAATATTTTCTATTAAATACAATCCAGTAGAAAATATAAAGAGGAAGAAATCTTTTTTGTGCAGCTTGCTTCCCCTGCCCCACAGACAAATTCCATAGGATCAACTTCTTACACCCCCACTTGAACCATCCTTGCTATAATAAAAGAGCTAAAAAACTAGCCAAATATCACCATTTAATGTATGCCAACAGGGTGAAATGGACCGAAAGTCTAAATCAGTACTGTCAAATATCTGTGGGAACTAAGGAAATGGGCTTCAAATCCTTGCCCCAGAATCAGCAACGAATATGGATTTTTCTTTTGGAATTTTTGTTGTTTTTTGGAGGGCTTTTTGTTTGTTTTGGTTTTGGTTTAGGTTTTGCTTTTGGTTTGGTATTATTATTATTATTATTATTATTATTATTATTATTATTATTACCACTCTTATGACTGAGGAGAAGTCTTTTATGGAAGTAGAAGTATAGTCTATTTCTGGCCTACTGGACTGAGGTCTAAATTAAAAGAGCAGCTGATTTTCAGAAGTCCCAAAGGGATGGAAGAGCACAAGGGCAAAGGGTCCTTGATGGTGGCTTCATGGAGGAACAGGAAAAGCACAGAGAGAGCCTGGAGACACCAAGGAGCAAGCTCCATGGTGCCTCCTCCACGTCAGGGTTTGTGCATGGGTCACAGTGCCATTGCACCCCAACTTTGGAGCAAAGTGTCACTGAAGAGGACTGCATGTGAGAGCTCCTGGCCAAGCACATCTGGAAAAAGGGACAGCTGCCACCAGTCACTCCAGGCGGATGGCATCAGCTGCAGGGAGAGCGCCTGAGCTGGAAATGGGGATCTCTAGAACTCCATCTGTTCTCCATCTGAGCTGTACCTCTTGGCTCCAGGCGGGTCATGTGCACAGAGTGGTTCTGGTCCTCGGATCAGATGGGACTTTTCAAAAGCACTCAGGAGCCTTCACTGGAAGAGGGCAAGTTGAGAAAGCTGCAAACTCAGCTTCTGCTTTGGCTGAAAAAAAAAATTCAGTGAGGGCAACTGTATGGGGTGGGTGGCAGGTTTGAGGGGTAGAAGGTAGTGTGATAGGGAGTGTAGCTTCTTGTTCCCCTCCTTTTCCTAAAGAAAGGGTTTCATATCTTTAATTTGGTACTTTATAAAATGAATATTGGCTGTGTCAGAGGCAATCTCAGCTGTTCTCCCAGGTATCTGGGCTGGGACTGGTGTTGATTTTACTGCTGCTCTTCAGCAGGGACCTTAGGAGGCCAAACCTGACCCTTTGAGGCTCGGCAGAGATGTTACAGGTGAGCTGTGTCTTGCTTTTGAAGGTCCTGGCTGGAGCCTCTGGATGCTATTGAAATACTTATATATAATAACAACAACAAGGGCTTATTTTCATCGCCTTGTGCTGAGTGGGATGTTACCTTTTGGAGATGGCATCTGTATCTGCCTGAGAGAGCACTGGATTTAACACAGGGGAATTATTGGGAACCAGTAACAAAGGTGTGGGTACTCCAGTCCTTTTCCACAGAAAACCTGAAATGTAATAAAAATGTTTATTTATTGTTTTATTTTGGCTTGCTTTCAGCTCTTACTATATTACAGCTACAGAGATTTAATTAAGAAGACTATTGAATGTGGTCAACTTTGTGCACACTAAGGATAAAAACAATGGCTACTGTAGAAACCGTTAAATAGTTCTGTCAGTCTCCTGAAAAAGAGGAAACTTGGCGTTTTCTAACCAGTATTTTCTTATCATGAAATAGGATTGGGGGATTTTAGAGGATGATACATTGACTATGAGTCAGTGGGGCAACATTGTGCTAAAGGAATCTGCTCTACTGTACTGCAGATAGTGTGGGGTGTACTTCAAAAACTAAATAAAAACTACCCAGAAGTTCAATTTTCCACTTTCCTCAGCAGTGACGGGGCCACAGGATGCAGTTTAGGGCTTCATGTTATAGAACTGGACAAGTGACAGTCCAGAGCTGAGACCACAGCAGTTGTGGAAAATGAGAATCAGTATTTTTGTAGAGGAGGGGTGCTTCCCTGATGGGAAGAGAAGTGAACAAGGACACCTCATGACAATTACACACATAAACACTCAGACTCTGCAGCAAGACACCTGATCATCAGAGATGGTCTGTCTCCAGGACCCTGCTCAGTATGGGATTAGAACTGCAAAGAGACAGCAAATAGAAGAGCACGGGACCATATCAGTGGGAAAATGGAGACCTAGCTGCTTTGTTCTGGTTATGTTGCTTTTGCATCTGTTCCACATTGCAAGAAGGCTGATACCAATTCCTATGTAGCCAAATACAGTCAGCAAAGCATCCTGTGTGGTTTAAGCCCAAATTCTTGGGGAAGAATTAATCTGAAGGGTGCATTTTTATTGTCTTGACTGGCAAACAGCTGATCTGACAAGAAGCCTATGGTAGTGCTGAAAGCTCACAAAAGTGTTTCAGAAGCATCTTAATTCATGGCTCATATCTCAGTTTGTGCTCCACATTACCGGTTGCTCTACAGTAAATCTTTCAGCATTTGAGCCCAGCTGCCTCTGCTCTTTCCAACAATAAAGATGAGGGTCACTTCTTCTCATTAGTCAGTAAAAGCTGAATTTAAAAATAACATGCTGATGTTGCTGCACGGAAGTGTTTAAGTTGGATTAAATATGAGAGAAAAATAAGTCTGGGAAGAGCAAGCTACAAAGGGAATTGCAGATTCACTTTCCCGTCTGAAAGATTTTTAGGGCAGAGACTGTCAATTATTTTGTTTGTACAACAATCTCAACATAAATGGGGCCTCTAGCTGCTCTCACAATGTAAATTATTGATGCTGTTAGGATCCACAAAAGACATGTGCCTAGCTTTAAGCAGAGGAGTAATAAAACTGACGTCTAGAGGAATCCTTTAGCTCAAAGTTAAATATGTGCTTATGTCCTTTGGGCTTCTGGTGGCTGCTTTAGGGCTTATGTACCTGATGGGATCTTGAAGTAACAAAGCTGGCCATGCTGTGATAGAGGATGCAGGTCTGAATAGACACACTTAGAAGTTCCAGATAATTCTTATGACCTCTCAGAGAAACTCAGCCCTGTTGACTTCGCAGGAAACCACTTGAAATAGATAGTCCTTATCCAAAGTGACAGCAGGTACACGATCCTAATAAAAGAAACATGGACCCGTTGCACATCATCCTGTCATTGCGTTACCTTGCCTGACAAAGGAAGGCGGCACACTGTGATCTGAAAGAGATCTGAGGTGACACAGCACCTGACAAGACATCCTGGCTGATGGAAAGGGAGCTGGGAGGCAGGGAGAGTGGGAAGGAAGCAAGGCTGGAACCACCTGGAGCTGTGGCTCAGCACTCGCTGGTTGCTTTGTGTTGGGTGGTCTGCGCCTGCACTCCCGGCGACAGATGTGAGTTCGTGAGGTGCCAAAATGCGCCTTGACTAAGCACAAATAACAAAAAGAAAAGACTGAGGAGAAAAAGAGTTAATAATACTCAGGCTCTGGGACCTTTTTGGCTTGCTATTTTTCACCCCAGCCTTCAAACAACCTGTGCTACAGCAGATTGCAAGCCCTTACAGATTTGCTAGCCTTTGCCTTTTGGAAAAAGCCTTGCTTTCTTTTTGGCTCAGTTTACATTCCTTTTCAGCCATCTCTCCCTCTCTTGGAGGTGGAAGTTTGCAATGTATTATGCATGATGTTATTTAAACCTCTATGTTGCTTGTGGTTTCTACGGGGGCCCTTTTTTGACGTTATTCTTTTTGAATGTATCACCTGCCTTTCGAGCAAGACACTTCTAGCTTGGCTGTCTTTGCTGTGAAATGGCAGAGGGAGCAACATGAGAGGAGCCCTAAGCCCTGCAGATACAATACCATGGTGATCAGCAAAACCTATCTGATCACACGTGTCTGTCCTGCTTGGGGCCTCTGTGCTCTCTGCATCCTGTAGCCTCCCTTCTCTGGTCTCCCTTTCACACATTTGCCCCTTCCTGAGGGATAAGTTGCAGGCAGCCTGTTGGAGGCAGTGCCTGTGCTTCCAAACAGAGGAACACCCTTCAGGAGGGCGAGCATGCATCAAAGGCATCCAGCTGCTAGGAAGGAGCTGTGGATTTTCCCTTTTCCTTATTCTTCCTGGGCAAAAGGGATAGAAGCTGTGTAATGCCTCCTGCTCATCTCTTTATCTTCCCATTGGAAGTACAGAGCTAGGGACAACTTTCCATTCCTTACAGTTGTCACCATGTGTTTTTTTCTTTCAGGAACAAGGTGACACAAGAACCTTTGGGAGCTGCACAGCAGGAGCCCATGAGACATCTGCCCCTGATGAGCCCAGCGGGGTGGGCTCTGACCTCTGCAAGCAATGCTCTACTCACGCCAGTGCCTCTGGTTCCACCTCAGCCTCCAAAAAATGAGATTGTGCCTCAGTGAGAGGAAGCATGACTCAGCTTTCCCAGCTGCTCAGGAGAAGGTTTGGCTCTGCAGAAGGAAGGTCAGTCTTAGGACATCCAATGCAAGGTGGCAGGTCCTGCTCCTTGGGCTTGGAGCTTGGGCTGAGCCTGGTGGAGCCCAGCTTGAACTCTGCTGGTTCAGATGACCCTTCTGAGCATGGATGGCCACTCATAGTTCTGAGACTCACAAAACACTGAGCCCTGTCACCTGAAGAGATTTCCTTTCTTCCCGCTTCTGGCTGCATCCTCAAAGCCTTTCCCTTCAGGAAGAGTCTTTTTCAGAGCAGAGGTGTACATGTGTCCTCCGTGGAGTCATTGTTGGAGCTGTGCTCACAAGGCGCTATGTTATGGGCAGAGCAAAACTGATATTTCAAATTGGAAGACTAAAAAAGACAAAGGGAGTTACACAGATCGGGAAGCCTTAGATGAGTGAATGACACTTTTGCCCCTCTGCTGAATTGTGTGTGTTAAGTACACAATTTGGTTGTAGTCAATCAACCCTACCTAGGGCAGAGACCTAAGGTGAGGAGATGCCCTTTAAACAAGGAAGATGTGGGAACTCTGTGCTCCTCAAAAAGCTATTGGAGACCTCAGGGACATTCTTGCAAAAGGCTGCTACATCTTCACAGCTTGCCCATCACCAAGCTCCATGTGCTGCAGTCACACTGCTTGGTTGCAGTGGAGATTGTCTCCCAAATACAGAAAACTCCATGCTCTGGTGTGCCGGGCAGCCATGGCCTCTGCTGTAAGGCCATCACCCACTGATTGCCTGGGCACTGTGTGAAAACTGACAGATTTCAACTCCTGAAATCAGGTTTGGTCCATTAATCTTTGCACTGGGCTGACTTCCAAGCTTACATGACATGATTAATTTAAGGTGGAGAACCAAAGAAATTTGAGATTCAGAATGTAGGGCTTTTCTGACTTTGGGGGTAAAAATTTCTTGCTTCTCTGGACAAATTTGGGGTTCAATCCTCTCTTTGTGATGCCTCTGTGGCCCAGGCAAGGGTTAACATCTCTAAGTCACCCGCTCCACTGCCCACCCTGCAACAGGCTTAGCTTACCCTTCCATTGTTTGGACTAAACCTTCCCAGATTTACTTACTTCCTTTTGATGTCTGGCAATGTTTGTTTATTAGCGCCAGTGGCCTGTGTTAACTCTGAGTAAGTCTTTGACTAAATCCCATTCTCTGCCTTTCCTCCCTTCACGGGCTTGTGAGCTGATAAACTTCAGTGCTGGCTTTCAAACTCAGTGAGGTTAAACATGAACTTCTTTTACACCTGCCTGCTTTCCCAGCTAATGGACTCTGGTGGCTGCCGAGAGAGGAGTCCTTTTATGGCAAAGAGAAGGCTGCAAAAGTTCATTTCGTTTCTGGTTCGTATGTTCGAGAAGTGGGGTTTTAACTCTTGGAGAGGAAAGGATTATTTTAGTGAATTCCCTGCTGTCCTGAGGTCATCTGCTTAACAGTAGCAGAGAAATAATAACAGGACAGGTATTAGTCCGTAAGTCACATAGGGTTATATATAGTCCACCAAGCATTATTTTATTATTCCTTTTTTTTCACAGTGCTTGAATACCATTTTGGGACTCAGGGTTTAGACAGCTTCAATCTAAAGTATGAATCAAGAGAAAGAAGATGAGAGCTGTTTGGGAAGTGATAAGTACTTCCTATGGAAACTTTTGCAACAGTTGTTTTTCCTTTAATCATGGAAAAGTTCCATTAAAAGAACAAAGCCTACCAAAAAAAAAAAAAAAAAAGGCAAGCAAAAACCAAACCCCAAATCCACATATTTTTTTCACATTTTTAATATTTGAAATTTGTAATTTTGCTATGGGTCTATCTCAGGAGAGAAGGCATTGAAAAATCCCCTACAACTATTTGTGGTTTTTAATTTAAGACAATCTCCTGACTAAATTTGCTCATGTTATTTAATTACAGACATAAGCCCTACTCTCAAATTCTATATGGGTTCTGTACTTCATGTATATGCTCTAACTTTTATGATTTATGATTACAAAATAAAGCTGCATGATAATAATTTTAAAGTAAAGAATCTTTGGATGTGTATTACTCTACTATTTTGTCTCATAAAATTCTCTTAATCAGCAATGATTAATTTTTGAGTCATCAGTATCTGAGAGTCCTAAAATGCCTTGTGGCTGCTTAAATATTCTTTTTACGGGATTTACAAATTCACTGATTTTTTAAATGCTGTTTCAAGGGTCCACAGATGTTCCAGCATGGAGAAGTAACTCTATGGTGCCAGTCTGAACTTTTCTATGCCATAAAAATGTCTTTGCCAAAAAGAACTCACATTCAAACCGCAGGTGATTGACAGGTGGCAAAGAGGAAGGATTATGGAATATGAATTGCTAAGTGAATCCAGATTGCACTGAAAGGTTTTAAAAGCCTAGCGAAAATTTGTGGTCATCCAGAACTGAATTTACATGACAGTCAGATGACAAAATAACAGCCCTCCTTTTTCTCTTCAGTACTTTTTCTTCATATATTTTCTTGAACGATAGCATTTGGTGGAGGGGCTTTTAACTCATTTTGCCCATGATTCTTTGGCAGTGCCTTTGATCTCTTTCAGTGTGGTGATGGAAACATCTCTGCTGAAGGTTTCTGGCATTGTTCAAGAAATTGTCACCCAGTTCCTCTCTAGGCCTGTCAGAACAGTGAGGGGAGTAGACACCTGCCTTTCTACTCCTCCTCTTCATACCCCAGATTCCATCCCAGCCTTCTCCATCCCAGCCCCACAACAGTTTCTTCTCCAGTGTCCCAGGCCAGCTCAGAGCAGGACATGTACTGCGTGGCTCTGCCAGGAAAGGCCAGCAGCAGGGGCCACAGGGATGCTTATGTGCCTGACTTCCACCTATCTCCACAAGCATCAGGGACTTGGGCACCAAGTCTGCAAAACGGACTTCTCAGGACACTTAGACACTGTGAAGGAGAGCAGGCTGTTATTTAACTTTAAAGATCAAAGCTTGACCCTGTCTGCCTGTAAGAGCTATTCCTGTCTATGTAGGAACCTTTTGGTTTCAAGAGGTCTCTGGTTTACACAACGAGGGCTTTCTCCAGTCCTTTCTGCAGCCAGCTTAATGCTGAGATGTGCACAGAAATACTCTGCAGAAGCCTGGAAACAGCTCACTGTGAGTCAGGGGGCACTATTTTCCAATAGGTCAATATTTCTGAGACTGTTATGATAACCAGTGACAAAAAAACCTGTTTACATGGAAAACAGTATTGATGTAGCTAATGTAGTTGCAAATCCCAAGTGCATTTTGGCACAAATCTGCATATAGACACAGTTCTTTGTAAACGACTGCCCTAGTGCCACAGCAGCCTTCAGAACAGGAACAGCTTTGCCCTGTCTTTAACTAGGGTTGTGAGTCACAGAAAGCTTTTGGTTCTCCTTTTTGCATGAAAAAACCCGGCCTCTTGTATGTTCCAAATATCTTCCTTTAAACATTTATTTGCCTGTTGCAGTGCTGGACTGCTTGTGCCCTTTGCCTGAGCAGTCAGGCAGTTCGCTTTGAAGATGTTTACTAATTAAATAAGAACAAAGATGGAATGAATGTTAAGCACCTTCAAACGCTTGTTGTATGCTGCAATTCCATGACTGTACTTCACAAGCTGCCGTAAAATCCCTACATTTTGGAATATGCCACATTCCTTTAATGGATTCTCTTTGTTAAAAAGGTTAAGGGGAAACGAAAGGAATTCTGGCTTGTTTCATAGTCTGTTTTCACATCTGCAACTTTTACAGTAGGAAAGGTGCAGAGTTTGTTGGATCTGGCAGAGCACTGAGACCCAGCATGGCAAATCCCAGCTCCAGCTGTGGCTTTAGGAAACTTACTGGCTCTGCTTCTTTTCTTTATCCGCCAAGCATAGACTGGTACCTAAAGGCACAAGTGCAAACCAAACCCCAGCTACAAGCACTGCCAGATTCGGGAGTATCCAAATTCTGAATAACCCTTATTTTTAGGATCTGGGGTAAAGTTGCTTTCTCACTCATTTGGGTGTGACACACTCGTGCTGATCTCAATAGCTGGAGATCTTTTTAATTAAAGAACAATGATAAAAAGCCACATAAAATGGGTTGCATCAAAGCATCATCATACTACAAATGGTAATTATTATAATTATGTACGATTGCTCACGTTTATTTTCTAGGTGGGAAGGCACACCAGCTGACTGGGTTTCAATGTATGGCTATTTCAGCAAAATTTTAAGGAGTCAGATGTCTTGCCTAGGAGTTGTCCCTTCCAAGCTGCATAGCTAAGGTCAGTCTCCCACCTAATGTAAACATCTCACTCATGAGAATTGACATGAGGGACTTTCTTTGAACGAGTTCCAGTCACTTTCTTTGGTCTTTCTGTTTTAGAGACCTCTCCCAGGCTGACAAACTCTGCTTCTTTTGGGGAGGTTGTAGAAGTGCTGTAGGTGCATACGATGTCCTGGTGGGCTGCTTGTTCACAAGTGGTCCAACTATCTCTACTTAGCCATCCCCCTGGGATTATGCCAGGGTTTGGTCCCTTCCAGAGGAATAACATGCCCAGCATGACGGTCCTGCGGTTAGTGCAGGAGCTGGGATGTGGTATGCAATAGCAACAACCTCCTTTTCCTCACCAAGAGGTTTCCTGGGACAGCAAATCTGGAGCCATAGCAGATATTGTTTGGTTGCTCCAGATAAATTACCAGGGGGAACAGGAGCAGTGCTCTGGTATAACAGCCAAGGTGGAGAGAAGGAGCCATGGTGAGCTGGAAAAGGTCAGGAGAAAAAGGAGAGCAAAGCCTCTCAGGGCACAGGAGGAACCACTGCTTGGTTGGGCTGCTCTTTCAAAGTCGGCAATCAACATTTGTTTTACACTGAAAAAACTATGCTAAAATATACTTTTGCTGAGCTAACGAGCAGCCCCAACGCACACCTTGAAAAGTCAAGACTGGAGTCCTTGTCTCTATATAAACAAACTTTGGGAAAGAGCTAAAACATCTTGTTAGGAACAAACAAATGAAACAAAGCCATTTTAAATCATTCACAATTAAAAATAATTAAAGGTTGTTAAAAATCCTGTCTAAAGATGATTTTTTTTTTTTTTAAAAATATAAATCCCGAAGTGAAATGACTGCACAGTGTAGGGTGTAATTTTTTAAACTAAAGCAATTCAGTGGGTTAGATAGAAACTTGTGAAAAAAGGAGCTGCCAACCTCAGTTTATATTTTTCCTGGTTAAAAGAAAAACCCCACCACCACCACCTCAAAACCACATTTAGTTGAAATTTTTACTTATCTTTTTCTTTTGGGCTGATGAATGGAGAGATGTGCAAGACTACTAAATTGGCATCAGTTGATTGTTAAAGCTCTTCAGTAAATATTTGCATGACCATAAGATGAATTGGGTTGGGAGAGACCTCAGGAGGTCTCTGGTCCAGACTCCCTCAAAGCAGGAGCAGTGCTGAGATTGGGCAGCTCGGGGCTTTATCCCTGAGGTTTTGGATACTCCATGAGAGCCCATGAGGTGCTGAATGCAATGTGTTCCCCTGTGTGTGCCAAGAGAGGGCTATGGAGTTGCCCTATATCTATTCTCTGCCCTCATGGGTAAGGGCAAGACAGCCACTGTATGTAGAGGTCTTCCTGGGGAAGAGTAAAGTCGAGGGTTTTATTTACTGTTTCTGTTCAACAACTTTTTCCTGGAGCAAAAGCAGCATCATACAGTTCATGAAAAGCCAGGTACAGCATCCCATTTCAGATCACCCAAAGCTAAGGGCACTGATTTCATAGGTGAAACTCAGACAATGGGCACATCTGATAAGGCAGAGAGAAAAACCTGGTCATAGAGCACTAATGATGTCTGCTACCTTTCTGTTACGGTGTTTCCTTTCCTGCACTGGAGATAAAGGAACACCTCCCTAATTTTCCATAAGCTTACTCGTCTCCAGGACTAAAAGCTGCACAGCAAAATTACTTTCATCTTTTAAGCAGCAGATTTGGACTATGATTAAAGTTGCATTTTCTTTTTGTGCCTAGTGAAGGGAAAGCTAGCACATATTTCCATTCTTTATATTCCGCACTACTACTTTAATACAACTTCCTCTTAATAAAGGCAAACCACTACTAAAAAGCTCAGATAGTTCCATGAGTAGCAAAGCCAAGGAAGTTTCATTTCCTATAGATTTGTATCTTGAGGTTGAATTTTTATGTGGTGCCTCTGATGTCTAATGATAGATGAATCACATACTGTTATTTAGGTGGGAAGGGTCCCCTTGAGGTGTCCAATTCAGCATCATGGTCAGAGAAGGTCTGACTCTGGAGGTAGATCAGATTTCTTGGAGTCTCATTCAGCAAGGTTTGGAAATCTCGAAGGTTGAACAATGCCCACTCTCTCAGGGGTCTTATTCCAGCACTGAACTCCTGTAAAGCTGAAACAATTTTCTTCTGTCCAGATGGAATAGCCTCCAATGTAGGTTGCTATTGTTTCATCTTGTCCTTTCACTGTGCATCTTTCAGAAGGGGCTGTCTCCATTTCCTCCATTTTTCTTCCATCAGGCAGTAAAAGGAAAGGGACCGGATCCCTCTGCCCATAGTTTTCTCCTCTCCTGGTTGAATGAAGCCAGCCATCCCAGTCTCTCCTTGCTCGTTGTGAACTTCAGTGTCCTCTCTATCCCAGTGCTCTTCACTTGGATGCCTTCAAGTTTTTCTGACTCTTCTGACTCTTGGGTTATGGTCCCAAAGCAAGGTAGAATACAGGGGGGTTTTTTGCTATGTGATTTTTCTCTTCTTCCTCATCATTGTCTTTTCATAGCTTCTGTGTCTTTGAGTCTTTCACCTCTCTGCCAATGTATTTAATAATTTTTAAACCTGATAATGGGTTTAAAAATTATTGCTGGAAAGGGCTAATATACAGGTACACCCAGTCTTACACAGAGTTATTACGCAGGCCTCATATTCCTGTGAAAGGAGGGTAAAATGCCAGCAGTGATAATGTATTGGTCATAGGTGGAAAGAGGGCGGAAAACCAGGTGATGATTGGGCAGATATCATTCCAGGTCAGCTGTGTCTGTAGAAGAGGTGTCTTTTCTGAGGTATCTGCCATATATCCCTGCTGGTATTTACTGACCTCTCAGATATTATTATTTCTTATAAAATCAGTTGTGTTAATTTAGACACAGAGTTGAGGCTATTTCATCTACCCTGGTGGACACTACTTCATGCAGATGTGCCAGTAGAGTATCAGCAGGTGTTTTGAGGGATGCCGTACTTGGTACTTACTCTAGGTGACCTGAGAGGGTGCAGGGAGGGAGCTGAAGGCACAAGTCATTGCCCTGCACATGGGAAATCTAAAAGGACTTGCTTCTCCAATGGTGTATCTTAAAGATTTTTATTAGCCCAAATGAGACCTATACTGGTAAAAAACCCAGTTTATACCCGAATAATGTCAGTTTTCTCCAATTTTTCTGGCATGGAAAAATGGAGTACAGGTTACATGGTCAAAACTCCTCTTTTGCCTATGTGGCTTAGTGGAATACTCTGCCCGAGTTAAGGCACAGCCTGGAAATCCGTGTGGGCTGGATACCCAATGTCTGTCAGACATCACAGCCTGGCACCCCCATGACTAATGCTTTCCCAAGTCTGTATTGCAGGCATGGTCTAAAAACAACGATTGTAAATATTTTTGCACTAGCATAGCTGTATTGATTCTTGGAGGGTCAATGATTCTGTTTTGCTTATATGATTACAGCTAAACTGGCAAACCTTCCTGAGAAGTCACCTCCGCTCGATGGCAATTCATTTTGAGCTTCTCAGAGGTTATCATGAACATGGAAAACATCCGACAAATGGATTGTTCCCGCAGAAGCAATGAATGCAGATTGAATCGCCCTTGAGTACGGCTGAGTTTTCAGACAGCAACAGAGCACCATGCCTGTGTTATATTAGTTTTACATATTTATAAGCTAGAGAGTGTTACACATGTGACAGGGCAAGTCATTGCTCAGCTTCCAAGGGCTCTTTCTAAGACAAACAGGCACTTTCAAAAAATCCACAGAATTTTATTTAGTTTTTTCTTAGAGGAAGCTGGAGACTGAAGCTGGAAACATACATTTCAAGGAGCTAAAGCCAGGGCCTTTCCTCTTTTAAATTATTGGATTTGATTTTATTTTCTTTAAACCAGTTGTTTTGTCTCTTTCTTAATGCTATTTTTTTTCTTGCCTACATGCAAGCTTCTGTTCTTCATTCCTCAGGTCTTCATCCAATAGTTAATACTTGAAGGAGCACCTAAGATGGCAATGGATAAGGAAGCCAGCCCTTTGAAGAATCTTCGAATAATAAAATGATCTTGCATCAAGCTATGGGATTTATTTCCCAAAGACTATTAAAAAATTAGCATGAACTCTTCGCATTTGTCAATGTTCTGTACATATTTATTTCATTTTTTTCCTCCTTTCCTATGTTTGGAGTCTGATCACAAACCATCTCTCTTTACCATGCAGACTTTTTTCTTTCTGTCTGGTCTCACAGGCTGTGTTCCGCTAAGTAACTGAGTCATCTGGCTCATCTCTACCTCAAACTTCCCTAGGTGCTGAGTACTATTCTTTCACAAATTAAAATCTGGTTTTTTATGACTGGGGACTTTTCCACTTTTTAGCCCTTCCTTCTTTTGGACAGTCTGTACTGGGTGCCTTTTCCTATTCATGTACTTGCTTTTCTTTCCTACCCTTGAGGAAGAGCACTGTCATAAAGAAATTACTTCCCCTTTGCTTTGTGTAACTTCTGGACAGGAGACAGTGTGTGCTGAAGGTCCTGATAGCCAGTGGGCTTTCCCCAAAATTCAGCATTTCAGTTTTAGTGACATTTAGCAAACCACCACAAGTCAGAAGTCCCAAGCTGCCTGATGAAGCTGGTTTGTATGCACCTACTTACCCATGCACAAAATTTGATAGTACAGAGTGCTCAGTGTCAAATTGAGCATCAGCGACCTGAATCCTGATGGCATCTAAATTTCAGTGGTAGCCAAGCAGCAGTCTCAGTTTTTCTCTGGTCATTCCTCCCAGCAAGGAGAAAGTGCTTTTGATGTGCTTCTATTTATTAAGGTTGCCTTGCTGAAAGTGTAGTAGAAGTTGTTATGCTCCAGCTTCATGGGTTTTCACTCTCAGTTGTTAATTAAGGGCAAAACAAGAGCTGGATTTGAGATGGAGCAATCACAATGGCTCAGACCAGAACCTGTCGGCCTGCCAGTGGGGCTGCTGCATCATCTGTGGTTGGATTAGTGCCTTAACATCACCTCATATCACATATAAAACTAATGCTGTAGAATGCTATGGTGCCTGCACTGAACACTCATGTTCTGTCACCCTTACACCCACTTACTGGAAAAAATTAAGTTATGGCTGTATCTTCATTGCTCAGAAAATGAGCTTTTCTGAAGCAGATATGAAACGTGCAGCAAGAACCCACGGGGTCCCATAGGAAGCAAGGTTCAGGTCAGTCACAATTTTAAGTAAGCACTGCCAAGCACTTGAGAAGACCTATTGTGTTAGCACCGTATCGCCCTGTTGTTTGCTTTCAGGAGATGACTAATGTCCCTTAATTAATCCCTGTGTGAAAAACATATTTTGTCGGCAACACAGATAAGGCCAAAACTGTGAGCAAGTTATTGGGAGCTGCATCTTCATGACGTGCTTTTCATCAGGGAAATGTTGGCCACATAAGAAAGCCAGCACGAACTGTGCTCTTTGGTCAAAATTTATTGACTGAAAATGATGAAAACCTGATCCTAGTTCAAGAAAAAGCATCTTCATAAGTAGAAAAATACCAGTAAAAATTGGAATTAACCAGAAAGACATGATCATAGGCTCACATAGAATGGCAATGAATAGTGGTAGTGCCACAGCATAGCAAAGGCATGGTGAGTTCAGATGTACTGCTCTGTATAATCTAGACATGATTTCTGTATGCAGTGTCAGTGCTGGAGTAATTTTTTTTTTTTTTTAATCTTGGTAATAAAGTCAAATCCTGACTTAAATCAGGGCATTGGTAGTGATGGCAGATACACACTGTCACCATCAGCCAAAAGATCTCAAATCTCTTTGTAGACATATATTCAAAGGTCATTTTGTCCACAGCTGAAAAACAGCCCTCTCTGGAATAAAAATGAAGCCAAAAGTAGAAATGTGCAGAAATACCAGGCCAGGAAATAAAGACTTCCCCTTCCAACTGACAGGCAGAGGGATGCTTAAGTGATTAAAATATTAGCCAGAAGACTGACATAACAAAACTGCATTTTCCAGTCTCTTGTGATACAGATGAACACCGTATGAAATTGAAAATAACTGATCCAAGTCAGTAGTGCATGAAATCTCCCTTAGTGTTGGATATTTTTTGATTTTACTTTGAATGTTTTGGCACAATGTGATAACAGCAGTGTGACTGACTACGAGATTAGCCCCTGGTCCAGACTGGTCAAATGGAAATTCAGAGTGTGAAAATTGACTCCGTGGGGCCTAAAATGCTACATGTATATTGATTATACAATATACCTGCTTGCATGGGGATATTTGTCCTGAGTGTGCCAGTCACATGTTATACCCATCCTGTAGGCACTGAGGGAGGTGAAACACACTCCCCTTTCAAAACACTGGATTTGAAAGGAAGGCTGAAGTAAAGGCAGGAATATTAAATGAAGCATGGCTTGACCGAAACAATGCTTGTGAAGCTGAAGAAGTTGTTCCTGAGTCTGATCCTCAGCTAGCTGTGGGTATGTCACCACACTGAATGAGGCTGCCTTGGGCTTATTGGAGTTTGGCACAATTTTAATACTTCATTCCAGCCTTGAGTCAATGGCCTGTCATGGGAATCAGCTAAAATAAAAGCTAAAACTAGTTTTGGAGTGGGGGAATTTCAGTTTGGGAAAAACTGTTTATGGGTGGATGTAAAAGCAAACAAGAAAAGCAATTGTGGTGCCATGACACAGGCACTGGTTTAAGAGCAGAGCAGAATGAGCTCTGAGGCAGGGAAAATAAACCCTCATTACAAGTTAAACCAACACCTGAATTCCTCTGAAATACTCAGACCAAATCTCCTGCTGGGAACACAGTTTATCCTGGTGAGGCTCTGCTTTGTCTTTTGATTTAGACCTCTCATTTCCATCATCTCATCACCAGCAAAAGAAATTCTGCAAGCAAGAGCACTGGAGCTTCTTTCATGCTTCTGGAGTTAGCACAGCTATGCCAGTGCAAATCCGGCAAATTTGGGATGGCAAAATTTAGTAGCCTTAGCCTGGCCTCAGATTACCTCCTCTCATCTTCTTTACTCTCTTGGATGATGAAGCCTCCTGGTTGTAAAGTCAGATGTGAGATTTTGAATGAGAACATGAGCTGGATCCAGAATTTTGTCTCTGAAATGCACGTTTCACTTCTGGGAGAAGAACATGGTTTATGGTAGGCTCTGTGAAACAGCTTCCCCCTGCTCTGGAAACCAGGGCAGACCTGAGCAGGTTGCAGAAGTTCATGGGGATGTGTGTCTCGCACTAATAGGGTCTGAGGTCTATATTCTTGGGTTGGTGCTATGCTAAATGGTAGGAAAGAGTATTGTGAGTATCTTCATATTGTAGTCCTTACCCTGCAGGTTTTAACCATTATTTTTCATAGGAGAGGAGCTTCTTTTTACACACTCTGCTTAGTTGCTGTTTGACTTCCCCACTGAGGTGGGCAACCAGACACTAGTTAGGAACTAATGAGAATTTTAAGCTAGTGGAAATGTTTGCAGGCCTTCCAGCAGTTTCTCTATCAGGCTTGAACTTGGATTCTTCCTAGGAATTGGTAGGTAGCTCTGTGGATGACAGTCTGATGTTTTAGGGATGGCACAATGTGCTCAGGCAGAGCCTAACCTGCTCCAAAAGACTCATCTGAACAAATGCATGTCTATAAACCACCCAGGAGCACTTCAGTGATTGCAGCCACTTGTTATTTTGATCATATTTTCCCAGTTTTAGTCACTGCAGCCTGTTCCAGTTAAGTGCAAAACCTTCGCTCCTCAGAGGACAACTTTGTATGTGAATGGGAAGGTTGTGTCATACCACTAGCAGAAAAGCAGTATTTTTACTCTACTGGAGGGGCAGGAGATGGATGGGCATCAGAGGAGGAACAGCAGTATTCTCAAGGATATTTAGGTACTCGACTCCTATTGATTTGCTCATGATCCAGGTAGCATGTAAATACCTGGAACAATCTGGACAGAGATAAGCTGGTTTCTTTATGAAGCTGCACTGAATGTTAAACACAGCAATGACTCAAATGCTGGAAACAAAGGTGAAGAGCAGAAGAGACGTGTGATTACATGGGGCCATGAGAAAAGGCCTGAAGGACAGCCAGGCTGGAACTGCTTCGGGAGATCTGAAGGCATTCTGTCCTGGCAGTTCACCGATGAAGGTTGCTCATTATTTGCTTATTTTGAACATGTTGTTTGCTGAAGGCCAAAGCCTGTCAGATCTTAGGAAGGTTCTTTTTCAAGAGCTTTTGTTGCCTCAGCAAACAGGTCATGAGTCCAACCCACCCACTCCACAAACAAACATTTCTCCAAATTATCAGGGGAACGGAGTTCATTTGACAGAGATGTCAGTTTGGTAGAGACAGATCACTTAGGGTGTGGGAGTTTTATTGTGTGTGTGTGTGTCCAAGTCTTTACCCTCCACTCCTCAGCTTTCTCCTCATGCATCCTGCATAATGACTGTGTGTGTGTTTTGATTTCATTCCTTTTGGAGCTGCTTACCTTTCTAATTATACTCACTAAATATTCAGTACTTCAGTCGCCTGTGTTCCCAGAATAAAGGCTATAGCTGAATACAAATAACTGAATTAAAATAACTCTGGCTTTTAATCAGAGGAAGGCCCTGTGTTGCTTAGGAAGTTTGAGATATCACTAAGCAGAAAGGTGATTCTAACAGCTCTCATGTAAATTGGGTGCCCGTCTGCTTCCCAAACCAGCTTCCACACTCACACGTCTGCCAGATCACTTCTCCTGCTGAGCTTCACAGGGGACTAAAGGGAGGTGATGGCAACAATTACGCTAGTATTTGGAACAAGAAGGAACTCTAAATGGATAAGAGCATTTTTCAGAGACAAGAATTACTCACAGAATGTCCCAGCTTGAGTAGAGGCCGTTTGAATCTGTTTGAATCGTTGACAAGAAAGTAGGACAGGAAAGACGGTATCTAGATGGTATCTAGAAGACACTTTAGTGGGATCCTGCTGCAGAAATGATGTCTTAACTTCACTGTTCAAGAAACCAGTTTGGTTTTGAGAAAGAACTGGGAAGAAGAGTAGGTGAGAGCAGCTTTTGGAGAATGTCAGACATTGCTCTTGCTCTTCCAAGAGAACAGAGAACAGAACTGACATGTGCAAAGATAAAAAGAACTCATCTCTCTGCACGAATGATTATATATATTAAATAAAATACTGGAAGACTTTGCTCACTGTTGTCATGCACATAAATCCATCCAAATTGTCAATTTAATAAGAAACTATTTGTGTCAGATTTTAGCCCTCTTTTTTATTTTTTTTGTTGTTAGGGTTGTGGAGTTCATTTTGTGAGATGGTTTTGTATATTTGAGGTTTTTTTGAGAGGGAGGGGGGAAGAGCTTTTGGATTTATTTTCTTTGGTTTTGTTAAAATATAGCTGGTGCAAGTCAAACCTGAGTTGCAAAAATATATTTGTTTTTTTCTTTTGGGAGCAATTTCGATGATGTTATCACAAAGTGAAGCCACCCTAGAATTATTATTATTATTATTATATAATTATTATTATTATTAACAGAGAAGATTAGTCTCTGACTTTTTGTAGTTTTTTCTTTTTTTCCTGATGACTTTGATTTCCAGTCTTCACCTCTGTGCTACTGTTTTCTATCTATTCATTCTTTTCTACGAGCATCAGATGTCTGTCTGCGGAGAGTACTACCACACGACTTGAATTTGAAGGGCATTGAATTTTTAATGCATTAAGTGCCCAAAACTTGGGAAGTTCTCTGTAGCTTTTTGCTAGCGATCCAGCTGATAAGGAGATGGGGATGTTAAGTTAGAAGGAAGGCAGGGACCTGCTGTTGCTTGGTAGTGTCACACGGACATCCTGGGCATACCTGAGAACAGGTATTTTATGCAGAAGGGAGAAGAGCAAGGTGGCATCAGGGACACTTCAGCCCTCTGGGGCACAATCTTGAAGGTGCTGGAGTCTTGCCTTAAAGTTATAATCATCAAGTTTCCCCTAGGACCTCAAGCAGTAAAGGAGCAACATCAAATGCTGTGGAAATATTGCAAAAGAGCTCAAAAGAAGTATCTGTCAGCCAGTGGTTCCTCAGGCATACACCCTTCCCTCACAGAATCATTCACAGACTCATTCATTATGATTGGGAAAGACCTCCAAGCATCCAGTCCAGCCTTTGACCAAACACCACCATGTCAACTAGACCAGAGCACTGAGTGCCACGTTCAGTCATTTGTTGAACACTTCCATGGATGATGACTCCATCAATTCCCTGGGCAGCCCATTCCAATGATTAACCAGTGAAGAAATTCTTCCTTATGTCCAACCTGAACCTCCTCTGGTGCAACTAGATGCCATTGCCTCTTGTCCTGTCACTTGCTGCCTGGGAGAAGAAACCAACCCCCACCTTGCTACTGTCTCCTTTCAAGGAATTGTAGAGGTATCCCTGAGCCTCCTTTTCTCCAGGGTAAGCATCTCCATCTCCCTCAGCCACTCCTAATGTGACCCGCTCTCTGGACCCTTCCCCAGCTCCACTGCCCTTCTCTGGACACACTCCAGCCTCTCAATGTCTTTCTTGTCATAAGGGACCTAAAACTGAACCCAGGATTTGAGGTGTGGCCTCATCAATGCCAAATACAGAGAGACAATCACTGCCCTGGTCCTGCTGGTCACACTATTGCTGATACAGTCCGAGCCATTGATCTTCTTGGCCACCTGGGCACACACTGGCTCATGTTCGGCTGCTGTCAATCAAGACCCCCAGATCCTTTTCTTTCAAGCAGCTTTCCAGCCACTCTGCCCCCACCCTGTATCACTGCAGGGGGTTGTTGTGACCCAAGTGCAGGACCTGGCGCTTGGCCTTGTTGAACCTCATACAATTGACCTTGGGCCATCAACCCAGCCTGTTTGGATCCCTCTGCAGAGTCTTCCTGCCCTCTGGCAGATCAATACTCCCATCCAGCTTGGTGTCCTCTGTGAAATTACTGAGGATTCCATCCTCACTTTCCTCCAGCTCTGGGGATGCAAGGGTTGTCAGGGTTGCTTGGGTTCCTCTCTGTCTGTGGACCTTGTATATGCTGAGAAACCCCTTTGGGGAGCTGTGGTTGGCTTCCCTTTCCTTTTGAGCTCTTGGAGCAGATAAGCCGTTGAAGGTAAGGTAAGCCCTTGGGCTGTGAATGCTGGCACACAGTTCCTAGAGTCCTCAGGGCTGGTGGGAAGAGCATCTTCCAAACACGTGTGTGACCCAGCCCCTGCTGTCTTAGTTGGGCTGTCAGTGTGTGCACAGATCTCGCACAGCCTCCAGGCAGTATCAAAACACCTTTTAGTCATCTGCTATCAGAATTCGTCAGAGATGGTTTAGGTGTTTCTGATCCTGCCAGGGACTGAGCTGGATGTCTCTTGAAGTCTTTGCCAACACTATATTTCAGTAGTTATCATTAACAACAGGATCCTGCTCTGAGAAAGGTTGGTCTGTGCTCTAGTTAACTGGAATGGGGGAAGAGAAATAGCAAAGCAGGCATCAGATTTTATTAAGAAAACTGTGCAGATGCTCCAAATCTAACCTGGTGCTTTCTGAGCTGCTCCTTTTATCCTTTAGCAGTGTAAAATATGATGTATCACTTTTCTGGCAGCATATGTTGTTCGGTTTTTATTTTTCCCCTCTGGCTTGGGTCTCTACTTGTGAAACAAAAAGAAGAGAAAAAATATTTTTTGAGTTAGAATAGTTTTAGTGAAAGAAGAATGCATGAATAAAAAGAAAGCTGCACTTTTCCAGATAAGTTATGCATGAATACAACATTCAGTGTGAAAGTTTTCTACTTGAGCATTCAGTAGTTTGTAATAACTGATTGTCAGCTTTACAAGTAGATTTCAGAATTTCTTCTGTGATCTAGATGCAGTGGGTTTTGCTCATTTAAATCTCATCTTTGGCCTTTAGGAAGAAATTGTGTTTTGACATTGAGAGCAAAAAAAACCCAATGGCTCTTCACTTTGGTTGCTGTATTTTTGTGGGCAAAGACTTCACCTCATGAGCACTTGTTATCCAATCCAAGAGGGAACCCACCAGGGCAAACAAGTAGTGGAAATTCCTTTACCATATTCTTTGCTCCTAACATATTTCTTCCCCATGAAAGGAATTTCTATTTTATCTATCAATATCCACACTTATCTATGTGTATAATTGCTTTGGAAGTAAAAGAGTTTGGGGGAATTTGTGGGGGTTGCTATTGCTCTTTTTTTTTTTTTAGGCAGGAAAAGGTGAAGTAGTGGCATACCAAATCCCATTTATAGAGCATTTGGTTCACAAATTCTTTAGATCCTTCTTTTCTGGTTAATGGAAGTATTTGATCTGATCCAATGTCATTGCCTAGTCTTCAGCGATAGCAGATCTAGACCATAATGAACTCTGTTGATCCAGAGAAAATGAGGGTATAATAGCAGAGTAATTTAATTGTGAACAGCTCTTCAGTTAAGTAGAAAATTATATTAAAAAGTCAGTGGTTGGAAGTTGAAGGCAGAAAAATGATACCTAATTTCTAGTGTGATTTATCTACACACTCAGAATAAATGAGATTAACAATCGTAATAAATGTAAGGATGCCTTGGACCTTGGGATTCTTGGCCTGGGACATATCTCATCCTGTTCTGGATGCCTGTGATGCACCTGTATCCACTTCTCAGAACCCTGTGTTTTGTTTTTTTTGGGTGAGGATCCAGTCAGCACCAGGGTGTGATTCAACCAACTAAAGACAATCACTTAATTTAGGATGAAACAAAGAAAGCTCCGAAGCTCCAGGGGATATATTGACCTTATCCCCACCAGATGCAGAAGGACCACCACGGGACATTACAGACACCTAGATGCAGGTGGGTTATTTCTGTCTCTGAAGGCCAAGTCTCTGAAGAACTCAGACTAGATTACATTCTCCAGACCAGCCAGTGATAAACAGCATGAAGCAAAGTGAGGTTTTAGTTGCCTGTTGTGCAGGAGACCAGAGGGTATGATCACCAGCCCCTTCCAAGCATAGAATATGTGAATCACCAGTGAGTAATTCTCCAACTGCTGTTGAAAACTCTGCTGATCATTTTGGGGCTTTCACTATGATTTCCTCCATTCCCAGTGATTCATCTCTACCTTGGCCATGTTTTCAAATGAAAGCCCATGGCGAGGCTGCTTTTCTTGTTTTGGGTCTTGGCCTGCTGCAGGGAAAAATGAGGTACTGAAGTGTGTAAGCACCTTTCAGCTCATCCTGGTTCTTTTTTTCTGACCGATGCCAGCAGAGATATGAGAGTCATTGAAATCAGCACCATTTTGAGCAAGTTTAGGGGCCTGCCCGGGCAAAACAACTCACAACATTAGGGTCTCTTTTTCTACCTTGCACTTGATAATGATCTTCTTGGACTTGACCCCATTTATTATTTTTTCCTTGCAGGCTGTTTATGTCCAGTTTCACACAAGATCCATTTGCCTGACATGCGTGTTTTTGTAAGGGTTTCCTCTGTGCCTTGAAATGGCTGCCCTTGCCAATGCACCCTGCCTGTTGTGTCCCATCTGGTTTCCTTGCTGTGGACATACACCGTTCTCCACCTGCTTTGGACACAAGAGACTTATCAATGTGTGCAGAGAGCCATACTGAGACACTTTGGCTCCCTAGACATTTCTCTATTGTGCATTCTCTCCAACCTTTCTTTTACAGATGCTCTTTTCAGGCCAGTGGTATGCCTCCCACCCATGCATGGTTTTCCTGGGCACCCTTCTCCCTGATATCACGATTTTTTCCTGGCTGTCACCCTGCTGGTTCCCTGCCACCCTTCCAGCTGGGATGAAGAAGAGCCAGTTGGCATCAGGAGTATTCGACTTCATTCAGCACCAACTTCCCTTCCTATCTTTCTTATAAGAAATATGGACAAAAACTTTTTAACAGGGCCTGCAGTGACAGGGTAAGGGATGAAAGTTTTAAACTAAAAGAGGGTAATTTATATCGGACATTAGAAAGAAAATTTTTACTATGAGGATGAGAGGGGTTGCCCACAGAAGTTGTGGGTGTCCCCTCTCTAGAAGTGCTCAAAGCCAGATTCACTGGGGCTCTGAGCAACCTGGTCTAGAGGAAGGTGTCTCTGCCCATGACAGGGCGTTTGGAACTAGGTTATCTTTAAGGTTGCTTCCAACCCAAACTGTTCCATGATTCCATGATGATATATCTCTGCTAAAGTTTCCATCAAATCTGAGGAAACTTCCTGGGGTTTTCTTCTTGACTTTTAATTTTGTTTATTGTTTCCTTTTCTTCCCACATTATCCATTGTCCCAATGGTACATCATCCCATACCAGATAAAAATATCTTGTGCCTTGATTTTCTCCCCGCCTAATAGAGAAGTTAAGGTCATCATTGTGTCCTACTTTCATTGCTGTCTCCTGACTCATTAGTTTATTGCCAAATTCTCTTTAGAAGTTTGTAATTCTTCCCAGTGCTGGCAACAATCCTATCACTACAATCAAATCTCTAGCAGTTTCGATTTCTTTTCTGTCTGCTCTGACCTTCGCACCTTGTGGAAAATGTATGTTTGTTTCGCTGTTGTCTTTTTTGTGAATATTGCAGCAAAATAGTGCCCTTTAATTTTTGTTTCACCAGCAACTTTTTAATGTCTTCTCTGTTCTGCCAATAAATTGTGTCACATCCTGTGAGGATTTAAACCTGTCTCCTTTGCTGAACTCTTAGTTTCTCCCAGACTGTTGTCTGCATCTGATTTTTACTGGTCTTTTCATTTAGCATTTTAAGAAGTTTTCCTTTGAAACGGTATTCTTTGAGTCATTTTGGTTGCTTTCCTTCTCCATGACCTACTGTCTTTATTTTTCACATTTCTTGCTTTCTTCACTGTCTTCTTCATTAAATCGACTTCATTCCCACCAACTTGCCACAGGTGGCAAGCTAAATTTTGGGACACAATACACACTTGGGGGTCACTTAATGCTTCCCCCCCCTTCCTTGGCACCATCAAGTTTCCTCCAAAGTGCTCCAAATCCTTCTGACTGAGACCAGAGCACACTGTACCTCATTTTTTTCCTTCCAGTGATGAAACCACAGTGATTAGTGGTATTGAATGGGTTTGTTTCAACACAGTTTTTCTGGGCCATGGGAACCATAAGCATAGAAAATGGAAGTGCTCACACCAATACTCCAGTGCTACTGGAGGAAATGTGGCTCTCATTGGTTCAGCACTCACTCAAGTGTCTGTGTTTTCACCTGCATGCCTCAGCCCAGATACATATTCTATGCCCTCCTCATTCTTTCACCATTTGTCTAGGTGTATAATTGTGAATTGATGCAAATATTTTTTCAGGGTGCTCTGCTGGCAGCAAGATCTCAGCCATGCGATCCTAGTTGCCCCATGTGGGCTGGGGGAAGGCATCTCCTGGAAGATTCCCACATGGGATATATGTTGTAAGGTGAGGTGTTTGAGAAGAAATTCTGCTGTTTTATTCCACTCTTGTTTGTCCACTGATAAACAAAGCACGCCTGATCTTCGATCCACTTGGAAGCCTTTGTTTGCCAAAGGATGTTTTTCTGTCTCTTCAAATCCTCATAAACTGTCGAAGTTGAGCAAAGCAGCACAGTTAAACCTCTCAGTCCATGTTGTTCTGTCTCCAGTGAGTGTTCCTGAGCAGGAGCAGCAAAATTTCCTACCACTTGAAATATGCAAAGAGTGCCTCTAATTTATTCATGAAAAATAATAAGCTACCTGCAAATGGAGCCACACCTGTTTCCTCCAACCAGAGCAGAAAGTGGATTAAACCCTTGCCTCATTTTTCCACAGCTCTTACAAAACACTGAGTACCATTTACAGTTGGGAGCCTGATTATCGTTATGCTTCTTTAGCTCAGGGAAAAACAGCTTTTCCTGGTGTAGATTATATTTGCATTTATATTTATTCATTTGCATACAGATTTTTGTGCCCTACTCTTGAAAGGTAAAGAGATTCCAGCTCTTTTAAAGGCAATAACAGTTCATTTTATGCCCTGTTCTCCATAACAATAATTGCTATAACTCTGAAGCTCCCCTGGCATTTTAAGGGCAATAAAGAAAGAGGTGGATGGAAAAAGAGAAGAAAATTCTCCTATTAATTGGTGAGACTCCAGGGTTCTGTTCTGCAGTGTTTTACTCCTGTGAGTAATCTCATTATCCTTGGTAGGACTGATTGTACAGAGGCAGCAGGATCATGCTCCAGAAGTTCAGCCTTTAATCAAATCTACCTGTTTAAAAGGAACACATGGTTGCCTTTCAGTGGGAGCCTTTAGCTCTGAAACGAGGATGTAAATTAGCCAAAATGCCTCAGAGGAAGGAAAACTTCATCTGCCAGGTTTTCCCTCTGCTCTTGCTGAAATTAATCCATTGGGTGTGTGTGTGTGCAGGGGAGTGATTCTTTGCTATTTTTCCTTTCATAGAGATTCAGATTCCCCTTATATAATTTTAGAGGAAAATATTTCACCATGTGTTTGAAAAAAATCATGTATAAAAGGTTGTGTTGTATGGATGCAGTATATAGCCATATAAATCTTTAGTCAGGGAAAAAAAAATAGAGGGCTTAAGACAAAATATTTGAAAGCTAGTAAATGTATTCAGATCTCCTAAATGTGAGTTAGAAAAGCAAGTCTTTGAGACAGTCTTCCATTCAGAACCAGATTTAGCCTGAATTCCAAATTTGTTGCATAATAAAAAAAAATCATTGTGTTTTATATAAATGTGAACAAACATTACCACATCATCTGTAGCTATCAAATGGGGTAACACAGAAAAACAACAACATATACTAAAAAATAAAATGCCAGGTGAAAAACAGAAAAGATGCAGAAAAGCTCTGTTTGTCTCAGAAAGATTTAACACAAGACCCCAAAGCAGCCTTGGTATTTTTTCCCCCATAAGAATAGACACAAACTCAAGTGGAAAATTAATGAGTCACAGCAGAACAGCTTGGCCCTTCTTCTACTCACTCTGTCCCCTGCCTGCCACCTCACCAGGCATCCAGGGTTCTATCCATCTTCTGCCACCTCCCTGGTGGCCTTCAGGAGCAGCTTGAGGAAGGGTCATCTTATTCCACGTAGGTGACCTCCTATATTGATTTTCTACTGCCGTGGGTAAAGCAGCAAACTACGCAGAGAGGTATCAATCACCTTTTGAGGCATTCCTCCCAGCAGAAGTCTTGAGCCATTTAAAGCATTCTGCTATTCAGCTGCTGAGACACTGCCATTGATAGCTTGGTGTTCCAGCCAGTGTCAGGGATGGCAGAGCAGGTGTCCTGTGCAGGACAGTGGAGAGCAGGGGGACATTGTGCTTGACCTTTTGAACAGCATCAAATAGCAGGACAGGCATTATAAGGTGACTTTTAGTCCCCGGCTACTTCTCCTGGCTTGCTCTTTGAGACCAGTTTAAGCCATACCCACTTATACCAAATGAGGATATGACCCCCATTTTTAGGAAGAGCATCAAGCTTGTTTACTAAATAATTGACTTGGCTTCCATCCCAAGAAAAACGTCTTTTTCTTTTGGTTTTGGTCAAGCTAAGTTCCTATTATGGTTAGCCAGGCTTGTACAATAAATATTTGGGCAACTGGCAGTGTAGTGTTGCTCAGTATGAACTTTTTGTGCTGCGGTTTCTCACACAAGACCAGCGCTGGGCCAGCTGAGTGGCTGCTGCTGTGGGACAGTGTTGGCGAAAGTGCAGTGAGTTGGGGTGGCCACACCAGCTAGGCTGACTCATGCCACCAGCCTTGCCTGACTCCACACCAACCATCCAGACCCTCTTCAGCAGTGGCATCCTATAGGAATCCGTCTCGCAGTCCCCACAAGTTGGAAACAGAGGATTTGGAGAGGCTTAAAAATGCCAGTGGTACAAAGCAGGCGAGGTGTGAACAGTGCATGTGGTGCAAGCTGGAGGAGAAGCTGCAGCGTGCCGTGGCTCTTTGCTTTACCCAAGACTGGTCAGTAGCTGCTGGTTGCTCTCCAGCACCGAGCAACATGACATCATGCACTTTCATATTCAGATTGAACTGGAGCACTTTAAAGCAATGTTTACCCTTTTTTGTTTGTTTTTGAAAAAAGAGCTTTTTTTTTTTTTTTTTACAGCACAGAGACCTTCAGATTATTCTTTGTATGCTGAGGGTGTGTATGTGAATGAATTAGATATGTGCTTCAAGGAACAAAACGGTACATAGTACAATGCTATTCCATATATACAACTTCATTCCCATTAACGAAGAGGGTCAGCCTCCTGCAGCCCCATGAGAGACTTGGCTTCTCACTCAGTCTGTGGGGATGACAACTTTCTGGGCAGAAGTAGATTCAAGTTTTGAAAAGATTTATTTATTAAAAATTGATGCAGTCTTACTACATCAGTGACTTAATTTGGATGCAAGTATGTTAGAGAAACATCTGTCAGGATTGAAAAAGGCTCAAATAACTCTGTCTTGAGCATGGAGATAAACTAGGAAACCTCCTATGATGCCTTCCATCTCTTGATTGCAGTGGTAACTTGATCCTTTAAATTGACAGTAATTTTCCCAGGTAAGGCATGCATACACAATCCCTGGGATTTTGAGGGCAGTTTTTTGTTAACAAAGAAGGTGAAGCTTACTGAGGTGCAGCTCTGACATGCAGATGAGCTCAAAAGTCACTGCAAGACAAAATATCTCAATTTTTCTAGGCTAAAATATGAAAGCTTGTGTGTCATTGCCTTCTACATCACTCCCCTCCCTGATCTCAGACCCATGCTCTCAGACTTTCACTTCCTCGCCCTGATTTGGTTATGCCCATGATGTTGAAACATTCTCCTCTGTGTGCCTCCTCCTGCTACTATTAGTTCCTTATTTTTTTTCTGAAATCTCTTACATTTGTTTACAGATGAAGCCCTCTGAACTTCCCCTAAGTCACCACCTCTGCTTGTTTTCCTGTGGAGACCTCTTTCATAATCTTACCTTTCCCACTAATTTTAAAGCTTAATATTCCCTTTGCTTTCTGTCATGCTATTTCCCTTCACTTTGGAGTTTTCCAGTGTATATCTCATATTCTTTTCCTGTCTTTCCATTTTCCTGGGGCTGCCTACTACAGAAATCGTTGTCTTTCTTTTCTCACAGTCAATTTAATGTCTATTTTTTTTTGTTCACACAGAACTGTTTCTTCCCCCTGAAGCTCATATGGGCTGTATAAGTGCAAATTGTTTCAGTCCATGAAAGAAAGTCTCCCCAGACCGAAATCTTTCCTACCTGCACTAATTTTCCTGATAGTTCTCTAAGGTTTTAATCTGTGCCTTTCATAGGGAGTCTTGATATGAGGTTGTATTCTTTTAGTTAACTAATCTTGCCTTGCACAGGACAGGTATTGATGGGACTTGCTTGGCATATGAAAAACCTGAGCTTCAGCTCATGATTGGGAAAAACAAGGGACTTGAACTTTGGCCATCTCTGTCCAGCATGAAGGCCCTGCCCATGACATTACTGACCCAGCTGAGATGGGTATCTCTGAGAGGTCCAAGAAAATCTTCTAGATGTCACAGAAATGTCCTGGTGTGAAATGAGAGAAACCTCAGAAGTGGAAGTGGTTTGGGAAAACCAGTTCTCACAGAGCTGCCACAGGGCTCGTATACTCAGCTTTGCAGAAGTCATCACAATGCGAGGATTGGGCTGGTTGGCTGCTAATTTCAACCTTCTCATAGAATGGTTGGAAGGGACCTTAAAGATCATCTAGTTCCAATCCCCCTGCCATGGGCAGGGATGCCACCCTCTAGATCAGGTTGCTCAGGGCCCTGTCCAGTCTGGCTTTCTCCCAGACTTCAGGACCACTTGTAAAGCAGTAACCCGAGACTTTTCCCTGATTTACTCCCTGCAGGCCCAAGCATGGACACCAAACATTGTTGAGTGCTTCCAGCTGTTATTTGTCCCTTAGAACAGCATGGGTCTCTTCTGCTCCTGTGAAACTTAACATGACACCAACTTCCAAGTATAATTTGCCTCACTACATAGGATCACAACTGCCTTCACATTGTCTTTATTTCTCCATGTTGTACATGCTAGGAAGAATCTGGATTTTTCATTCCTATTACTTTTTTAGATGAACATTTCCTTCGTCTTTGCCAGTTTATGCAATAAACTGTAAAATTGCTGTCAGGATCAGCAACGCATCCTTTAATGGACCCATACAGGCAATCTCATTATCCTATCTCCTAAAAATAAAATAATTGGGAAAAAAAAGTGCCCAATTTTTCATCAGCCACTGGAAATGAACCTATGTTTTAGATGGAAATATTGAAAATATAAGTCTCCTTATTTTCAGTTAAAGCAAATCAACCTGTTCTTCCTCTTTATTTATAGGTGAAACCATAACTTTTCCTGCCAAACAAATCTATGAAATACTAGTCTGTCTACAAATAGTTTTTACTTTGCTTTGTTTGTTTGGTTTGGTTTGGTTTATTTTTTTTTCCCTCTGTATGGCTGTAATGTTCCGGTTTTGCATTTATTTTGCACAGGAATAAGGAAAGACAACTCTAATTTTTGTGTTTATTTTTAAAAGGTGTAAAATGCAATGCAAGATGCAAAGGACAGTACAACTGGTTTATGCATGATTGGTCCAGTCACAGGGTACTGTGTTCTGGTCCATGTCCTTAAATTTTTGCATAAGTGCATCCTCTATTACTAGAACTGGAAGGATGAAAAGGTTCTGCCTGTGTTACATTAAAAATCTGTTAAATTTCACTGGTGTTATTAACCTGCAATCTCATTCCTCCCTTTGACATAAAGAAAAACTAATCCTTACATAAAACTGAATATCTGTAAAAAGATGCTGATCATTGGCTAATTTTTCCTTTTGTTTTCTTCTCTCAGTTGTTTTACTTTTATTTTCATGAGCAGAAAACGTCACTCCTTTGCCTGTGGGTAAACATTTAAGTTGTATAAGATCAAAACAAACAATATTCATTGCCATGAAAGTACAAGCAGATCTTCTGAGTCTCATGCGTTCAGAGTGAGATTGCTTCATCCTCCCCTTCAGATTCCTCCTTTGCTGTAGCTGTGTCCCCCACTGGTGAAATAAAATTGGATGTGCTTCTCCTGGCAGCATTCCACAAGAGACTGGTTTGGTCCAGACTGGAAGGAGGAGGCGTGGAGTCCATGACCATTGCCACCAGGATCAATGCTGCCCGGGCTTCAGGAGGACAGCCCAGATGCCAGTCGCAGGAATGTGCTCACCCTCACTTTTCCTTCTTGTCCTCTGACTTTGAGGCTCCTGCAAGTCACTCTTTCTGCCTCACTGCTCTCCTCCATGGCAGGGGAAGGGTCCTTGCTCGCTGCAGGGTTTCAGGAGCTGATGTCTCTGAAGGCTTCTTCAGCGGAAACCTATTGGCATTTGCACAGTGCAGCTTCATCACGGAGCTGAAGTAGTAAAAAGGTTTCCAGAGGCTGCTCTGTGACATCTGCTTCTTAGACTTCTAGGCACTTGCAGAGGTGAAGTAAACATATTATTAACTGACTAGAAAGCAAATCCTTTCTCTTTAAAGTTCATGTTAAATGCAAAGTGCAGTGGAAGAGGAATGGAAAGCAATTCCGATCATTTACTGTTACCCCTAAGGAGCAGATTCATTGTCTTTTTTGTTCAAAGGATTGCTGTACAGCTATTAAAGAGTATTCTTGGCTTCATGGGAAGGAGGGGAATGTACCCCTGTTGTCATTAATTATTGATAATTGATGGCATATTTAATGAGTTCAGAAAACGATCAGTTCATTCACAATAATCCCTTCTGCCTGCCTCCTTCAGATCCTCTAGGAAAAAAACCCCAACAGACAGCAAAACGAAGCCACTAAAATTCAGGGTAACTAATGGCACTTACATGGTATAAAATGGCAGGATAAAGACACAGTTTCTGTGGAGGCTGTTGCTACTTAGATAATTTTAGAAATACAGGCAAGTTTATTTCATTTTTTTTTTTTTTACAGAAGAGACAGAGACAACAATAAAACACCACATCTACTGAAATGTTGTTATGTTAACTTAGATTTGAGTGTGCAAATACAGGAAAAGAATGAGGAATTAGGTATTCAAAAAGAGTCCCCATAAAGGCTGGTTAAAGTCAGCAGCAAGAATGAGGAGGCTGCTCCCAAAGGGGAATCCATGCTGAGTGAGAGGGGAATTGCCCTCTGAATGTATTTAGTCTGGAGCTGTTTGGGGTGTAGCCTTTGTGCTATGTCTTTACAGGCCACAGTAAAATGGGTCACTGGCTTGTGACTAGGAATCCTAATGCTTATCCCTAACAGCAGTCACCACTGTTAAAATGTCAGCAAGAATGATAAGAAGTATCAGGTATTTGGGGGTAGTGGGAAAGGCAACAACTGTTTCTTCTCTTTTATTTGCAAAAATGGATTCTGGCAGTTACCCATCCGCTGAGGATTGATTTGCTCCTTAGGAATAGAACAGGAAGGAGCAATAATAGGAAAATATTTTATGAAGTGTGACAGCAGATGGGCTATTAAGTATGACTCACTGTGTGGCGTGCTGGCAAACTCTTACTAATGACCTTGTGACTCGGCGGCCACTTCAGCAGAGGTTACAGACTTGACAGGCCATCTCTGCCTGGCAAAGGTGAGCCTCAGCCTTGCGAGCATCATGCTGTTCTGAGACTTGTGGTGCCAAAAATGTGTTATCTGAGTCAGGGAAACTGAATTATGTGAATAATTAAAATTTGTATCAGAGTTGACTGCTGTGCACTATGTGGATGGTGAAGTTAGTTCTGCCCACAACCACTTCATCAGCCTTTTAAGTTATCAAACCCAGGGGCCCATGCTGCAGGTGGAGATATTAAGTAGGGTATCTTAGCCACATATTAAGTCGGGGTAAGCGAGGGGAGGGTCGGATATATCAGAAAGGTGACAAATGCAGTGAAAATGCCAGAGCCACTTATAAATTGATAGATCCATGTTTAATGTGACCTTTAAAAATCGGATGAGAAGACCACTATATGATGCACATTAGGGAAGGTCCCTGCCATAGAATGGGAAGGTAGAGACTGACCTAGTACTTCTTATTTGGTTTTAATTTCTGTATCATGGATGACGTTTTAAACATCAAGTCTTCATGAAGCCCAAGGACAACTGTTTTTAGAATGACTGCATATTCCCACCATGGGCATAGGAGATTATCAGGAGAAAAAGAATTGTAACTAGCGTCAAAGCTCACCTTTGGTGCTTGGATTACAAAGGACCTAAATGAGCCTTTCTTCCACTGTCTGCTGAAGCAAGCAGCCAGAGTTGTAGTCCTGTAGCTGCCTGTGATATTTTCAGTTCCAGGTGCATTTAATTTTGTTTACAACTGCACTGGACTTGCTCAGAGAACAGCTTGCACCTCTTGCCAGTGCTTTGGAGATGACGTAGCCATGTAGAATAAGGAAATTGCTATTCTGTTTTTACTTCAGACTTTATATAAGAAAATATAAGAGGCCTGAAATAGCTTGTATCTTGCATACATTTGGTGTATTACAGAAATCAAATACTTTTACTTTCTGCAGGCTGAGGAAGTTGTGTCTCCTTTGCCTTAGAGGTGCAGTTTCTGTGTAGGTTGCTCCAGAGGCCAGTGGTGCTGAGCAGAGAAAGGAGTGTGTCCTCTCTCCCGAGCATCATTAATACGTGTCATTGAATTATTATGAGGAGCCTGAAACTTGCTGGAGAAACCTCTTGGGAGGGTTAAGGATGAAGCAGCTGCCAGTGAGGGCAAATCTAAGGGCATATCTCTGCTGAAGGTGCAACACAGAAATTTGATGTCAGGGCAGGCAGGTAAGGGAGGTTGGGAACAACAGCACCTCTGCTTTCCCAGTTCTTTGACAGAGAGGGTTTTCCTGCCCTCCACAGACAACCTACAGGCCTCTAAGAAAGAGAGGAGAAAATCTCAGTATCTTCCTTTTCAAAACATACTCCTGTAGTGAGTTCAAAGGGAGTTTCAAATATTCTTTACAACACCTATAGGACCTGAGGATTCAGAAAGCTCACTTTGGCAATATTTATGAAGACTGAGTAGCTCAGTGAAGCTCACATGCATGTTTTCCAGATCCCTGCACCAGATGTATATTTTGATTCAATGCAACAAATCATAGCACCCTCAGTTCAGTGAACCTCATGAAGCTGTGACGTGCATTCCCAATGCATTCCTGGAGTTAGGGATTATTTGGAATGGTGCAATACTGGATGTCCTCCTGCCACTGGGAAATCTCACAAAGGTTGTCCCACAGCAGTTGCAAAGCACAGCAAAAAAATTGAGCTGTGATGTTCTTGGGTCTTACCCCTGTTCATAGCTATGCAACCCAGAAGAATATGGAGGGGCAGAAGGAAACAGCTGGCTCTCCTCTGACAAGAAAGGACTGAGGGTCCTTTTGCAATAACTCTGCACTGTCTATTTTCCCAAAATTTTATTATCCACTTTTGCACAAAGTCAAATTAAAACTATCTTGGGAGAAGCACCAGCATCCTCATACAGCCTCCTGTCCTTCCTGAGACCAGTGCGAGTGCCTGCTTTTCCTGATGCAGGAGGATTGCCTGTGTCAACTTCACCCGGTGACTTCAGCTGTGCAATATGTATTCAGAGAGATGCTGTCTTTGGCCCCCTGGCTTCCTTTGTCTGTCTGCTATCTGTGCAACACTGGCAAGGGAAGTGCAGCAGACGCAGCTGGAGGTGATGTCAAGGTGGGGGTGGAAAGCCATCACAAGTGGAAGGCAAGAGTGAAACTTTAACTGAGACTCTGTAAAATGGTGTAAAAATGCTGTGCCCCTTCAGTAGAGCATGTACAGAAAATGCAAAAAGTTCCCTTTACTGCCTCTCATGCTACCGTGTGTCTCTGCAGGTTTCAGTTCATTTGCACGTAATGAATCCTGTTATTTTGGCAAGAGCTAAGGATCCTCGTGTAGGAAGTTATATCCTAGGGAAAATGGGCTTGCTTCCCTTTGGTTTCTTCTACAGACTCCATAGGAACTTGTGGTCCTTTTAGGACCCCAGCTTTCCCAGGATTGCAACCCAGCCACCATCACACGGTGCAGGGAGGCAGCCTGCTCTGACAGGTCCCTCTGTCCCACCTATAAAGCAGGTTTTGAGCATCACTCAGCAGCAGGGGCTTAATGAGGCTCTCTCAGCCCTAATACAAACTCCATCACTCAATGAGAGCTCTTACACTCTCCATCCCCTCAACCTTTGGACAGAGACAAGTCGACCAGCTAAAAAATCTTTCTTTAGTTGGGGGTGAATAAGTACAAACTGACTTTTTTCTCTGTTCCAGGAGTGGAGCAGGACCTGGTTGCAGGGTATCAGTATGGGCAGCTCCCGACCTTTTAACAGCCAAGCCTCTTTTGAGCAGATTGGCATGTCTTCACCCCTTCCTGTGTTCCCACTTTCCTCCTAGCCTGGTGATGATGCTGACACCGAGCTAGCAAGACCATCTGAACCTCTCTGTCCTTTAGCCCTTTCTCCAGGGCTTCCTGCATGCGAAGACCTTGGAGCTGTCAGAGCTCAAAAAAAAAAAAAATTCACAGGAGTAATCCATGCCCCATGCTGGTAAGGCACTTTTATTTCACCGAGCTGTTGGAAACAACAGCTCTGTTATGTCCCATTCCTACTAAAAATAGGGCATCTGGGGTGGATGTGATTCCCAATACTCAAGAGTGACACAGGATGAAGTTCTTAGAGGTAAGGATTTGACCTGTTTGGGTGTGAAGAATGAAAAGAAAAAATCATAAAGTAAGTCAGTGAAAAGTTCTGAAAGATTTCTCTTGTGAAAACAAGGTTAGTGCAAGGAGACAGGTTTGCTCAGCATTTACCTTCTGCAAATTTCCATCCCAGTCAGCTGTAATCATGTAAAAGAATGAGTAAGTGGAATGAAGGACAACATTTTTGCACTAAATTCTTGGTTATCTGAAGATTTCCTCTGGATTGAAAAGATAGCTACTGCCATCCATTCCAAGAGTGTTTAGATGTGATCAAGTAGAAACAAATAATCTCAAACAAATACAGTAGAAAGAGTTCTAAACTGCAGTGAGTGTCCTGACTCAAAAAAGAATGATTTCACAGGGGAAAAATCCCAAGTAAAACTGCAAGAACAATGCTAATTAGAGATGTGTCAGGTGCTGGCTCTGGATTGCTGTTATGCTACTGTGTGCACTTCAGGGACAAACGACACGCAAGAACAGGGATAGATGTTGAAATATCCCCATCATTTCTTTCCTTGAATTGACCGAGAGAAGTCCTTGGGAATGGAAGCTGGAGTGTAAACCAAGCTGAAGGCTCACTAGCCCCAGCTGGTATGCTATCTGCAGCTGTTTTCATTACTGGCTAAATTGTTGGAAATGCAATCCAAAATAAGAAGGGAAAATCGAAATCTGTGGTGAAAAACTGGCTGATATTTTTTTAACTCTCACAAACTGGTACATTTCCCAGCTTCAGACAGGGCTGAAAGCAGTGGTACTGTCAGAAAAGACTGCTTCTGGCTGTGCATCCTGCATCACTGCAGACTGACAGGAAATTTAGCCAGAAATGTTGGGTCTCACAACTATGCACGAGATCTCCTCCCCAGGGTCCCCATCAGCTAATTAGTGCTCTCCTGCCGTGAGCAGCAATCTTTTCAAAGTCCAGCTTTCTTTTTCTGTTAAAACCAAAAGGCTTTTGCAAGCAAGGGCATTAGTTGCAAGTGAAAGTTTCTTTTGAATGAAATTGACACCAAGTTTCTCCCCGAGATTTTGAACAGCTGTTTTGTCTATATTTTAATTTTAAAAAAAATTTCTTACAGGTGTTCCTTCTTGTGTCTCATCATACTGGTACCTCTTCAGTGTTTGCTCTCTGGGTTAACCTGCACATTGTTGGAACTCTCTCTTCACTTTCAGTATATATGAAACAATCTTGCCAGTCACCAGTCTTGCTTATGTGTCTTGCATTCCAAATAGTGATATCTGTAAATTTTTTCCTATATACACTGTTTATGAAAAACAAATGTCAGGTGCTGTCGCCTATCTGTGCTAGAAGAAATTCCTTCTGCTCACAAGACTGACTTGTTACTCATCATGCTTGGGAAAGACCCCCAAGGGTTTGCTAGGTATGATTTACACTGTTTTCTCATCTGCTCACTCAGCATTCAGCCATTTCCTTTCTTATTGCTTTAATGGTGTGATTTTTGCTTAGTATTTGATTCTATCCTAATGTTAGAATAAAAATCAGTGGTAAAATGGGACAAAAATAATGAATTGTGTGCACTTGCACATATATCTATGCATCTGCATACATCTGAATATCAGTAATCAGATGTATAACAGGATTAATAACCAAATTATTGTATTTTTTTCTAGTTGAGCTGCTTTTTTCAGACTCTGTGATTTAAAAGGATGTTTAGGGCACTGATCCTCACAACCCCTCCCTCTGCTTTCTACCTCTCTGCCCTGCATCCCACACATGTAAGGAGGAGCTTGTTCTCAGTGGGGAGATAGCCAGACAGGAGAAGGATCTCTAGAAGGGCATCTCATGTCCTGTCGTAGCACACACCCTGCTTTCACCTCCTCTTTCACCTGACCTGTGCATGTCCATTTTTCATGACTGTGGGTACGAGTCCAAGCCTCACATCAAAACCTCTCTTACAGCCCAACTCAGCTCTGCACTGACAGTCCCACTGCTCAGTTCTGCTGTCATTTTGGATCTTTCAGGAGATGAGAAAATACTCACATGCAAATCCGCAAACTGATGCAGTTCACCTGTCTCTGCTGGTGAAAAAACAGAATATTCTGCCTATGACACATCCTTTAAAGAGGGAAATATTTAGCAGGTGGATTAAGGCACTGAAGCGTGAGCACCATTAACCACACTTGCTAAAAGAAAGAAAACAACGGGTATAGTAAGGCAAAAATCCTGTAGTTTGTAAAATATTTCCTGACCATCCTAACTAAGCCACACAGCAGAGAATCTAATCCTGTTAAATTCTTCTCATGTCCTTCTAGCCTCATAAGAGCCTTTAGCTTTATATAACTCTTATCAATAGTTCTCCAACTTATACTACCTGCATAAGTTTTAGTTTTTCTTTTTTTTTCTTATTTTTGTACTATGTGATTTTTTTTTAAATAGAAGGCTCTTTGTATACTGATGGCATTACAGAGCTGATAAGAGTTTGATTTACGTGAAATAAAATGGGGAAAATTGCATGAGTAAGACAAGCTAATGAAGCACTGAAGAAAGAAATTGTTACTACGCTCTCAAAAAATGAGGTACAACAAAAAACCTCTGTAGGCTGACAAGAAACCAGACAAGTAGACTCTCTGAGTAACAGATTTATCAGCAGTGTAAGTAATCTTTAGTTTTGATAACATCTTCACTGGGAATGGGCCAGAACCAAACTTTTATGTATGAATAACTTAAGATTGGGGGGATGTGGCTAAATAGAAACTTGCAAGTGTATCTCTGTTGGTTTAATGGATTGACTGAAAATTCTGAGCCAAATAAGTCTTAGCAGTTATGTCCAGCAGTAGTTTTAGATATTCTTTTTCAGTGGAAGCTTTAGGCTTATAAGGGGCAATTTCACTTACTGGAGAAGTGAGTTGTTAAATGCTCAGGCATATTTGTCTTGTTTGCAAGAAGCAGTGGAGAGTGGGAAATCTATGGACCTTGACTTAATTTCCCTGGAGTTGAAAAGATAGTGGTTTTGTTGTTTTTTTTTTTTTTTTTTTTTTTTTTTCCCTTTGCTTCTACAATATTCAGCCTGTAGATCCTGGTGCCTACAATTTCTTACATTGGCACATATGAAAAGCCTGGTGTGAATCACCCCTCACCAAAAAAATCACATTTAAAATTATTTGCTTAAAACCAGAACCAATGCTAATGCCAAAAAACAGTTTGTAGGACAAAACTCAACCCCTCCATGTTTTATAGCTTAAGGGGAAACACTTCAGGGTGGGATCTGCTGGCTTGTACAAATGGCCAAGGGCTATGATCCAAAACTGCAATTCATTCTGCCTGATGGGAGCCTGCAGGTGTGGTTTTGTGTTTCTGTCCCAGGGTAGAGGCTTCTGTACACCTGTCAGAGCTGTGTTTCTCTCAGATAGTGCATTCATCTGTGTCTGTGCCTCCTGCATCCCAAATGAATATGCTGGGTGGTATTAGCAAGCATTTCCAAGATGTCCAGCCCTGCAGTATGCGTGTGCCAGGCTTGCAGGATAAATTGGTCAAATTAGTGCCTTGGGATTTGCTGTCTTCTTGGCCAGATTTTTGATTTTTGACCCCTGTGAGACTGCCAGTAGCTCAGACAGCAGGGATTAGCGATGGACACCTGGGTGGCGTTTCTGCATTCAGCCTTTTGGCAGCACTAGCAATGGTTTTGGGACCCACCCCCACAGGCAGAAAGTCTGATGTGCCTCTGCCCGGCTCAGGAGCATCGTTTTCTCCTCTCTGACTCACTGGTTGTGCTCTAACACTCTGCTGGGGCCACCAGACAGTCTAAGTCAGGGATGCTGGTCTGTCTGACTTGTTCCTTCTCCCATACCCACCAGCTTGTCCCAGACTGACTGAGGAGTGCAGGCCACTGGTTGCAATGTCCCTCAGGTTCCTCCTAAGTGCCCAGAAGACAGACCCTGCCCTGTGCCTATTGCTTCCTTCTCAGTGACGAGATAGTGAAAAAGGAAGGAAATATTACACAAAGACACTAAGGCCAAAAAGTCATCAGCACAAAGATGAGTCCCAATCCTTGCTGAGTTGCATTGCAATCTCTACAAGGTAATGATTTATGCTTCATGTCACTGAAAGCACATCTCCATATAAAATAGAGAAAGTTCAGTAACGTTTGGCTGTACATAGCGCACCTCTGTCTCCAATTATTTTTGGTATTGGTGACTTTGCAACTCAGGTTAACTCTTAACTGAGGTGCTTGTGCTGAGGCTGACTTATCTGATCTCTTTGTCTCTTCCTTCAGAGTGGTGAGCAAGAAACTTAGCAGGATCCATCTATATTGTTGCAGATTTGCATTAATATACCCATACCATTGATCCACATATCCTTTTTGCATTGACTTGTAAGGGAAGTGCCAAATTTGTTCTGCTTCTTGAAAGTCATTCTCTTTCTCTTATGCCCATCACTGACACTATTTGGTGATTTCCATTTGATTTCCTCATACTTTTGTTACTTTATTGATAATGCTGGATATTTTAAACTTCCTATGAGCAAATTCTATTTACACCAGGCTGTGTGTAGTTGGTTTTGGTTTTTTTTAATGCTATTAATGAAATTATTGTCACATCAGTCTTGAGACCAGCCCTTGAGGAACTCCAAAAATACCCTCTCTAATCCAAAAGTTCCGCTTTGCGCACAGGCCATTGTCATCTCCCCATTAGTCAGTTCCTTCTCTTCAATTTTGAATAGTGCCTCACATTTTAAATTTGCATTGTCACCACATCCCAGACACTGGAACATGTCACAGCCAAAGCATGATGAGGGCAGCTGGATCCTGAAGCACATCCATATGTGTTTGACACCTTTTGGCCGCTCCTTGGTAGCAAGCTCTGCATGCATGTTTCAGACTTGGGACCCTAATTGCCTAAATCTCAAGTCTTTCTTCCTATCCCAACATTAATAGTCTGGCAACGTGAAAGAGATCTTCATCCCTGTCAGATTTTTAACTGGGTTTGTATGGAATTGCAGTAGCCCTAGCTGGCGTGTCACTCTATGCACTGATCACTGTGGGCTGCTCTGTGGTCCCATTTAAGCAACATCCATTTAAGTTATTTTCTCAGACTTTCCCACCACCTGACTTCCTGCCCACCTCTTTTGGCTTCTGAAGAAATTTTTTCTTTGCTTTCACCCTCCAAGAGTGATCCTTTTACAAAAGATTGCCAGTCAAGCTGAGAGTAAGACATTCATATGAAGTCAGTAAAGAGATGATCTTTTAAAAGTCAGGTCTTCTCCAAAAATGAAAGAGTTACACTGGAAACCACTGGAAACATCAGTATGCATTGACTTAATCTGGCCTTTTAGATATGACTTTTTCTATACTGAACCCATTAAGGGGTTGAGCTTGGTGCCAAATCATTGCCTGACTGAAACAATTTTCAGTTCTAAGATTTATACCGGGAGAGATTCTGGGAATATAAACTTCTGTAATCTAATTCTTAACTAAAGTAAAATGACATAGCTCCTAATTTCAGTGAAGCTTTGTTAATTCATACCAGCTGAAATTTTAGGTCATTAATTTGATTTTCTTTTCTTTGCCTCACTCCTCCCACCTTAAAACTTCCAGTAAGTCTTCTCCCTGAAGAGTCAATGGACCTTGTAGGTCACAGAATTTTATAGAGTTTTACTCCGATATATATGGCTGGGAGAAAGGTTAGTCAAATATTTGTTAGAGGAATGCTGTATCTCCTATGTAGAGTGACTGATTGGCATCAAGAGCCTTATCTTCCCCCATATCACGGAAGAGTGCACCAGGCTCAATTGTCAATAAAAGCAGTATAAAAGGAAGACACTGATGCTTTGACTGCATGAAAGCCTGTTCAGAGTCAGAAGAATAAGAAAAAGCAAAAAAAGTTCACATGGTGGAAATGGAAAAGCAAGTTGTGGTGCATTGCAGGATAAAAAATCCACTCATAAGAAGGGTCAATGGATTTCGGATAAGTTAAGCACTGGACAACTATCCTACTGAGCTACTGAGTGGGACACATCTGCTCTCAACACAGGGGCTAGGAAGCTGAAATATGAAATTTGCCCCAGCCACAACCATGACCAGATGCTGATCAAGAAAGGAAAATAAACTAAGTTCTATGAGAAAAATGACAGGCACAACTGGGGTGGAGGAACAGACGAAGAATATGTGGGTGTGTGAATTTCTAAATCTACTGCATACTTCCTCGTATGGTTATTTTCCCTATCAGTAGCAACTTTTTCATAAGTTAGAACTTTCATGTGGTAGGAATTATACTAAATACATTGAGACTAGTGCGTCTCAAATTAAAAACGTTATATTTTTATTTCTCCACTTGCATTTCTGTATCTTCTTCATTGTGCTCTGATATTTAGTAGCCCTCTCAGTCTCCCTTCCTCAGGATTGCTTTCACTTACTTCCACTTAGAGCTAATTTGATTTTATTAGTGAAAAGCAGCTTCTTTTTCTTTTCTCCATCTTGAATATCATCTCCACTTTTAACTGTAGTTGTAATTTTAACAAACCCCTTCACTTTCATTGAATATTTGGTTTATTGGGAAACAGCAAATGTATTGACACCATTTCCTTTAAATTAGTACTGAAAAATGAATCAAACGCTGTGTGTTTCTCAATTGAAAATAATGAGATCATTGATGTCTGTTTAGAAAATGCAGCCACATTGAGGAAGTCATCGATAGGTTAATGAAAATGAGTGTGTTACACTGTTTTAGGCTCCTTTGCAAAAATGAACCATTTAATTATGAGACAGAGAACGTTTTGCATTTGCAACATTGCGTATAATGGCATGAGACCCTCTAGGTGCTACAGAAATATCAGTGATGCTCACAGAAACAGAAACTTTGGTTTTCCACAGCCATATCTGAGACAAAATATTCAGCGCTGGACACTTGTTACATCAAAACAGTGCTGGCAAACAGAAAGTCCATCAAGAAAGTGTAAGGCCAAGTTAAGGAAAAACATCCTGAGTACTGGGAACTAGAATGGTCAGATAAATCATATGAGATTTCCGTAGCTGGAGGCACCTAAGAAACTGCCTTTTACTTCTCCAGCTCACATTTATGTGCAGCTATATGGATGGGAAGAAGCCTTTGATGTTGACCAGAACAGAAATCCATGTATCTGTTGTATTTACATGAGCTTGAACTCATGTCTTGAGCTTTATATCTAGACTTTTTTGCCTTTGCTGTGTCTAAGCAGCAAAGTTTTGAAGTATTATCTCTGAGATGATGAAGTGAAGCTTGTGTATAAGCATATGAAAATCACAAATTTGCAGGAAAACTTTTTTGAAATATCCAAGAGCTAAACACAGCAATGTAGTAATGCCATTCAAAGAATAACAGGGCAACTACAGGACAAATGTCAAAATCTATTATTGGACTAGTAAAAACTTCCCAAAGAGCTAGTGTAGCCCCCACTGCATGAGACTTTTAAAAAGAGATCAGACAAAACACTCAGAAACATACTGTGGAAAGCGTGTCTTCTGTGATGGACTGGATGACCTTACTGCTTTTTTATTCTGCTTGTCTTAATCTTTGAACAATAGTGCGGTGAACCAGTCACTGCTTTTCAAACACACTTCTGAGGATACAGGAATCCGTGAGTGTCCGCTTGCTTTATGGTTCCCATCCCTACTCTGTTAAGCAGCACTTAGACCCAACAATAGATATTTCTTAGCCATTGCAGTACCAGGTACTTCTGAATATCCTGTTGAAATTCAGGACTGGTTCCCCCTCCTAAATCCAGTAATGACCCGAGTGCCTTGCAGATGAAGGGAAAGGACACCCAGCTTCTGTGTGTTATTCAGAGAACCACAAAGGTGATGCTCTCTACTCCTTTATGATCTGCTACATTCTAATCTTGGCAAAAAAACCCCATAATCAGGAATGAGAGGGGAACCCAGGCAAAATGGCATGCTGCACATGGCTCTTGAATATGGCAAGTGCTAAATATTTGGCAGGATCTTTGCCTCTTGCAACCTCAACTTCATAAAAGTCAAGCATTTTAAACAAAGTAGTAATTAATTTGCTATCCCTCTGTGGTCAGCAGAAGGAGTGGTCTTCAGAGGGTCACTGATCCTGCCAAGGCATGTTCCCTTCTCTCTCCATTGAGTACAGAGCCTAGAAAACTGCCCTAGGTTAGATGGTTGCCTCTTAGATGACTAATCTCAGATAAAATGAATTCTGCCCACTATGATTAGTTTCTTACTGTGTGAATGACCTTCTCCACTTGGATTCTGCAGATAGCAGTGAATAAAATGGTGTCTGGTTGAAAATACTCACAACAAGGTTTTTTTCTTTTCTTGAATTTCTTTGAGCTAAAGCCGAAACTATCATTCTGTCCTGCCTTGATGACGACTCTCATACCTGGGCATGAATGAGGTCTACGGGTATTATCTTATTCACAAAGAAATGCTACAGTCGCATCCAAAATTATACATATTAAGGATCATAAAATATCCTGGGTTGGAAGTGACCCATAAGGATCATGGAAGTCCAACTCCTTATATGCGTGTACATGCAACTTGCAAGCTACTTATGAGATGGTATGAAGAAAGGTCTGAGGAAAAAAGGAACTGCTAGAGCACATTCCTGTTTAATATAAAGAAAGCATAAAGCTGCACTGGGGTGCCAGCAGTCTGACCTCCAGCTACCCTTCAGCAGAAAAGTAGAGCCAATTTGCCATGGTTCCACAGTGAGCATCATCTGTTTGTCTGCAATCATGCCGTATCAATTCCATGCCATTTGCAGACCTCCCAAAGGCTGCGGGTCTGACCTCCAAGGTATGCGCAATCTATACAGTTTTCAGCCACCTGACTGAGTCATTGGAAGCTGAGTGTTTTGCAGAACATGCTTTATAATCTACTTCCACAGAAAAGTTCAGCACAACAGGATTATCAACCTCTATATCTCACCTGTGCCAAATCCTCCAAATCAGATGGCAAGGGTAATAATTCGATATCCAGTTTATGCTCCACACTTGCAGTTGTTCCAACTCTTTATCCCTGGTACCTTGTGTATGCTACAGGTAGGTATTCACTGCCACCCTGAAGAATCCCTAGCCATGTTCCTGGGTGATGCTAGGTTTTGTGAAGGAATTTTGAAATGGTCTTTTTCAAATTACATTGCTCGAAGATCCACCCTAGAGAAGGAGGGAAAATGTGCTCGTGAATAATACAGTTGAGCTGTTGGTAAGGGCTTTGTAAAGCTTAGCAACAGATGACTATGAATGTGTGAATGACAGCTGTTGGCAATTCCTCTACATTGGACAGTAGTAATTCCTGCAGCCACTGCAATTCTATCTCGGTTTCCCATGGAGATTTCAGTTTCTGTATGTGTGTGTGGCCATTGGTTTGATGCAGTGTGCATGGGAGAGGAAGTTATTTAGCTGTACAGTCAATTCACCATTATCCATGGGTGGATTTTGCCTACAAGCTGTGCAGTAGGTGTTGAGAGATCCAGACCTGAACCACCCAAGCCATCATTTACTAGTGCAGGCACAGGGCCAAATGCATGTTCTTATGCTGCTCTCAGAGCCAGTGCTGGTCTCAAAATAGTGTTGCTATACTTGCAATTTACGTGGCACTGAGCCAGTTGATAAGCCACATTGCTTTAAATTAGATCTTGAGGTCCTTATTCAGCACTGGTTAATAAGCAGCAGAGGTGTGGAAACCACCCTGTGACAATCGGGGTTTTATGTGCCCCTTGCTGAATGTGGGGGTGATCCTGCAAGGCCATCATGGGAGGCTTTGTCCATCATCCCCAGAGCTTGCTTCTCAAAAAGCAGCTTGTTATGGTTCAGTGCTGCATGTTGTACCTCCACTGAAGTTCTTCTTTTGCACCATGTTGAATTGGACGCCTTCACAATGTGTGAGGATTGTGGCACTTGAACCACTCCTGCCAGCAGCATTACCCAGGGTTTTCTTTCACCCAGGATATCCCTGCCTTATCATTACACTACCAATTTCTCATAATCCTCCCATGTGCTACATTACTGAATGTGTTGTAGGACAGGAAGGGATGTACAGCTAAAGCACTTTCATTTAAACTATACCTCTTGTACATGGTCAAATCTCTGAAGGGTCCTTACCATCGATTGATCTCTTATCCTTAAGATATATTGTGCAGTAAAGGAGTGCAGGCCTGAAAGGGGTCTCTTGTGTGTAGGCAATCACATTATATAATCCCTTTTATGAACTGATTAAACTCAGACTTAAAAGTGGTTAATATGTTTTATGCCCAAATGTTCTCACATGAAGCTTTTTCTAGTAAACTACTGCCCTAATGTTTAGAGGTTCGGCAGTCTTTCATCAAAATCAGTTTACACTCATTTGTTCTTGGAAATACAAGCAGATTTTGCACCGGACATTGTGCAAACCAGCAAGTCCACAGGGACCTTGCTTGAACTGCCTGTAATGTTGAGGTTGCAGGGACATAACTATTTTTTTTTCCTGTTGAGTAAGGAGAAGGCAGCCTACAGCTGAGCCCAGATCTTTGAAAAAGGAAAAACAACAGCCCTTTGATTTTTACCTTTTTTAAATGACATGAAGGCACTATGATTATTCAAGAAAGTAGATCTGCTGAGTAAGGTGTTGTCACCTTCAGGTAGATGGCTTTCATTCTGTAAATGGCCTTCAAGGGACTTTCCTGAGGTCAGACAACAGCTCATGGCAAAGTTGGAAATGCAAACTGGACTGAGTGATTTGCTGCAGCCAGAAAAAGTCTCTATCAGTCATCCTGATATGTCTATGTCAGTCATTCTGCTTATTTATTCTGACCACTTAAGTACCTATGCACCTTGAAAATTATAGCGAAAATGAAGCATGTCCTGTGTGATGTTTTTTCCTTGGGAACCTTTGCTGAATGGGATCCTGGCTATTACTGTCAGCAGGGTCCTTCACTGATGGCAATGAGTGCTAGGTCAATGCCTCGGTGATTCAGATTTCCATAGCTATATACTTCATAAATTTTACCAAAATGGGACACACCAGCTCACACAGGGAGGTCAGAGGCTCTTCTTGTTTCAAGGTACTAAAGCAAAAGTGTGGGGAGAAGTTTTACTGTGAAACTCTGTTCAGTGATGGGGGAACCAAACATGATGCAAAATCTGTAACAAGGGAGTAATGACAGTGACAGGTGCTAAATTCCTTCCAAATGTAGTGCACATGACTGGAAAGCCATGAATAAAAACTGGGAGAGGATGTAGAGCTCCTTTCTCAATCCCCTTTTGGTCTTTTGGAATGTCGGCAGCCTGATTTGCCCCAGACGTGAAATATTTTGATTCTGTCTATGGTAGGATAGTGCTAAAGGAGGAATGAAGGAGGTGAAGGGATGTGTGATGCTGTAGAGGAAAGTGAGGCAATAGTGTGACCACAAGATCAAGACCACATATCTGTCTGCTCTGCTTTGGAGGTCTGCTCCCATCACAGTGGTGACACAACCATGCAATCCATTTCCCAGGACTTAGAGATGAGGATTTGCCCAGTGAAATCCTCAAGCTGTTCAGTTCTTTTGGTGAATCAATTCACTGATATTTAGAAATTTTCATTTCACTCAACTAAAACATCCATGTAGGAGAGAATCTGAACATGAGCTGTAGGAAACAGAGCCTTTTCAAAACATTGCTTCTAAATTGCAAAGGCTGCCAGTAAAATAAGACTGGTAAATGTAGCACATTTGTCAGGAGCTTTAAAACAAGCACCAGCTAGATGCTGCCATTTTAAAGCTAAGAGTGAAAATGATTTACAGAAGCAGTGTTTGGTTGTAAGTGACTGAAAAGCATGTCTCCATTTCACTATAGATGGAGGCTGTTTCTTGATCTCAATTGCTTTTATTTAATTTCACTCCAAATAATCCCAGCATAGAGCTTTTTCTCATGCCTTCATTTTTTTTTTTTTTCCCCCCACTGGCCATTCGGTTACCAATCACTGTGACAAATTCTACCTTGCTAAGTGATAGGCAATCTATTTTTCCCCCTTGGAATTCTCTCTTTTTTCTTTCCCCTACAGAATTCTATTTTCCTGAATTTCATCCATTCATTAATACATACACTGAGCACTGAAATATTATAAGCAGGTTTAGCTTCAGTGATTTCGGGGAAGGCACACCCATAGATTCCCCTTCACAAGCTAGCCTTTATATGGGAGAAATGGGCCATTCTTTTAAGATAGAAAGGGCCATTGTCCTGTCTTTGAAATATCTCCTGTTTGGTACTCAGTGAAGATAAATTTGAGTCTTTCCTTAAATTACTTTTCACTCTGAACCGATGTGACATTTATCTCTGCTACAGTGTTGACTATATGAAAAGCTGAAGCTTGTTTAAAGAATGCTGCCAAACAAGAAAGATTGTAATCCATCTAATTACTGAGCTAGGATGTGCCAGTGCTGCAAACTTCAATTACTACCATTAAAGCATCAATTGAAAGCTTCAGCTGATTCCCAGAGAGTCAGCCACTTCCAGACATTTCATGCATTATACAGATGTTTTGCTGCTCCTTCAGTCACTAATGGTTCTCTATTTTGAACATTTGGGACTCCTGTAACACGAGAAGTAAGCTCCAGATGTAGAGGGATTTCAAGTGAATTCTGCCGCTTTAAACCATATTTCGTCAATTGTTCCCCCCAGTAAGAGCTGATGACCTCATGTTGGATGCCTTTTATTTTTCCCAAGTGTTATAAGATAAATTTGCCCACAGGGTTACTTACAATTCCTGAGAATCCACATTTCCATGGATATCAAAAGCCCAGTACTACAGTGAGGTCCCTGGGACAGAATTCTGTAGGCACAGAGATCTCTTTGCAGCCTCAGCTGCTAATTCTTTATATGTCAGTGTTGCTGTCCACACATTCAAAGAGTAGCTCCAAAATACCAAAAAAGGCCCCCATGTTTTGAGAAAAGCTCTGGAAATTTTGTGGGCAGCAGCTTTTGCGATAAGATCCCCCTTGTTTCACTTTGACACAACCGTTAATAACTCCGTTTGATTGATTCCTTTCTGGCAATGTGCTCTTAAGTCAGAGCTGGGTCAAAATCAAAAGGAAAAAGTCCTTCTGGAATCTAACCTTTTAAAATATAAAAAAAAAGCCCAAGACTTTAGTAGCTGAGCATTGAGGGAAGTTTCAGAATTAAAAGTCAATTTGAATCAAAGAGTCAAATCATTTTATTTTGGAGACATTGAGACAAAACTGTTCTATTTCCAAAACGGTCTCTTTTCAGATGCAAATCATCTAAGAGAGGTCACAGAAGTCATTGCTTCTGTGTCACTTACGTTGCTTATATTTGCCAAGGGCAAAATTTGCACCTGTGCAGAACAGCCAGCTCCAGAGTTAAATCAGCATTTCTGGGCTGCTCAGTGACTTTGGGCACTGCTGACTTGTACCCAGCTCTCCAGAGAATATCCCTCAGGAAGATTACACTGCCTGGAAAAGGGATGTGGCTGCAGGCTGAGGCCCTCAATCTAAAATGCTGTGTGGAACTTTTTTGCTTAATATTTTCTCCTTTAAGAACAAAATTCTTTTCACTGACAGCCAATTAGCAGTTGTCTTTTGTATCTATGTAGTTAATCCTCACTCGGTCTAATCTTTAACTGACTTTTCCAGGAGGGCTCCCTAAATAAACACCAGTGTTTCTGAGGACATACTACAAGAATGTGAACTTTATTTTTACCAGGGTCTGGGAAGTGGGAGTTTGGCGACAATTATCACATATTTCTGTTTACCAGTGCATCTTTCGATCTCTTCCAGGTACTGCTGAAACAAATTTGGAAGATAAAGGGAAAAGACTCCCTCCTGTGAGGAGAGATTTTAAATATAGAGGTTTCATGTCATGAACAGCTTTTACTTTTGGGCAATGGTCCAAAGCAGCAAGAAATGCTAAAACACACAAGGCTGCCTGGAAGGAATTGTCTGTCGGTCTTTTACAGAGTGATTTCATGAGGTGCTCACACGAGACCAATTAAGAGAAACTGCAAGAGTGAACACCCCAGTATTCTGCAAGTAGTGGAAAAAAGCATTTTAACAGCACAGGGACATAGGCAAAAGTATATAAAATCTGGAACTGGTTCCCCAGAGAGGTGTTAGGTGCCCCATCCCTGGAAAACATTCCAAGCCGGGTTGGATGGGGCTCTGAGCAACCTGATTGGGTTGAAGCTGTCCCCGCTCATTGCAGTGGGATTGGACTAGATGACCTTTACAGGTCCTTTCCAATCCAAACCATTCTATGTTTCAATGGAAGTATGAAGCCCAGAGACTTTAGAAATACTGTGTATAATTAGCTATTCCACAGATAGTTGCATGACACATAAGGCATGATGATACATTTTCATTCGAACTTTCAATTTATGGTAGTTGAAAATATAAAAATGAGAAATGGTAGAGGGCAAGCATGCCTAACAGCTCTGTAAATGTTCTAATAATATCTAAATAAAAATGGCAGCCACTTCAAGCAAAGAGGGGACTGCTAGCAACTGAGGTTACATCATAGAAGAAACAAATGAAAACTATTGCCTAATGAATGGGTCATTCCTTGTTTTAATGACAGATGGTAGAAGAATTGCCCCAAGAAGAAATGGGCATTGACAGCAGTTGAGGAAATGTAATGCCTTTTAAACACAGAAATGCAAGAGCAGCTCCACAGTCAAGATCCAGGTATTCCAGGATTTCCATCTCTGATACCTATTTGCTATAAATGTTTAAAGATGAGTTATAAAAACAAATCTAGCCTCCAGTTTCACTTCCCCCAGCATCTCCTTCCAGCAACATGTGGTAAAGGAGGTGTATATTTATTTTTCATAGTTGCTAATGGATTTTCATTCAATACACTTGTTTAATGGCTTTTTAAATTCATCTAAACTTCTGGCACCTACAATATCCTGTAGCAACGGGTTCCATTTGTTTAGGTATGCATTGCATAAAAGGTACTTCCTTTCGGATTAAATCCTCTACTGATAACTCATTGCTTGCTTTCTAGTTCTTGTTTTAGGGGAAAGAATGAATAATTGTTCCCTCATTGCCTGCCGCTTGCCACTCAAGGTTTCATACACTGGCTTAAATACACAAAGAATTAAAAATATTCAGTCAGCTCTGAGACTTCTATATGGGAAGAAATTCAATGGTTGTTTTAATTCATCCTTCTGCCAATGAATGAAAGAGTAACTGCAAGGTTTTCATGCTCAGCAGACTGTGGCAATAACTGAGGACAGACAACTTATAAAGTTTTCTGGAAGTTCTTCCTGATGTTGAAATGCACATGGAAGCACTGCAACTCCTATAGGGTTCAAAAATTGAAAGAGTGCTAAACATCAATGTAGGGAACTATGAGTCCTTCCTGTAGCCATGGTGGTGAACTCTAGTCTCTGTAGTGACCATGGTGTTCTTCCACTTGCTATAAAGATCAGGACTAAAGATATGTTTGCCTTATTGTGTCTTACCCAAGAGCATCTTTCTAGTGGATCTTTCTGTGGATCTTTCTAGTAAGTCAGAATTTAGAATGTGTGTTTTAGGAAAATCCCTGTTTCTCTGCTCTACCCTGTTGGCACCTCTGAGTTAGCTTGAGTAAGTGGTTCACGCACTCAAGAGACGTAGATACTGTAACATTGGTATTTATTCTGCTCAGGCCAGTCTGAGTCCTGAAATTAATTCTGTGCTCTGTATCTCTGTGATGAATAATGACTGCAGCTGAGACATGCCTTGTGAGTAATCCGGGAACCATACTCTTACTTATGGAAGAGAAAGTGCAAGCATTGGCAAGAGAGAAAGGTAGCCTGTGTAGGAAGAAGACAGCTCATCTTGTGGGTGTATCAACAAATGCTAAATTGTTAAATCCCTGGATAGGCATCACTTCAAAGGGCCTATGGGTAATGCAGAAAATTATGCAAGCTATATGCATCTTGCAAATTTTAATCCAAAGGGCAAGGTGATGTTCCAAGAGACTGACCTGTGTAAGGACTGGAGGCAAAGAAAACCTTGGTCTGATTGAGTTAAAGCTAGAGATGATCCATGAGACAGAGAAGGATGCAATAACATTGAAAAAAGCGATCTGTTTTCATACTTAGGTGAACTCATAAGTCTAGCCAGCTGCAGGCATGCAGGCCCAGTCAAACTTTGTTGAGCAGAAAGATTCAATATCATCTTCAAAAGTTGTTTCTGTCTTCAATTGACAAAAAGGGGGTGTTGAAAATGTGAACTGTGAACACTAGAACAATCAGTCTCAACAATCAGAAAATACTTTCAGGAGTGAAATGTTTTTCTGAGCTCATATTTTCATTTGTAGAAATTGCTTCCCAAGCATCCTTGGACAGGTGCAATACAATAAACTGATCTCAGAGGCTTGTCTCTATGCCCTGTGTTGAGGCAGCCTATAAGTACCTGAATGGTTGAAGGCTCTATCTCTTCTGTGGATTTGTTAAAGGAATCACTGTGTTACCAGTGTTAGGAGTATCCTGAGGATTCCAGGATTTTTTTTCTTGTATCACCAATCTTCAGGACAACATATCCACTACAAGCAACAAAAGGCATTAGAGTTGTACTGATAGCTGAGGCCCTGCTTTTCCCACTGATCTCAAGTTTGCCAGTATCTGACTTTGCTGGAGGAGAGAGAAAAGTGAATGTTCTTAAGTGCTTCATAATGGGCAAAACTATGTAAAAGAAAAAGTATTTTCAGTAACACTGGCTTGCAACTCATGAGAAGGACCCCAGAAATCTATTTATTTCTAAAATCCCTGAATGGTTGCTGCTATTTCTGTGTATTCCTAACATTATCAGAAGAGAGTTTCCTGGCACTGAATGACAGGGACGACTTTCTCAGAGACTCTGAACTGGTGGGATCTTTTACAAGTCTATTGCTTTGTTGAAGGTTCCTCCGCTTAGGTATAATAAAGGATAATGAACAATTGTTGTCTCTTAGGCTATGTGGAAGTTTGCGTAAGCAGGTTTATTCATTTTACTATGTTGGTTTTAAGGCTTGTGTGTCTCTCCTAGGGGTTGTGGTCTGTTTGCATGGGGTTCACAGCAGAACATTCACACTTCTGTAAAACTGTGTGCTCTGCTTTAAGACTACTCCAGAGTTATTATTAACAACGAAAGTTTAAAAAAAAAAACCAACAAAAAAAAACCAGAAAAAACACCTTACTGCAAGTCATTAAGAAAACCAACTCCTTGAGTAAAAAAAAATCATTATCTTTGGAAAAGGAAACAGCCAATATAACTGCAAACTACAGGTCTGACCACTCATTTTTCATTCTTACAACCACAGAACACACAAGAAAAAAATCCCCTATCTCAGAGATTAAAGAGAACTCAGACTGATGGCTTATTTAAATGAAGTCTCTCAAGCTGTTTAAGGCTGATAATCACACCTGTGCCAAGAGCCTGGCACAAAGATGAAGGGTTGGTTCCAATAATAGGCATAGGGCTCTGCAATTCCTTGCTTTTAGGTCATGGAATAGAATTTAAAATTCATCAGCCATTTACCTCTGAAGATGTGCTGAGAACCCTCTGAACATGTTCCATGGACCAGACCCCTGGGCTGGGGACAGCCTTGACTCTGCAGAGCATGAATCCAGCCTGGGACTGGGTGCGTGCAGAAAAGTAAACACATGTGTGCCACAGATATTTCCTAGAAAGGTAAGGAAAGGAGAGCACAGGGCTGCTGCTCTCAGTCTGGGAACTTGGCACTGATGTTCAGCTTCAGTCAGAATCATTTAGATTCCTAAATTCTGAACTGCTTCTAGGTGGCCAGCAATGATTCAAGGCCAATGCTGAAACCATTAAAAATTGTCTGAGGTCTTAACTTATGTCCTTGGCTGTCCTTCAGGGGATTTGCTCATGGTGTACTTTGGTGACTAACTTGTAAATCAGCCTGGTCCTGGCCCTCCATCCAGAGCTGAGCAAGTCCATGCTTACAGTAATAAACACTGACCACAGAGGGCTGAAATCTGCTGGCAGATACACCCCTACTAGACAGAGGATACCTGGGGCTGCTCTTGATTTGCATTGGTTTAACTGAATAACAGACTTTGCCTGGAAATGGACGGGAGCTGCAAATCAGCCCGAGCACAGCACAGCCCTGCTGAGATGCTGAGATGGAGGAAGGCTTAGAAAGGCCTTTTTCATGCTAAAGCAAAACATAAAAGTCCCTCCCACTGCAATCCAGGAGTCACACTGCATCATTGTGTTTTATCTTTCATTGCTGATTTTAACTAGGCAAGAGAATCAGGCCCAGGATGATGTCTCCTGGAGCTCTTTGTCCCAAACCAGCCTTTGCTGCATGAGCAAGGTGGAAGGTGATGCTACATGTAATGCAGATAGAAAAAAGGGGCAGCACATTCGTCTGCTGGTACAAAGTCTCCCTCATTTCGGTCAGTTTGTGTGAGCCATCTGTTCTTAGCCACCAGCTATTCATTTCCAACATGGTCCCCATGTCAGCTAGCCAGGAAGACTGTGTCCTGAAGATAATGCTCAGTTGTCCCTTGCCGCTGGAGGAACGTGCCCAAGAAACATTTCTCTCTGCTCAACCAACCTCGAAATGCTGGTGACGAATTCAGTTCTTTGCCAATACTGTATGAAACCGCATTTCTTACAACCACTGCCATTTATATAATGCAATATCCATATGGTGATTATTTTATTTATGTTTCCCTTACTTCAAGGCAGAGGAAGTCAGCAGCTGGGGCTGCAAGATAGAGGCACCCACCAGTTACTGGCCTGTGTTGTTCACGGGGGTGATAAGCTTTTATCACCCACTGGGAATTAGGATCTTGTCTGAGTGATAGCATCCATCCCTTGAAAACAGAACAGAGCTCTCACTGTTTGCCTGTCTGAAAGGAAGGAGTTTATAACCCCAGACTTTACAGTGACTGTGAGCTGAAACATGACATAGCTTGATTGTCTCCATTTCTTGACTCATTCTGTTGCAAGTCACAATATGAGCATTTGCTTCCTTTGCATGAAGAGTTTGACTGTGTTTGCATTACCTCTTTCTCTGTATTACAGACTGGAAGTCTTTAAAAACATCTCCCTCTCCTACGTGACTTTGATTCTGCTAATCTGTACCCACCTTTTAAATCAATTAAAAGGCAGTTTATGGTTTACAGAGAGAAAAAGTGTAAATGAGAATCAATTCCTTTGGTCATTGTGTATGTAACTGGAGGATGTTTCAAACACAAACAGGAAAAAGGGTTACTTCAATGGCTTGTTTCTTCTGCTCTTTGGATTTCACAGCAAGGGAGACAGAGCGTAACTGTTGTTTTGCTTTTGTAATTAAAATAACATCATAAGATTATCTATATTGCAGCTGGATATAAATTGTATGGAAAGTTCTTCAGTTAAAAGGAAAACAAGAAAATTTCAGAAGGTCTATTTTAAACTAATCTAAAGAGTTATCTGCTTGCGTTATTTCTTCATGTGGGTTCCAGGAATTTCAACCTTCTCCACAGAAAGACATATTTGGCCCATTTCTTACATTAGTCAAATAATTTTATAAGAAAATGTAAAGCTACAGGATATGATTTTAGCCTTCTAATTTTGCACCTTTGTGATTCCAACTATAGAAAAAATTACTTTAGATTGTCTCTTTAGCTAGGTAATTTCTATAAAGCACGATAGTGTAAAATCATAGGGGAGGGAGTTGTCACTTGTTTCAGTGACTCATGTTGTTTTCAGTCTCAACAACCACAGTCTAAAAACCAGTGAGGGCTCAGGCTGCAGAAGTAAATGTGACCCAAGTGGGAGCTGAGCAAGAGAGAAAGGGCTCTGCTGGGAAGAGGAGTAAACCTCAGCCACACTTTAAGCTTTAGCCACTGTCTTTTCAGGCACAAGCTTTGCTTTTTGTGGGGCAAGCTGGCTGCTGTGGCGTAGTTTGTTTTACTTTGTTTGGTTTCTTCCCCAGAAGGTTATTTTCTACAGGTATAAGGGTCAACTGTGCAACAGCAGTGACACAGGAAGCCCTGGTGTGACATAAACTGTGTGGACTCCTGTCTGTAGTCAGACCATTGCACAAGCACCCGACATCCTTAGGTCCCTACAGTGGTGCTGTACTGTGGCTGGATGGGACAGTCTAAACTCCTGTGATGTCTTTACATGCTTAGACATCTCAGACTGATGTCTTCACAACATAAAAGACTTAACAAAAATGAGAAAGAGCAACCTTCACTTCAGCCCCAACCTCAATTCCAATGGTTGGTAATTGAATTCCTGTAGAATTACTTCTGTTGGGTAATTTCTTAGAAGGATGCATCTTGCTTTTAATATTCTGCATCAGCTTTTAATTATAATATTAATAGTACTGCATGTAAGGGATGTCTGTATTTTTTGTTTTTAAACAAACTCTATTTAAGGGTAAACTCAGGGAATTGAGACAGATTTGATCCAATATTCATACAGCTCTGTGATCTAGACATTCAAGTGTGTTTCATGATGTAAATTGCCTTTAGAAAGCTATTTATTCTGATACATTTTTGGTCTGAAGTGAAATATTTCTGGGAATTCCTCACTCCCACTTAAATTTTTCCAAGGAAATGCCTGTGACATATCAAAGGACACATTTGTATTTCCAGAGCAGAGCAGGAAGGGAAGCATAATGCTTTTTCCAACTTGATTCCGAGGGTGGGTTTTTCATAAATGCTTATCACTGGAATAGCTTTGCTCCCACTTAATGAATGGCTTATGGGATTTTCAGGGCTCCAGCACAGAGTGCCTGCTACGTGCCACAGTGACTCCTCTAAGTTGGTTACTTTTTACTGCTCCCACTCTTGCAAAATTTTTAACAGCTGAGGTGAAGAGGAAGAGAGGGATGGGAAGGAAGTGATGTGGAAACCTGACTCCTATTTGTGCTCTTCTAACAATTAATTCATAATTCAGAAAACCAGACCTGGGCCGTATTCAGAGAGCGTTGATTCTCTATGTGTCTTTGGGGCTTCCCATTTAACAACAGTATAGTAAAATCAGTATGATATAGTAGACCCAACATTTCTAAGGTGTTTGAACTATGATTCTCAGTTTTTATTCATGAAAAAGGGGGAACAGTCTTTCCTCAATATTGTGAAGTCTTGTGATGATAAATCCACAGGTGCCAAGGGGAGGAGGGCTACTTAGATCTGATGTGTGAATGGACAGGGCTGTGAGGCTTCATGTCCGTGGCAAGCACAGGGTGGCCAGCTGGTCCACCAGCGGTGCACCAAAGCAAGTCCTGCTTTGAATTTGGTATTGAAGGTCCCTTTGACCTCTGACGCTCTCCCTAGGAGAAGGAAAGCAGGGAGCAGAGGCACTGATGGCAGAGAGGAGAGCGGGAGGGCAGGCGGAACTGACAGTCAGCACTACTTGGCGCAGCAGGGATGCTGAATTCAAGGAGGAAGGTGAGACAATAATGCCCCCTCCCTGCAAAGAGGGGTGACCTCCGAGGACGACTTCTGCCTCCCACTGCCTCCCACAGTGTTATCTGTTTCTGATGTGAGCAAATGCTGAAGTGAAAGAAACATCCCTCCGTGGCAATAAAAGGAGAATGAACAATGACAAAAGTTAAAGTGTAACGCACGAAATGTGAGTGGAAAGACTCCCCCCAAGCCACAGCCAAACCCAAGCAGTGAGGAGGAGATTACCTGCACCCAACCATCCTGAAATGGCAGCAAGGGATGTGGGGGTACAGCTGCAGGGACCAAGAATCTGCCCCAGCTGTGCACAACTGCTTGAAACCTCCAGATATTGGCAGGAGGCTTTCTCTTACACGGAACTCAGGGAAATTCCTCTGCGAAGGGCTGCTGTTCACTGGGTTGAGCAGCAAGCTGGAGGGCAGGCAGTCTCATAGAGATGGACACCCTGCAGCACTCAGACACGCAGCATGTGTGCACATAAAAGGCTCTTCACCTTACCTAGGGTCAGATTTGTACCCATGTTTGATGTTGACCTTTACAAATTTTCCTCGAGGTAAAACTGGAATGCCTTGACTGTTCTGTGTTTTTAAATTATGATGCCTTGTCTGTATTTTCCTAAAGGAAAGCACGAATTGTTATTAGCCACAGAGATAAGAAGATAAGCCAAGCATTGTTCTCAGCAAAAGAAGAAACAAAGAAACAAAGAAACAAGCCAGAGATAAAAGATACGTTTTGTTTGCAGAAAGTTTTTAAATTTCTCTCACACTAATCTGAAGAAATGACAAGGGGGCAAGCATTATTCTCTATGTGCAAACAGAATCAAAAGATATTTTTGATGGCAGTGATTGCAAGAAATAGGGGCAAATGTGAATGTCTCCCACAGAAATAGTCACATGTCTGCCTTTAATTCTGCTATATATTCAGTGGCTTCAGACACACTGGTTATTTCTCAAAGGTCACAAACTATGTCAGTGGACCATCATTAGAAAAACAATTATTAACTATATTTTCTTATTCTATGGGATTATAGAGATCTACTTGAACTTCAGAGGTCTGTAAAAATGTTGACAGGCTGCAATCTCTGGGTATTTCCCATTTCACCTGCCACTTGAAGCAGGACAATCACCAGTGCTACATGAGATCAAGGTTATTTGCAAGGCTTTTTGAAGAGTAAATAAATTCTTATATGTTTCAGAATACTAGAAGTAGCTTCTGTCCCTGAAGTCAAATATTTGCTGAGTTCAGACACATCCAAGATTATCTCCAGGTCAATTTTGTCACCCACTGGTAAAATCTGGAGCTCTCTGGGGCAATAATTTTTATGGTGCAGGTATTGGCCACTGAAATTACTCTTTCAGTCCTTCTGGTGTAATTTGAATAAAATAAGGTTAGTCATCAGTAAACAGGAAGCTGATTTTGCCCCTGAAGCAGCTGTCTTGCTTCCACCTCTCCTCTGAGTATCGCAGTCTCAGTGTAGAACTCGGCTTCCCTGCAGCATCTTGTTCGGGCCGCTAGCAGGGACTTTCACACCTCTTAATCCCCAGTCCCACAGATCTGTGTGGCCATCTCTGTGTGCCAGATGTTCATTTCTGCAGCTGCTGAGGAGTCTGTAAAGTTTTGCAGTCAGATGTAACAGCTTCCACACTTTGTAGGGAGACGGAGCTCAGTCCATGTCTGACCACTGTAAAAGACTTGAGGTCCATTTGGGTTCTGCTCACACCTTTCACAGTTGCTTGATGTTGGACTTTAGGTTTTTTTCTCCTTTTTGGGCTGGCCTGTATAGAATTAATGTTATGTTCATCTTTAGTTCCACCCAGAGAAAAAAATTATACCTGCATCAAGAAAATGAGGAGAGAACCATAAAATAAAATGCTGCTACACTAAAATATGTAGTGATAGGGCGAGGCAAGAAAGTGGTCTTTATAGGAAATTTTTTTGCTTGAAAATCAGATTTTTTTTCAAGAGTGATGGGGAAGGCATGGGCAGTACTGTAACTGTAAGCAAACACGGGCCAGATTTGGGCTTATTCCAGGAGAGGATAGGAAGAGTAAACTATGATCACTTTGTTTTGGTAGAGTTTATCGGTTAGGCCATGGTTTGCAAACCTCAGTTCTAAACTCAGCTAGTACAAATCGTGAGGCTTTCAAGCATCTGTGTTGGGTCAATCTTTAGAAATATGAATACAAGGAATTCCAGAAGCTTCTGGTATTTCCAGGACAAGGCCAAATTTTGCACGATCTGAAGAAGTACGTTTCGGTTCTGGTTACCACTGAGAACCCTAACCAAGAAAAACAGAAGAAACTTCTATCTTAGAAAACCATAAAATTATCTTGTAAAATTTCAGGTAAACAGAAGAAACAATAGAAAGATGAGCTCTGGATGAGCAGGGGAATGTGCTTCCTTGCTTTCTTAAGCCTATCTGAAACACATTTCCAACCTTTCTAAGGCTCATTCTTGCTGAAGGAAGAAAAATACACATCTATTTAGGCTGCTATTGCTCTGGTTAGGAAACTGGAGAAGCTGTAGTTACTATTTTTACAAGTTTGCTTCCTTCAGGGGAGAGATATCTTAGGGTTGAGGGGGAGGTAATGTGATCTCTTTTTCTATTTTTATAAAGGGCCTGGGGATGCACCAGGAAGCTGCAGCTCTGTGCAGTTGAAAGTCTTCAGCTCCTCTTTTGAGATACTAAGGGAGGAACAGTTAGAAAAGCATGGCCTAATTAAGGATATCTAATATGGTTTCAGGAAGGGAAGGGCATGCCTCATTAACTGGATGGAATTCTTTGAGGATATTGCTGCTCAGGGAGACCAAAAAAAGGCAACTCACTGTGACCATTGTGTATCTCGGTGGGCTGAGAGAGAATAAAACACATTTAGGAAGGCCTGGGGTTGATACTTACATTTACAGAATGGGTAAAAATATAACACAGAATTACCTGGTATTTAAACCTGCAGGGAGTGTAACTCTTTCTTAGTCCTTGAAATCCTGGGTACGTTATGGCTTTCAATATTTTATTTCTTAAAAAAAAATCAAATTATTATTATTATTATTGATCTAATTGGCTTTTGTGATTCAGCCAAAATGAAAGGTGCAGTGTTTCCAAATGATCATGTGCTAAATTTAGAGGGCAGCGAGGAAAATTGCAATTAGATACAGACAGAGTTAAATGCTTTTTAAAGTTTCTAGCATGGCAGATGGCATATTCAATAAAGGTCAGATAAATGTAGCATCATGATAATAAGTCAAAGAGCCTAGAATCAGGAGAGGGAAAAGGTGGTGTGGATGGAGAGTTTCTCTGTATATTGACAGCTTTAATGTGGGAATGGCGGGAGATGCAGTTTTCCCACATCTTTGCAGAAACAGAAACTAAAATGCTTAAAGTTATACTTGGGAGAGAGAAATTACTCATAAAGGAAACTAATGCACATTTTGACTGAGGGAAAAGTAGAGTTTTGCATGAATGTGCTCAGTGCAGCAAGAGCGGGGCTTGCAGCTGAGGGACAGCAAGAGCTCACGGTGGAGGGAGGGTCGATTGGAGCATGGGATTGAGGTCAGTGGGATTGTGGAAGCAGACAAGCCATTTGAGTTCTTCTCACCTGAGGGTGGCATGGGGCCAGTTTGGCCACTCACCTGGTTGCCTGGCCATCCCAAGGGCTACAGGACCAGCTGAGTGCAGTGCTGCCCACTTCTAATCCTTCAGAACCCTGCTGCATGTCTGTCTGCTGGGAGTAAGGGTCCTGTGCTTATAAACCCTCCACCACCTGGAAATTCCTTCAGAGCCAGGGAAACTGCATGGTTTTGATCCTATTGTGCTCCTCAGAGCTTGCAGAGCTGCTCTCAATCTGTTCATCCCTCAGACTGTATGAATGGGGGGGTTTCCCAACCCAGCTGTAGCACCTTGACTCAGGTGTAGCCCCTTGACCCATTTTCTACATAAGCGGTCCTTCCAGCTTGATTTCTTGGGAAAGCCAGGTACTTTCTTTTGCTTGCAAGAGACAACTGGACCCTGAAAGCTCATTGAAGGGGCTGAGAAAGAGTCCTGTAACTGAGGGAAGGTTTTATTTCTTGCTGAGCAAAGGGACCATTATTAGAAGATGGAAAGCAGGTGTTGGAGGGGAAGAAAATGGGGAAATCCTTGTGTTTCTTTTAGTAACCATGAAACTTTAAGTGCTTTGAAAGATTCTTGCCTATATTGTCTCTGTTGATGAGGCTCCTTTGCAATTTAGCACGACTGAGCATACATCACTCTTCACTTTGATGAAAGAGGATGGACACGTAGAGAGAGAGGGTCAGGATGGGCACATAGAGGTGGAGGTCAGGAGAGGAGAGCGTAATGAGTACCTGCCTGAGGGAAGCACCAGGCAGCAGGCATGAGAACAAGCATGGCTGTGCTGGAGGGAGATCCCTCAGGGACCAGGGCTGGGTAAACGTACCTTGAGTGTCACCCCTTTCCCACACCCCCTAGGGTCTGCTCACAGCCAGGGTCCAGGCCATGCCTGTGGACTGTCTCTGCCCCTTAAGACCTTGTAAGAGTCTCTCTCTTGTCTGCTACTCTCCAAAAGTCTCTGCCAGTGTGTGTGTGTGGAAGAGCCACTCTTTCTTTTGCTTGCCTGAGGACAAAAACAGCGTTGAGTGTCATTGATGGGAAAAGGTGCCAGACTGGTGCTCCTGTGTTCAGCCCTAGGCTGGTTACAGCAAACTCAGTGCAGAGAAGATGCTTCCAAGATATTTCCTGAGTATTTGTCCTTATTTTCTGATTTGGTCTGTGGGAAGGGCTCCTTTTCAAGAACCAGCCAATCCTCATGACTGTAAGGGCTGCACAAGCACAAAAAACAAAGAGATCTTCCTTCTACAGAGCCTCAGGTATAGGATGGAGATAGGAGAAAGCAGCCAATGATGTCAGTGAGAGAAGGGAGGGAGAGTAGCTGGGGGATACCAAGAGACAGCAGCAGTTGCAGTGGCAGACCATGTTTGGGGTTGACTACTCGGCTGTCAACTACATTTTTAAAGTCTCGCAGTGACAAAGCATTTACCTTCGGGATAAGAAGCATAACTTGTTTTCCAGAGGTTATTCAGTTCTTGATCTCTGATTTAATGCAGCCAGGGAGGATATTACCCAGGATGACTATTTTGTGAGCAATGCATCTGGTTTTAGGGAGCTGGAATATCCAATACATCTTACTAAATCACTGGCTAACATTCAGCAGGGAGGAATAAAAGAAGACTTTGTTTGAGATGAGTTTTGAGGTGGAGGAGCTTGAATTTTTGTGTGCACAGATGTGTATCAATGTCCCATAAACAGTGTCCTTCTACCACCAAATTTTCCACGGGGAAAACTCTAACTTGCAATTGACTGAGGTGAATTTGAGCCAGTCACTAACCAGACAGGCTTCTGAGACTATTATCTGTTCTTAACAGGACTTGGACCAAGACTCCAAGGTGTTTCTTAGCTCAGTGCTGTATGAGTACAAGGGAAGAAATTGTATTCTGCAGACCTGTAACCCAGTGTATAAAGACAATTTTTGAAATTCCAGCTCGACTATACTCAGTAAGTGTTTTACTACTGATCTAAAAAGGTTGAGAATTTCTTCAAAGTATACAGAAATTATAAAATACATACAACAGGCTATTCAGTGCCCCAGAGGAAGCAAAAGGAGGCAGGAAAACAATAGATGTCCTAGAGTGATTTGATTGACTGTATTTTGAGACTAACATACCAAAAAATATTGTTCAAGAAATACATGCATGCACAGTTATTTGTGCTGTGAAATGTCACATGCCTGCAAACAAATAGGTGAACAAGGTCTTGCACGTTCATTCCCCCACCTGCACGCAGGACGTTTCCTGGTCTCACAGCACAGTGCTCTTTGCACACCAAAATGCCTTAAAAGTACACAAACGTCTGGATTAAAATTCCAGAGTCCTAGACCGGCTTCAACAGCCGCTAAGGACTTCAGTGCAGAACTTGTGCTGGGGAGTGAGCTTTAGTCCTGGGACCTTCCCATGATATTGGCAGCCCTCCAGCACCCAGCTGTGGCCATGCAGCTCCTCGGCACCAGAGCAGCCCTCTCTGTTTGCACAGCACCGGACACAATAAGCTGCCAGTCAGATTTGTTGGATGCTGTGTGATTTTGTGATATTAATAATATAATGATAGCATTATAACTGGACCATTCAACTCCGTAGTTTGTTCTTCTATAAATGATTTATAAGTTTTATGCATTTTATATGCCTCTCATTAAAAATGCATTGAAAAATACTATCAAAATACCATTTCGTGAAGCTCAGTCTCTCTTTATTCTTGTTACAGCCATCTGCCATTAAGCTTTAATAACTGGCTGATTATAATTTATTAATTTATCACCTGTTCTTTATACAGTTGGATAAAATAATTGTCAACCAATGTGAAATGGCCTCCTATTGTGTTATTAATCCCCAAAGCAATTAGAAAACCCACTGATTGCACAAGCCATTGAAAATGGGCAGTAACTCATGTTAGAAATTATCTGCAGTGCTCCCATCAGTGTGTGATTGGTAATGACGTTTCTGTTGCCAGTGAGAATTTGAAAGGGGCAGTTTAACTAGGGAGGCTTTTAATTTTATTTATTTATTTTATAATAAGCCTGGATTTATGGAGCTGACAGTAGATGTGTAGGTTCCAGCTTGTCTTATGGATTCTCCGGGCACAATCTTGGAAAGACAACATCAATTTCATATAGTGTTGTGCTCTTGCTCCTCAAACGTTCTTTGGAGAGATTTCTGCCCCAGCTAACACCCCCGAGGATGAAAGGGTAATTTAGGGATTGCTTTAAATGCCAAATCTTTTAGGAGATTGACTTCAGTCAGCTTTGGATGAAGACATCAGACTTCAATATCTCTCCTTTGATTTTTATCTGCCAAGGACTCAGTATGGGTTAGTCGTGGGCTTTCTGATATGGATATTTACAGTATGTGAAAAGGGACAGAGCCAACGGTTTGTTGGATCCAACAACTGTCATTTAGCAAAGCCGTTTGCTTACTCTGTCAGTGTGAAGGAGATATGCAGCCCACCCCAGATGTGAAGAAGTTCCTTATCTGCCATCCTATTTGCAGTGCAGACTATGTGTTACAATACCTCTGGCAGTAACAAGTCACATTCCGGTAGTGCTGTCCCTGATGCAGATTTAACTGCTTTTCTGGTGAAAGGAAAGAAAGGAAAAACAAAATGTCACTGACATCAGAAAGCAGAGACACACCGCTGAGGAAAGCAGCTGTAAATGGTTCTTTGTCCTAAACGAAGCTGCTGGCCCCTCTGGTGTGTGTGCTCAGTCAGGGACCACGCTGGTGGGTCAGGCACACTGGAGGTACAGAGCTGCCAATTACAGTGACACTTTGTTCCACGCGGCTTGAAGTGGTCTGGGAGAACTTTCACTTAAACAAGATGATCACAGAGATCAACATTCTGCTATTGAACAGAACTCTGGGCAGACTTAGGAAGAGATTTTTTCACCTCTCTTCTGTCTCCTGCAATACCTACCACACAGTAAATATCTGCGTTAGCGCGATGTTGTGATTCCAGAGCATAAGAACTTCTAGAGTCTTCCAGCAATATCATACTCCCTCTGCATAATGGCAGGATAGTTGAATTATTGCCCTGCCACCCAACACTTCTGATGCCTGTGCTGTCCTCTTGCAGGTTTTGTAACCTCTCCACAGTTAAACAAGGAGAAGCTACTTTGACAAAAAGACTTGGGAAAAAATGATGTTGAATTGAACATATTATGAGATTTGTACTTCCTACTTCTACAGAGAACCCAAAGCAGAAGTAAAGAGGCCATCCTTGAAATTCTTATACTATTTCTGGCTTTTCTGGAAGTAAAAACGGAAGAAATCTCATGCAAATATTTTTCCTTCTGAGACATCCAAGCCAAATATGCAGATATAAGGGGTTCAGATAAGGCAGACAGGGAGTACATAAAGTACAGCAAGTTCCTAAGAAAATTTCCCACCTTAACCCTTCAGTGTGTCCACAGATAAAATCCAGACTGTAGAAAGTCCTCAGAAATGGTGTAAGTGTCTTGTATTGCAGGTACCCACCTTTTGCCTACACAATCCTCAGCTGGGATGAGCATGGAGAGGATTTTCCACTCCTTCCCACCTCTGTAGATACACACAAGACTACTCTGCAATCTTAAACTAGAGTAATTACAGCAACCTCTTAATCTTAGGTTGCAGCAAAGAGTTTGCCCTCTTCTGTGAGCAACAGACAACCAATGGTGTTTTCCCCAGATTTGAATTTCATGGTCCTCCTTGAGTCAGGTTCTCAGCACCAGCTGGGGAATTCCTGGGCATGAAAGCTGATTATGGAATGGCACAGACTTGCAGGTCATTTCTCAAAAGGTGGATTGACAATTGTTACAGGTTGTTTTTTTACTGCAGGTAAGAGGTCTCCAGCTGCAATGTTAGTGGACTCACACGGCATATAATCCTTTCTGAATGTAAGAGCAACGCAGAAGAACATCCACACTCAAAACAAGACTAGGGGCAGCTATCCATGTAAGAGAGCTCTCTGGCTTCTGTTGTCTCCAAAATTGATGGTCTATATAATGCACCAGAAAAAAAAATAAATCACAGCTGAAGAACAGTATCACAAAAATCTCTGAAACATGAGGGAGTACCAATGGCATTTCCCCTCCATAAAATCATCCTCTAAGGAATCTGTGGTATTTTTGCTTAACAAAGTTCCAATTTTGGAATCCATTAAAAGAACCACTATCAATCACATATTAAGGGATTTATTACAGAAATGTGGTTGAATTCTATGTGGATCTAAACTCCTTTTAGCAAACCTTATCCATATCCCATGTTCATTATTTCCACAAACGGATTGCATACACCTGTGTGCATCTCTGAACCCATCAAAGTAATATCCCATAATTATTTTTACTGCATTAAGTGATGTTCTCTGGCCACATCTACCCTGCTGAACACATTCAGTAGTGGTTACATCCCCACTAGACTGGCTGGCCTCCTTGACAGCAGGGTGGCTCTGTCCTTTCCTTACCACACTTGGCTTTATGTTCTTCTTCTGGTCCTTCTTCCCCTAAGACATAGCTGTCATTTTGGGTCCCTTCTCAGTTCAAATTCTGAGCTGTGCTGCAGTCTTGATGCTTGGTGTGCTCACAGAATGAAGCTGAGATTCTGCATTTTGATCTTGTATGTATGACGTGACAAGTCTGGAGTCTCCTGAGTTTGCAATGCCTGTAGGGAGTTGCTGGAGGACTCTGCAGAGCTGAAGAAAGACAGTCTGGTACATTCTCATCCATACTTCCTGCTGGGAGGTATTCCCAGAGCAGAATAGATAAGACATAACATTTGATTTTTCTTTCAAAGGACCTACCTGGTACTTTCCAAGAATAGCATGAGAGTGAATTAATCTTTGTGCAATACGGAGGATCAGTGAATCCAGAACAGGCGTGCTGTGGGGAGTGAGGTGATGGTGTAGACATACCCTTGCCCAGGTAAGTGTATGTAAACGGGAGTGATTTTCTGGGGACAGAGAGGTGTGGGAAAACACTGGGGAGCTCAGCATTCAAATGCTGTGACTGCATCTTCAGCACTGAGGGTGCCAGCCCTTGCGAAGAGATCCTGAACATGAATTGGTAATCCTGCTCTGAATGAAAAACACGCCCCCAGATTTGGGGTTTCTCTGTGAAGGAGGAAGACCCAAAAGCTTCACCTGAGTTAATTCTGAAGTGAAAACATAAGCCCTGACACACAGGAGCATTTGCACTTTTCTGTGGGAAAACACATTATTAGAGCTTGACTGAAATGTGTAGGAGATTAACAATAAAGACACATAACTTCATGTTTCAGATACTGAGTACTAGAGTTTGGTGATGACTTTCTCATCCTTGTTTAGACCCTCCGTCTTAGGGAAGGTCTTGTGAAAGTAACCTATTTCTTTAAGAATGCTGTGCTGCAATGTAGATGGTAAAGACAGTGAAGATCCTCTGGAGATCCTCTGCAAAACACCCTGGAGCCATTTGCATCAATTAACTCCACCACCAGCATGTGGCTGCCTGTAGGCCAGGCTGTTGCCTATTATCTCTTGAAGTGGAGATAATTTTTCATAGAGAAAGTGGGAGGCTTTTGCTTACAAGAATGAGTTCACCCAAGGGTGCTCAATTTAAGAGCTCCTCTGTAGTCTCTTAATCAGAGTGGGCAATTTATAAGATACTGCTTAAAAGAAAAAAAAAATTTTCATTTAGTCTGTTGAATTTTACTTAATCTGGTGCAGTTTGTTTTTAGGACTTCTAAGGTCTGATGACCACATGGTATATCACATTCCCAGGATGTGATCCAAGACAGTAACACAGTGGGGTAACTACCATCAAATGGTATCCCTAGCTCCAGTTCTGACTTGAAAAGAGCATCACTAGCACCTCTAGCCATGGTTTTTGACTTTCTTCCAAGGTTTCCTCCTCAACAGATGCTGAAATCCCAGAAGAAAGCAGGGATGAATATAGTGAAGCAAATGAACAGCATAGTTAATTAGTAATTAAAGTCTCTTAAAACAGGTAGGACTGCACTGAATCAAAAAAAAAGGAAGGTTTATTGGACCTCTAACCTTAAAAGATTTTTCTATTGTACCTATCATGCCATTTTTTCATGACTAATTTTTAATGAGTGAAAGATGGGAGCATGTCCTGATATCAGATACTCAAAGCAGAAATACGGAGCAGTTCTGCCATCTCGAGTAAGACAATTCAGTTTGCTGCAATGGTAGCAAAAGATAAGTTTGCAGCCAGGCTACTGCTTTCAACCAGCAAAAGAAACAGAAGAAAACACACAGAGAGCATGCCTATCATTAAAGGACAGAAAGGACTTTTAGAGTAGCTCCTGGGGACAGGTCTTACTATGATTGTGCACATATGAACCTGGCACAACAGAGCCCTTCTGAATTCAGTTTTTGGAGCTGCAGACAGATCCAACAAAATGACAGCACCAAATACTAAGGCTTAAAATAAAATTTGTGACAGATGTATTAGGAGCAAGGTTTGGAGAGGAAGAGGATCGGGGTTGATGGACTCTGACAAAATTCCACCACAGTGAGTCACATTTTAATTGAAAAACAATAAGAGAACGCAAGGGTGGGGAAAAGACATGGGTGAAAATCAGAGGTCACCTGCCGTTGTGATAATTTAACTGAAGTTTTGGAAATGAATCATCACAGCAGGCGATGGAAGGTTTCACCCCAGGCAGTGACAGGAAATGCAGGGCTGTAGCTGTGTGCAGAGCATTTTGGGCTCTCAATCAGCTCTTATTGATTGGGAAAGTACAGCTGTGCTCAGAAATTCTCAGCTTTTCTCTCACTTTCAGTTCGACAGAAAGAAAAATCTCAAGCAACCTTTTTCAGGTTCTTTTTCTCGGAAGCAATGGGGTAAGTGGGAGGGGAGTTCACAGGAGGAAAACACAAAACTCACAATTTTACTCACATGTCTAATGAAATCACATGCTGCCAGTGGCCAAAAAATAGAAAAACCAACCAATCAAAAAAAACCCCAAAAAACCAAACCTGAAAAACCAAACCAAAAAACCCAACCAAAAAACCAAACAAACCTCACAACCCCACACCCTTTCTTGAAAGAAGAGATACAAACAGCTGTCCAGGAGAAGACCCTACTGAGACACTCTTCAGAAAGGCCCACTTTTGTCCATAAGCATGCAACCATCTAGGACATTCCTCTTGGGGCATCAGACTTCCTGGGATGGGAAATGATCTTGCCTAGAAGTTGAGCTTAATGCCAGTATTTATAAGGCAGAGTTTTGCAAACTTCTGCTGCCAGGTGTCCCTGACACTGCCTGTGAGGTCTCCTCATTCTGGGTCAGGTTGCAGTGCACATCAAAACAGTTCACGTGCCGCAGCAGTACACTTACTTTGGAAAGCTATAATCATATGGCTCTGGATGCATTTGCCCTTGGGTGAGAAAGGAATGTGTTAAAGGTCAAGCCAGCATATCCACTTGGTGTGGCACAACTCTGTGGTGACCTCAGCAGTCCAGGAATGGGTTAAATGTAAATGCCTTAATGTTTCTGAATCTGGTTGCAAATGTCTTCTGTACCAAGCCTAAAATGTCTTGGGAACAGATTTTTTCTACAAATCAGTAAATGCTGTGTGGTGTCTCTATCCTTTCAGGTGTCTCTGTACTGGTTTTTATCTCATGCTGTGGACATGGTGAAGAATGGTGGGCTTTTTAAAAATCATTGCAACCAATAGATACCAAATGGTGTAAGTCAGGAACCAGCTGCAGAGATCCCTGACATCTCTGAGGTCTTGTTATGGACCTTCACTTTGCCTCGATTTCACTCTTGTCCAAACATGGCCCATTTGACAATCGCCTCCTCAAAAAACAATGGGCGACTGAATGGCCATTGAGTGACGGTGCACGGACGGAAGAAGCATTTCCATTTTGCTGGTTAAGAACCAGATATTGCATGGTCCCTAGACACATGCATAAATGGATAAATATGTACCTGTGCATGTGATACCCCACTGGATTATGGTGTGGGGCACACTTATATCATGTGGGCTTTTCCAGGGTTTCATACGCGAGCTCCACTGAACATGTAATACATGCACACTGACTTGTGTGCATGACTACGGGTGTGCCGGTCATCTCAAAGAGGAACCGAACTCTGGGAAAGTTAAATAAGATTATAGGCTGCAAGGTACACACAGATTTAAGGGAAGGTAAAACTCTCCATGCATGATGGATGCCAGTCAAGAGCTGAGAAGATCCACAGGGAGAAACTTACACAGTGTTTGTACAGAATAAAGATTTTTAAAAGTGTGTGAATAGGTAAAACTGAGACACTGCACTAGATTTTCTTGTTTCCTTATTTTGTGCTTAAAAATATCTAAGAAATTACATGCAAAACAAGAATTAACAAATCCTCACCTCAAAGAAGAGGCCAAAACAAAACCAGAATCCCCTCATCTCCTGTCACCCTTAAAATCCCCCAGCATTTTCACAGTCTGATGCATGTGACATGAAGCATTTAAAAGCCAGGAACCTCTAAAAGTTACAGTATCTCACAAAACTTTTCATGTCTGTAGGAGAGATGTGTCAAATTTTCCCTGTAACTCAGAATATCTGATTTTTATAATGAATCAATTAAATATTAATTTATTATTAATGTACACTAAAAATGCAAGGAATACGAAGTGCAGCAGAGTGATTTCAAAGTGCAAAATGTAGCCTTTTTAATTTGAAGAATGTTTTACACCCACTTTCCTCTGCTATCTGTTAGTTCCCCAGATACAAAACCCTGCAAAGCCCAAGTAATTCTAAAAACCCTTGTTAGTTTTATTAACTGCACTATTTGTCATACCTATTGTTTCCTGTGTAAGCAACAGATATATGGTGATTTTTGTTCCAAAAGTCTATTCCCAAGAGAGTCTCAGGGCTCTGAGCACCACAGCAAAATGCCTGTAGATGTTGAAGTGAGATTGAAAGTTTGTTTTGATCTCTGAAGCTCAGCCTGGCTTGAGCACGACCACACAAAAAATGCTGCTGGTCCTAGGATACTTTTGTGCTTCAGAGAAGGAAATGGTAGTATGCAAACTGGAGCTAGAGGTAGGATGAGCCAGCAGTGTGCCCAGGTGGCCAAGAAGGCCAATGGCATCTTGGCTCGTATCAAGGATAGTGGGGCCAGCAGGACCAGGGCAGTGATTGTCCTTCTGTACTCTGCACTGGTGAGGCTGCATCTCGAGTGCTGTGCTCTGTTCTGGTCCCCTCACTTTAAAAAGGACATTGAGGTGCTAGAGTGTGTCCAGAGAATGGCAACAAGGCTCATGAGAGGACTAGAGAACATTTCTTATGAGGAGTGGCAGAGGCTGACGGGTTTGTTAAGTGTTGAGAAGAAGAGGCTCAATGGGACATCATTGCTCTCTACGACCATCTGAAAAGAGGGTGGAGGTCAGTCTCTTCTACTGTGCCTGCAGTGAGAGAACCAGAGGAGAAGACCTTTAGCTGAGACAGGCGAGATTCAGATTACATAATAGATTTTTTTTTTCACTGTTAGGATGGTCAGGCATTGGAATAGTTTGCTCAGGGATGTGGTGGAGTCACCATTCCTGAAGGTGTTTAAGAGGTGTCTGGATCTGGTGCTGGGCAATGTGGTTTAGGGGTTACACTGGTGCTGGTCTGATGGTTGGACTGGATGATTTTAAATGTGTCTTCCAACCTTGATGATTCTGATTCTGTTCTGTGTTGGAGTAGGGTTTTCCATAGTATGGGGCACTAGCAGGCCATCCACGTGTTTATGATGAAAATCTCAGAGCATGTGGAACGGCTCTTCTTTAAACACACAGGTTTTAGGCATTTTTGGGAAGGAAGAAAAAAATTATTGGCAGGAGTTAGTAGATTTTAGTACAAAAAATATGCAAATTACTGCATTTCAAATGAATTCTCAGATGACTTTGAGGCCGCCCAAAGATCCTAGATCATGGAATTATGGAATAGTTTGGTTTAGAAAGGACCTTAAATATTATCTAGTTCCACCCATCCTGCCATGGACAGGGACACCTTCCATTACAGCAGGTTGCCCAAAGCCCTTTCCAGTCTGGCCTTGAACACTTCGAAGGGTGGGGCATCTACCTTGTCTCCAGGAAACCTCTTCCAGTGTCTGGAGCTATGGTGGTAAAGAATTTCTTCCTAACATCTAATCTGCATTAATCTTTTTTTGCAGTTCAAAGCCATTCCCCGTTGTCCTATCACTACATACCCTTGTAAAATGTCCCTCTCCACCTTTCAAGGTGAATACCTTTGTTAGCATTAGGGTAACTCTTAAGTGTACCAGTGTTGATTGGGGACTTGTGGTGCTGACAACAAAAAATACTAGAGCACTGAAGGTGCTTCATGACCCTCATCACTGGCATAGCTGAGCACCGTGGAGCATCACTTGTTCCTTCCTGAACCCTCCAGTGGGAAAAGGAGCAATCATCTTTCTGAGGTCTTTAAATATAAATGGTCTGTGATTCATGTGACCCAGGAGGGACTAGAAATGACATCTCCAAAATCTTGTGTTAGTGTCCTGCGCCTATTGTCAGACTTGGTGACAAACGTGCTACAAACTTCTGTAATGCAATGGCAATATCAGACCAGGTCTGTCTTGTTGGAGGTGATCCATGAGATGAGCCTGAGATGAGCTGGATGAGCGTGGCTTTGTGGATGTGTGGTGGGGTCTGATACAAAGACTGCAGAAATATATGAACTCTATGTTTCCATCTATTAGTTTGTAAGTGATCAGGCTTCTAACTGCTGTGGTTGAAATTTGCAGTTTTAATTGGCTTCTGTAGATATTTAGATTATACAAGATTTCCAGCTTTACTGGTATGATTATTAAGGAGACACATTTAAAAGTATGGACTTACTATAATTATTTTTTAACATGTCTCTAAAAGTTGAGGACTGTTTTGTAAGTAAAATAACCAACACCAGTATTGCTCAATTCTGTACCAAATTAAGTTTAAGAAGTTTGTACATAATAAATAATGTTATGATTTGAAAATGTTCCATTACATTACGTTAATAAGTCTTAATAGGCATGGATCATCACACACAGTTGTTAGCTTTATTGTTAATCAGATCTTTCTCATTAACACACTGTAGTTAAGAATGAAGTGCCCTAAAACTGACTGCGTAATGTTAAATGTAATTCCTGAAACTACCATATTATGCTGTTCTAAGTACCTTGGAATTGCTTATTTAATGGAATACTCAGCCCCTAAAATAAATCCTTTACTTTCTACCATTAACTTCACAAAATGTTTTAAGGACAAACACAGCACACCGTCCTTTCAGGAGAAGGTTGAAGTTATTAGAAGTTTAAGAGATCCTGATCAGCAAATGCCAAATCTAAACTTGTCACAACGGTACTTATAATAGCTGAACTTTCCACCTCCCCGTGAGTGGCCTGTCTTGTCACACTTATTCTACCTGACCTATTTTCCAGCTCTGCACTTAAAGATGTTTAAAAAATTTCTGCATCTCTTGAATGAGGACAGAAAGAGTTTTCATAGCGCTGAATCAACAAAAACCCAGTCTACGACTGGAGACCTCTGCCTCCTGCTTCCCACAAAAGGGATTTTCCTTCTGGAGCTCTGGACTCTTTCCACCTGCAGCATTCACTGGCTGGGGAATTTCATAATGAGGTGAAGATGCCAGGACCTCACAGCACATCACTGAACTGATGCCACGGCTTGAAGGTAAAGAAAACAGAGAATGCAGAATAGTGTGCTACAGGTGTTCAAGTAAAAGTGTTCATCCTGCTGCACTGTCTACATTCACAAAGGGCTCCAGAACACAGAGCTACTTAGCAGCAGCTAACGTGAAGGGTCAGAGCACGGGATAAAGCTCACTCACACAATCACCTGGGCGGTTTTCTGGCATGGTTTGAGGGCAGTCTGGGCTGATCACTCAGCACCTGGGAGACTAGTCTGAGAGGTAGGGGCAGTCCAGCTGTCTGAACATCAGCCCTCACATTCATGGACAGGTTCTGGCCTTTTTTCACTTAGTACAAACATAGTCACAGAGATTTGGTATCAAGATACTGAAGGATAGCAACATCTTGTGCATCTGTGTCTGACTATGGCACTGATAAATATGGTTTTAAAGCCACTAACAAATTTCTTTGTTCTTCTCTCACTCATATATTGGATAGACACGCAGGCAAGAAATTGTACCCAGTCCCATTCTCTGGCACTGGGCCCAACTACCCCATCTCCTACAACTAATCTGTTTTATCATACCAGATGGGTTGGCTGAATCCAAAGCGCCTATTGGAAATGGTCTTTTGTCCGTGCGAGCTTCTAAATTGGGCTTGGGGATTTGTTTCAGAGAATAGTACCTGGCACAGAACCAAACTGTGCCAGAGACTATCAACAGTGGTGACAATCAAGCTCTCTTGTCTGGGAATGACCCTGGCACTATTTAACTCATTGGAATAGATGTCGTCTAAAAACCTTCCAGTTAGTCCTTGCTGTCACATGATTTATAATAGCATACTAAGTAGTAAATCATAGTGTTCAAGTGAAGAAGAGAAAGATTATAATTTCAGCTTTACACGTCAAAAAGCTAAAGCCCATAGGACTAAATCCTCAGAACCTGTTGAGAGTTATGCCTATAAGCAGGCAAGACTATAAATGCTTATTGAGATTCACACCAAAAAAACCCTATAATGTAGACAGGACTTTTGGTCTGGAAGCAGCAGTAGCTTCTCCTACTGGAGGTACAGTTGACAGGTTTCAAAATGTGCTTTTGCTCTCTCCAAAGAAATAAATGTTGTCAAAAATCTCACAATCATAGAATGTTCTGAGATGGAAGGAACCCACATGATACTGAGTCCAGCTCCCTTCCCTGCACAGGAGCATCCCCAAGACTCACACCATGTTCCCGAGATCACTGTCCAAATGCTTCTTGCTCTGTCAGGCTTGATGCTGTGACCATGTCCCTGGGGAGCCTGTTCCAATGTCCAACCATCCTCTGAGTGAAGAACCTTTTCCTAATATTCAACCTAAACCTCCCCTGACAAAACTTCCAGCCATTCTCTTAGTTCCTGTCACTGGTCACCAGAGAGGAGATCAGTGCCTGCCCCTCTGCTTCTCCTCATGAGGAAGTTGTGGACCTCGATGAAGTCCTCCCCCAGTCTCCTCTTCCCTAGGCTAAAAAAGCCCAGAGCCTTCAACCATTCCATGTACCACTTCTCCTGTATGGAAGAGGAAAGGGAAGGAAAGGGAAAGGTGAGGCTAAGGCAGGAGAAAGGTGTTCATGCTGGGACCATGGGGCTGGTAACAAAGAATTGCCACTGTTAGTTAGCAGGGAGCGGCACAGATGTCTTGTGTAGACTTCACCTACATGTCAGCATTGCTGCCAAATTCTTATTTCCCCCAGCCAAATTTCTTCATGTCTCCATTCCTCTAGTTTACTCATTCAATAAATGTTATAACACTGCTGAGAACTGCAGATGCAACTGTAACATGGATGGCCATGGACCTTATCCTTGTTTTAAACACCATGGACCCTTTATTCCATCAAATATATGGCTTACAGACAGCTTTTCATTTCCACTGGACTTTCTTAACTTTTAGAAGCTTTGGTAAATGTTTTATCTTTTGCACATGCATTATTCTGCTAAATAAAACAACTAGTCAATGTGGAACTTGGTTTCTACGGTCAAACTCTTTCTGGAAAACCAGAAGGGAGTACTGTGTAGCTGTAGTTAGGTCCTCTGTTCCTTCTCCTGTTCTGCTGAACCAGCACTTTGTCATCGGTCTATTGCCAAAGGAAAAATGCTCCCTTTTTTTTTTTTTTTTCTCCATACTGTGGCAAATCTGGGTTTTTCAGAACAGAGCCACGAAGGTGAAAATTAGTGGGGAGGGGATGTGGTCTTCCCTCAACAGGATTCCAGTACCATCGGCTGGTAGGAGAAACATGGGTTTAGCCTGGACCTCAAATCTGTATTCTGTCTGTGTGAGACAGTTCAGTATATTTTTAATTAATTACTCATGTCAGTAAGAGCTGCTCTGCTAACACCAGTTATATCTTAACAAATGGGCTCCTCATACCTTTCATAAATATTTTCTCTACCAGATTCAGCAAGAGTGGCCCAGTTTTTAGTAAGGGAAGGCTATGATCAGACATCAAGGTCCTATCTGACTAATGGCATAAGTATGGTGACTTTATGCCTCACATCACTGTGTGTGTCTGGGAAATAGCAAGTAGTTTTGCAACACAAACATTTGGGGCAATATGCTTCCCTTCTGGTAGATTCAGAACTTTAAAAATTCAGTATGTGACTGGATGTTCTTTGGCCACAGAGCCATGAAAGCAGACAGATCCTCAATGTGCCAGTTCCCAAATTATTGATGGTCTTCTGGGTTGTTTGCAAAGTATTTAATAGTTCTAGTTCCTCTTGTGGGCTGTGTTTCTGAAAAGCACATCTTTACTTTTGCACTTCTGCTCCTGTCTCACTGAATTCAATAATTGCAGAGTTTACTGTTCAGCTGAGGTTATGTTTTGGAGCTTTTCCTAACCTTAGCTTCAAAAGTCACTCTGGCTTAGTCTAGAGTGCAGGGGTGGGCACCTGCAGAGACACTCGAGCTGTCTTTAATAGGGCCAACATAGGCACAGGCAGGAATTTGCATGTTTAGTGTATGCTTCAATATCAACATCTGAACTAATTTCTAAAATTAGTTCAAACTCTCTGTGTGTGTTACAGTCATGTTTCTGACAGATCTAGCTGATAAAACACATTATCCCCTCAGCTCTTTTCTGAAGTTACATCATCAAAATATTTTTTGAAAATGGATATGATGACTGGAACTTATATTCTGGCAAAGTTATCAGTAATGTTGTATATATTACTAAAGTACTTTTCAAGTTCTACTTTATATTGCGCATTTTTAGCAAAGATGGAGACAAATCAAGGATATTCAAATGCACATCCTTTAGTTCAGCTTTTTGCAATTGTATGAAAGGTATTCAGAGGGCGGTAAAAATATTATTTGCTTATACAGCACAAAATACAAGTTACAACATAAACACTCCTCATTACTCTTCATTGCAAGCTTCATACATGGAGATTTTAACAGTCTGTTATCATATCATAAAAAGCAAGATCTCTAATAACAGTATTTAGAGATTTCTTTTAACATTTTCTTCTAATTCAAACACAAATTTTAGTTTTCTTTAAAACCCATAAATAATCCAAATTATATATGCTGCAAGAAATAGGCCCATGGGCTAGGTACCCTATGTAACTTTTGGTACATTTTCTGTAACTAGCATAAGTAGTACTTATTTTATTACAGTATCATAGAGTTATCGAACATTAAAAGCTTAATGAAAAACAAATCCTAATTATAGGGTTCACTTACAAGGACTATTTCTGCTAACACATCCTTGCTCTCCATTTAAACACCATTTCAGCTTTTAAATATTAATATACTGCAGTTTGATTATTATTATGCTTGGAATTAAATTATCTTTGTTATATTAAAATAAACCCCTAAACACTAATTTCACTGTTGAATATCTGATGTGACATAGAGTCTGAAACTTTTTGCTAAAATTCTTCAAACTTTCAGGTTTCTCGTTTTACATTGAAAAGTCTTATGGGTTCTTAAGTAATTCAGCATCCCATTAAGACTTCTAATGACTGCCACGATAAATTTAGATGTGTCGCTGGGGATTTGGGGTGCAGTTTTATCTTCAATTTAACCTGATACAACCTACTTTCTCTTCTCTGCCCCCATCACATATTCCTGCCCCTCCCTCACATGGCACCTACTGATCATGTGAATGCGCAGTGAGTTGATGTGGAAATTAACCCCATGCAAGAAAAAAAAGATTTGTTTTCTGCTGGTTTAGCAAACAGACCCATTTGTTCGAGGTGATGGTAGACCTGATGCAAGGAATGCTGCCGAGTGGGAAGGGGCAAAACCTGGCCGTCTTCTCTTGGTGGCTGCTCCAACTCTGGGGTAAATGTAATGTGATGTTTATTAACTCTTTTATTATCCCTAGCTCCCAGATTTGCTGCCTGCTTGTACCTGCAACATGATACAAGGCACAAAGTATGTCAAAAAGAACAAAAGCCTTGAAATGATGCCAAAATACTAAATGAAGAGGAGCAAGCATGCCCTGTCTCTCGTACACATCCGTAGTAGAAGTTGCAAGAAAGCCTGCCGTTTTTGCAAGAGCAGTGATAAGGAGGGGATGCTTGAGGAAGAAATTAGATCTAAAAACTTGAAACTTACACACAAATTACTCCTTCCACTGACTGGACTCCAGGATTGCTGCTCACCAATAGGAAGTTCCAACACGGGACCATGACCAGCCTTTACACTACCTTTAGCCAACATTAGGGTAGCAAATGTGTTTGACTCATGTAGCTGTGACATTATGTATTAAGCCTAAACGAATCTTTAACCAAGAGGAGGACTGGTAAGAAACAAGTGTCCTAGGGTTGGTAAAGATTTTAAACATAGAAGGATTGAGAATACTTGTTTCTTATTTCTTTATTCATTGTGAATGCAAGTGAAATGCATGCTCAGGCTGCATGAGAACTTGATAGAAAAAATGCAATTCATAGCAGTTGAAGTCGTTATCTTGCAAAGAAATCATTAACTCAAGATGCTGAAAAGATAACAAATATCTAATGAGATTCTCTAACCTGGAATTTTTATTCACTGCTGCACAGCTTGGATTGGTTTTTAAATGGTGTTGGTATTGAAGAGGCCATCCCTCTACTCCTAGGTACCTGTTCCAGTGGCAGGAGTGTCAGGATGTATTCAGAGCCCCCGGCTATACTTCCAGAGACTTTTCTGTGGGAAGCAGGTCTCTATTTTATCTCAAAAGTATTGGGACACTGAGATCTGGATCAAATAATACGTAAATCCTAAAATTATTTACATTAAAAAATTTCTCATGGGTTTTAATTTACCTTTTGAGCTCCTGCATGCCTATCTTTGAAAGTGGCTCATCTTAGAGAAATCCTTTGCAACTTACTGCTTTCAGGAAGAGAAGGCCTTTTCAGGCACCTCCTCTTAATGACCTGAAATTAGTAGTTACTGATGAACCTTAAGGCCCATACTAGTGACTCTGTTTCTTAATCCTTCCTGCAGGCCTGTTCCATTTGCAATGTATTTTTGTGATCTGCTTGCATTACTGAATTTGCCTCTTCATTCCCATTTGCTGAGTTATTCATCAAATATGTGCCACTAGAAAGCACCAGAAATGTGAGGTGCTTTGACGAAAATCAAAGTTCTTCAGTTCTTTCTTTTATGTGCAGGGAGTGTGTGTTTGGGTTGGGGTGGGGGTTTTTTTGGTGTTTTGTTTTTTTTTTTCTTTCTTCTTTTTCACATCATCACGTTTGATTTTCCATTCACAGGAAGCCCAAAGAACATTCGCACAAAAATTAAACCTCACTGGAGTACAACAGGTATTTCCCTCCCACTTTCTCAATGGAAAACCAGGACAAATGCCCACTCCAGTGTATGCAGCTTCATAGACTGTCTCAATGGGCAGTTGTAAAGATTTCTTGTAAGATTCACAGCACACAACCTACTCCTAATTTCTGCCCAACACATGAAATCGAACCTGACAGTTTTTAGTTACACGCGGCCACTAAAAGAAACATTTCTGTAGGAAAACAAACATGAAACCCACTTAAAAACCAAAGTTGGCAGCAACCAATTACCTGTAAGCCCAGCTTTGCAATCCTTAACTTGTGGGAATAACTATTTACATGGTACTTTATATCACCCAGGTGCTTCAGGAACGGTAACTCAGACATTGTAGTGTTTTGCAGAAACTTAAGCAAACAGTGACATTACCTCCCAAGGCCAAAGTCAATAGTGCAGGCAGGGTTTTGATCCTGGCATTCCCAGTACTTGACTCTAGGTTTTCCTTTGGCTCAGCAAGTGCACAGAGTTTTACAACGGGGGACTCCTTGCTTCCTCCAGGTCTTCACAGGCTCCTCCGGAAAAAACATAAGAGAAATGGCCAGCTGCAGATTCACTTCACAGGCTTTGGCCAAGGACACTTCTGTGAAAACCTGTGTGTCTCTTCTCCGCTTGCTGAATTTTATCAGGGAGCAAGGGCTTCCAGAAGTTCCAGACCTGGAGCATTTCTCTCATTCAGGCAGGCTGAAGGGCTGTGCTTTCTAGAGATTATAGAGTCTGACCACGCCATCACAGATGTAGTGAAATGGAGCTGGTGTGACACCAGGCTGTGGAGCCACTGTTCATCCCATCACCGTGCTCTTGGGAGTTTGGAAAATTTGAGCATCTCCGTTTAAACTGGGGCACTGACAGTTCCAGAGTTTTCTTCCAGGCTCTCTAAAGTCAGCAGATGCTGTTCTCCAACTCTGAAAGTCTGCACTTGGACAGGCCTTCAAAGATGTTCGAATTTCCATATGAAGAAGCATTAGAACCCTCTCTAAGTAGTGGGTAATATTCAAACATTTGCTTATTTCATGGTTTCCTCTTCTTCTCCTCACTATATCCATGCCCCATGGAATTTTTGTGTTTCTGCTTCTCATCTGAAATGGAACATTTTAATTTTTTCCCCTAAACTTTGAGATTTCCGTGGATTTTTATTGGGTCTTAGCCCATTGTAACCATACCACTGGACTCTGACAAGCTGCTAACAGTTCTGCTCTTACTGTTATTTTACACATATCCATTTGGAACAAGTTCCAGTGGGCAGACCAGGGGGAGAGGCTTCTGATGCTGATCACTGAAGACCAGGGCAAGCTACTTCTTTGATGGGTTTCCACAAGAGTTTCTATGTTGCTGCTAAGCACAGAAATGAGCCGCCAGCACCCTTCCAGCCACAGCTGGCTGGAAATCTGTGGTTTAACCTATGAGTGTCCTCTGCATGTCTGTCACTAACCCTCTGCCAAAGACAGTCTTCAGCAAAGGCTGCCCACAGAGGGGTCTGGAGGAAAGATACTGCCTGCTTTGTGTCAGGTTATTCAAAATAATCCAAGTACTTATTTTGAAACAGGTCTGCTGATGGTCCTGAATCGGAGGAGGAAGAACCAACATGTTCTGCTGCAGCAGTGGAGCTGAGGGATGGTCACTTGCAGTTCTTGAGCACAGGCAATCAACAGAGCCAGATCCAGATGAAGAAGGACTATCATAGACAGTCCAGATCAAGCTGCACACAGGATGTCTGGAGATGGTAGGGAGGACACTGGTCGTCTTAGCTTCTTTGGGTTTCTTGTCACTGCACAGGAGTTAAGCCACAAGAGATCTCTTGAGCAGGGAAATATTGTGTGGACAAAAATTGCACTTTGCTGCCTGCACAGTAAATTTACATCAAAAATTATAACTGTGTATTGACATCCATAGAATTCCACATATGAATATAGAATGAGGCCACAAACACACCCTGAACCTTTGTCGTGCTGGCTGGGAATATGATAAGCATGATGAAAAACTCAGGTGATGCCTGTCTGATTTTGCCTGGCTGTTGAGAAAGGCTAGACAGCAAGAGTGAAATTTTCCTGGTCCAAGATATGCTGTCGAAGAAGTTCTAAATAATAACCTTCTTCCTGATGCATTGGAGTGGACTGAAGCCCTGCCCTTCACCAGGTTACTGATCCTACAGCAGAGCATCCCATGTCCAACCTCCCCTGCTCCACACTCAAACCCATTGCAGGAGTGACCGTGGGTGACTTTTCCCGAAGTGAAATAGTCAGAGCTTCTGGCCAGAAACATTTTTTTTTTTTGAAAAGACAATGACATTTCAACAATATCTCATGGTGCTGCTGCTGCTTAGTGAGCCAAGGATCCTGCCTCAGCCTAAAATGTTTTGTAATACCAGTTATACCACCAATATCAGTCACTCTCATTCACTGTGAAGGCAGCAGCAGCAGCAAAATCACAATCACATCAACAACCCTCTGCTGCCTGATGAGTGGATTGGTCAGCATAATTCACAGCACTGCAGGTTAGTTTTAGCAGTGCAATTTTGTTCAGGAACATGGTGCTTTCACACATCTAATTGAATAGCTGTGCTTGATCTTTGTATCTCAGGATGGGCCCAAAGCATATGATGATTTGCAATAAAAACGTAGCTTAAAATGCCTTTAGTAGAAAGAACTACTATTTTCACCAAAAACTCCATTACTCCCCAAACCTTCCCCATCATAGTAACGTGAGTAAAAGATGTGCAGTCCAATTTTTTACGCTTGTGCATACTGAGAGTAGCACCTTTGGGGCTATTGACAAACATGAGGTGGCTCTTACTTGCCAAGTGGTTATTTTTGCAGAACAGACCAACACATTTCCTGTATTGCTCTTACTGAAAAAAACACTCTCAGCTTTGAGGGTAATACTTGCCAGTGCAGGGTGGGAGCTGCAAGGAGGGGAAGCAGGGCAGTGGTGGATCTTGTTACTCCTTGATGCTAGAGAGGTGTCAGAGCACAGGATGCCATCACACCATCACACCTTGCTGCAGCAGCCGCCTACATGTGCACGCTTTCTGACGAGTGGATTGAGGACCTGACAAAGCCATGGTGCTTGTGCAGCATGACCAGCAGCCAGGGCATTTCATGTGCTGCAGATGTGGGCAGGGACTTCTTGGGGTGAAAAGAAGCTCATGACACTTCAAACTCTCATATTTGAAGCTTTGCTCAGTACTCGATGCTTATCAGATTTTCACTGCAGTGTGGGCTGTCAGCCACTTCTCTGGAGATACTTTAAAATAGTATCACCAGTTATCTGATCTTCTCACTCTCTCAAGATATCACCAAGACTGCTTTTGCTTTCACTGCAGGGGTGAAGGAACTAAAGAGTGTCAAGGGTCTCTTCACCTTATCAGCCCCTTCTGCTCCCTCTTAAAATGTGTTTGTAAACCCTTTTTATGACCAGCCAGTTGCAGTGGGAGAATTCTGGTGCTGAGACTTCCTCACTCTCTGCCCAGTCAAATGAGTCAAATACTTAAACCTCTGATTTGCCCTAATTCTCTGCCAGAGTAGGACTCACTAGATTTGATTAGTACACTTACACAGTGCCCATCCCCATGGTACTTGAGCTTCCTCTCACCTCCTCCTCCTCCTCTAAGATTCCCTTTGGGTTAGTTTTGAGAAGCAACAGTGACTTGTATTCCTAATCAGATATAAAATGAGAGAAGAGATGCTTATAGAACATAATTTTTATGTGTCATGTGGATACTTCGGAGTTGCAAATCCCAAATTATTGTACAGTGGTTGATTATTGATTCTGCTCTTTGAAATTCAAACCTCTGGTCTTCTCAGAAGGCCTGACAGAATTTGACACAAAATGATTACTTAGCTATGGATTATTTTTTTTGCCATCTAACCCACTGAATTTAATAAAATATTGAGAAGTGATTTCACAAGAGGGTTCCAGAACCAGAAAATGGAGGGAGGAGCTGTCCTTTAGTAGCTTGTATAGGATTTAGATAATTTCTGGATTAGCCTATTGAATTTGATTTAGGTCCTGATTCAGCAGAGCATTTTAGTACTGCTTACTTTGCTGAAATGAATAGGGATGGATCTGAACACAGACTTAGAGATCATTACATATTAATGGATGAGATTTTTAAAGGTATTTAAATGTTTAACTCATTAAGTACCTTTAAAAATCTGTCTTTAAATACCTTGCTGAATTAGGGCCCTAATTCCCACTGAATTCTCTGGGGGCTGGATTCTCCAGTTTGCCAAGTTCATTTGCTCCCTTTAGACTTCCTCCTGACGTTTTCCTTGATCAGCAAATGTGTGTTGAAATACACCTTGTTCTGTCTGTAGCTGGCATTTAAAATACATTCATTAAACACGTTGGCTAATGCGTTATTAAAGAAACACCTTTTATCCTTCTCTAATCATATTCTTGGTACATCTCTCATGATGCAATAGGTGCTGGGTACATTTCAAAGGTGTGTAATTGTGTCTCAGAGCATTGTGATGTAAGAGGCTTCTCGGGTATCATCCTTCCATGCGTGAGACAGGGCTGGGTTGGTTTATGGGATGAGAGCATATCTGATACGTTGGCACTGGGTGGAGGAAGAGGTTGGTGGTAACGCTGCTGGGAGGTCATGCAGGGTTATGGTCCAGTGCTCTCTCCAGAGCAGCCACCTCACTGCTGGGGACATGATGCAGAACAGGCCAGACAGGTACTTGTGCCCCATGGGCTGACAAGGCTATAAAAGCCTGACTAACAGACCCAAGGCATGAGGGGAGCACAGGGAGGGCAGTGGTCTCTCTGCACAGTGCCTGAAGCAGCAGCTCCACAGCACCAGGAGTTCTGGCGACCCTGGTCTGGATCAGAGGGAGGTGTGCTGTGCTGCCAGGCCTGGGTGACACAGAGAGCACACCCACCACCCCGCACTGCCGGCGGGGTGCCACAGCCTGCACATTCCCCCAGGAAATCTCTGCCTGTCCATCTCACCCCTCGGTGCCTACGCCGTATTGCTGAGCTCTGGAAGGAATGTAAGTGCTTCATTGACCACGGAGTTGAATTTCGCCTGGATTAAATCCCTTTGAAAATTTAAACTGGCTTGCTGATGAGCTACACAGAAACACTTCCTGTCTCCTGCATTACCATCTCTGAGTTTTGCCCTTTCTGAAACACAAAGCATCCATGGAGGGATTTCAGACTTGTGGTAGACGGTAGTGAAAGAAATATTATCCTCCTGTAACACGGAGAGCACTCAGTTGACTTAAGTCAGTTTTGGTCGAAGAAATTTCCATCAGCTTTAGCCTCATATGCTAAAACCTGGCATAAACATGATTGAACATTTTTGAAACTAGAGAAAAAACCAGACCTGTGAGAGAAATCGTCTAGACCCACAACAACACAAAATCTACCACCTCTCTGCACTTGTGCCATTTATCAGTATTTAATACAAATAGATACACAGTGGAGCAAAAGGGAAGAAGAGAACCCCACAGGACATGACTTCCAATTAGCAGGGGGTCACATCCCCTGCTGTGATTTACTATTGGAAAAACATGCAAAAGATAATTGAACATTACACTCTCCTCTCCCCCTGCTGCTGGCAGCATTATGAGCAGAGCTGCTCTGGACCCCTCGGGGAGATGGGGAGAAGGGATCAGGCAATTACATGCAGCGCCACATAATAACAGTGATTCATAACCTCGTGGCACTAAACTCACTGGGCCAGATCTTTAGCTAGTGCCCGCTGGTGTAGCTTCATTGACTTCAGGACGGAGATGCTGATTTACGTCAGCTGCAGATCTGGCCCATTTACTTGTTCTCTTTAAGAAAGCAATAAAGTATACAGAGGGAGACTAGGATGTGCAGTGCTCCACAAGGCAGCATGATGGGATTCTGCCGAGGAATGCTAAATACCTGAGAGATGGTGACCACTTCTGCTACGTAAGATCAGGTTATATTGCCCTTGTGCCTCCTTGAGTTGGCTTGAACTGTGAGATTTGCTATTTTGGACTTGAAAGACCCAAAGAAGCTGGAGTGGTGTTAGTTATAAACTCTGCTAAGCAATCAAGGAAAAATCGCTTTCTGTACAGCTTTAGGAACAGGTTCTTGCTACCAGAATCATGGTCTGGCGGTGCTGGTATTCCTAATATTAGAGGAAGTTTCCTTAGTCTGATCATTTTCTTCTCCTGATTTGCCTTGGTCTGAGTTGGTCTAAGGGAAGGGAGCATAGTACAGCCTGGGGACTGGGGGTCCTCATGTCTCAGCCCAGCTCCGGCAGTGACTTGCAGTGTGACCTTGAGCAAGTCCCTCGACAGTCCTGCATGTCTGACTTTCCTCCTTGGCTCTTAAGAAGATTTTCTTTCCTTTGTGTGATTGCCTGGGAATTTTACAGCTTCCTAGGAATAAAAGGCAACCCTTCTGTGATGAGGCCCAGGCCAGACACAGCTGTCCCTCCTTTTGGGCTGAGACTACACACGATTCACAGCAGCCCTGGGGTAGAACAGTTAGCAGGAGGATCTTAGCACTTTTGGGGTGCAGGAGTCTAGGACAGGCTGAGGTCTGTGCAGCTGTGCCAGGAATATGGCTGCTGTAGGAGGAAGGAGATTTGTGATGGGGGCACCAGGGCCCTGGGACCCGCACACTTTACCCATCCCACTTGGCACAGGCTGCAGTGAGGAATTTTTAATGACAAGGTTTGGAAATGTTAGCAGATTGTAGTAGCTCGTGCCTGCTTTCACTGGCTGAAGCAGCCAATGATTTAATTACATGTGTGGCTCACAGCTAACTTATGCATGCCTGTCTGCTGCATTCCGAGCAGCCCGGTGCGGGAAGGTGGGCTGGCCCTGGGAAAGGCTGCCGGGAAGCCGTGCCCATCTGCGCCGACCTGCCTGTGACTGCCGGGGCCCGGATTCGGGAGTGGGAATTGCATTCAAGGGCACAATGGTTTCCTCCCTAGTGACCAGGCTTGATGTGGTTGCAAGAATACATAACCAACATGTCTGCTTAATTCTTTTTCTTTTTATGTGGCTTCCTGTTCTTGTCCCTCTGTATTGCAATGTTGTCAGCTCCTCGAGGCAGGGACCATGACTTTATATACCTTTGCTAAATGCTAATACATTCATCACATTGCTGCCTAGCGAGCGAGACAGCCGCGGTGTGAGCTGGCTTCAGAACAGCAGGAGCTCTGTCTCACTTTCTCAAAGACTCGGGCGGAGCTGGGGTTGTAATTTAGGTGCCTGTACTGGTGAATTGGAGCGAATTGTGCTGATCTGATCTTTACTGCAATAGCACCTGAAGGGGAAGAAACAGGAAGAACAAACCTTGGTATTGTCAGCTCTGTACACAAATAATTTTTTTCTTTTTAATTCTTAATTAAACCTCTATCAGCTCAGAAATCTTGATACTTTAAAATAACTAATATTGGGCTGCTCCCCTTTTGCATTTATGCTTTTTGGCATTCATTTCTTTCCTTTGCCACCCTCTTACACTCCAATTTCCTGACTATGAAACATTAGGCTTTATTTTAATGGGGAGTGAGATTATGAAGAATCACATGAATCCAGAAGCTGAGTGATTAATGAAAACGCATACACGACACCACAAAAAAATCCCGTCCTCATCACATCAGCATTTGCTGCTGCTAGAGAAGTCCTAGGAAAGAATTAGACCAAGGCTAGTGATGGAACCTGGCAAATGGTGTTTCCAAGATTTTTATTAGCATCATATACCAGATGCATCAAAATTAACCTTCTTAAAGCCATTTTGCAGCATGCAAGTGCTATTATTTCTATTTCATAGCTGGGGAGCTGGGACACAGACAGAATTAACAACTTGCCCAAAGTTGCTCAGACAATCCACAAAAGAGAGAGAGAGAAAAAACCCAACAAACATGTCAGAATCCTTGGTCAAAATCCTTATCAGTGGGCCGTTCCTTCCTGCAGGTGAAATGAGCTAGAGGAGGTTAGTAGCACCAGCTTAGCCACCCCAGGCTGAGTTAGGGTTTAGAGTAAGGAAGCAGGCAAATGTGTGGCTGTCTATCTGGAGGGTATTTGCACTAATAAAACTGCTGAGTCTGGAAAGTTGAGCATTTTCCCGTGTGATTGCTGCTGTTTCATTTTCTGGTCATGGTGGGAACAGCCTTTCTGGTTCTTAATGGAATTAGTAAAACATCCAAACATTTCATAACTTTAATGGCTGTAGAAGTGGGAGAAACTCCAGCTGGTAGGAGTAGAGATGGCTCCTGGTTTTCCAAGTCAGCTTGCCCTTTCCTAAGTGAGCTATTTTATTTTAGTCATGTAATGTCTTCTCGCTGTTTCAGTCTGGTCAGAAGAAAACGAGAGAGCAGATAAGTAGGGTATAAAGTTAACATGTAAAGAAGTATCCCAGAAATTGGAAGAGATACATTAAATATACCTATAAAAATTATGTATCCATTACATCTCTGACTGTGCACACAGATTGGATGAGTATCCTATTTGATTGGAACATAGAAAATTAACATTTTAGGATTTTATTAAACTACATTTAATATGTGCTTTTTTTGAAGTCAGTAAGTAAGGAAATAAATAAATAAATAGCTAATGAATTCCATGGGCTAGGAAAACAAGGGAATTTGTAGTGGCTAGACACTGAGCAGGAATTTGGGAATACTGCTCTGTGTTAACTCCCACAATGAGTCTTCTGCAGCCTGTTGGGTAAATCACATGGAGGACTGAAAGAAGATGCTCCAACTCACCTGTAAGTGTTCTCCAGTATGTTCCCCAGTGCATCCACTCCCATCTGGGTGGCTCCTTCACCCTCTGTCTGCAAGCAGACAAAGCCTACATTTATGACTCACAAAGTCCTGCGTGGGGATACTTTGATCCTGCCAGAGGCAACCTTTGCAGGTACCTGGTGCAGGAGGCCAGCAAGTCTGGTCTGAGGGACAACTTTCTTTCACCCTCTGGAGACCAGTGCCAACCATTCAGTTTTTCCATTAGTTTAGAACATGAGTAACACTTTTCTCTCAAAAGCATCATGACACTTCTTTGTAAATGTTCACTTGTCCTCAGTGTATCTTGCTCTGCAAACAGCTCCACGGGTCCTTTTTAGATGGAGAGAGGATTGCTGTACAGTACAGCAGGGTGTGACAATGGGTAGCAGAAATGGACTCCGAGTATTTGCGCTGTGCCTTGGGAGCCTGTGATGAAAGGCGAGATACAAGTGCAAAGTATTATTATTCTAATGACGTCCGACTCTCACTGAGCTGTGCCTTGTGGAAGTGTGTGAACTTTCGAGCATGCCCTGATGAATGTGAACCATGACAGCTCTCTGGAGATGCAGGGGATGCTGGCAACAGCTTAATCAATTATGACAGCAATGGTAAGATCTGTCCAGATTAGAGCACTTCAGAAACTACAAAGCCTCAGGCTTCTCTGTCTAGGTTTTTGCAAGAGTGGGACAATGAAGGAAGTGGATTGATTTGGGTCCTTTGAAATATAGTAATACTAGCATCTGCTGGCTTAAATGCAAGCACAGCCAGATAGTGTTTTACCATCTAAAGATCCAGGATGGTACAGGAGGCAGTGCTGTGAATTTCAGAGTTATGCTTGACTATGAATGGGTTGAATATGATGTTTCCCTGGAAGAAGGGTGGGTTCTCTCAAATGTGTTATTGTAAAATAAGACAGGAATGAAAGAAAACAAAAGGAAAACATCACACAGAAAAGATCTATTGGGGAATGGCTAACTGCAAAAACATCAGATCAAAGGAGGAGGTTTTCTGTTAGGAATCAAATTATCCTCTTCCTTTCCAAGTCAAATGGACCTATTTGAGAAACAGATAGGCAAGATAAAGCCTCTCAGCCAGAGTGATTTTATCTCCCTCTCAAGTGTGTGTGCATGTGTGATTCTCAAATAAACACAGCAGCAGAACACAAAGAATTGTGTGAGCATGATCAATTACTTGACTAGGTGTGTGTTTTCGCAAGAGAAATGAGAAAATGAAGCCAGATGAGGCTCAAAGTTTACAACTCAGCAAATAGGAATAAATACATTATTGTTATAACAATATTTCCTAGATGTTGTCTTCATAAGCAAGCCACAGACTAGATACTCTGCTGAGTGGAGTATACAGCTATGTGAATATTTCAGGTTGTATGAAGCTGACCAGGTCACTTGAAAACCACTGGTCCTTTTAAAGGGCTTCACAAGTAGCTGCTGCTCGATGAGTTGCCCAGACATTGCACAGAGTTATCATTTCACACTGGCAGGAATGGCTGCATGCAGGGATGTCTTATGCAGAGGCTCTGCTGCGCAAGAATGAATCACCACAGCCTCCTCGTCCTCAGAGCCCACCCCTATTTTCTGTAACTGTTCCTGACAGCTACATCCCTTCCTGCTGCCAGAGCACGGCCTCATCTGGATCTTAGCAATAGGAAATCTGAATCGAGTGTGCAGGAACGATCCCGAGACACACAGTGTGTTGCCACTATTTGCCTCCTGGCCTGGCTGTGCCACTTACGTCTTCAGTGATGCATGGCAGCTTGTTTGCACCGCAGCGGCTCTGCTGGTGTCGCCTGCGGGACTGCGCCATCGCTGCCTGACGTACCAGAGGTGGAGGCAGGAGTCGAGCACGCAGGTCTTATGTCTGGCATGTGAAGCCTGGCAGGTCCTACGCAGTCTGGTGACAACAGCGAGAGCTGGAAGCAAATCTGCAGCTGTACAATTAAGTGAGCAAGCATGGCTGGACTTGTTCAGGAAGCAATGCACTCCGACTCCCGAGGGAAGAGTGGCTTTGGCAAAGACCTTGGCTTTGGCAAGCACCTCCACCTGCCGCTTCCATTCCAGGGTTAATGCCATGTGTGAACCTGGAGGATCACAGCAGACCTGTGGCTCTGACAGCCCTGCCTACATGGCAGGAGACATGCTAACTGTTAGTGCTACTGCACTGCGCTGGGGTGGATGAAGCACAGGTTAGAGGTGCAGTCCTGGCTCCAAATGCTGCTTCAGAGATTGGTAGCAGGCCAGTTTACAATTCTTCCTCCCAGCGTTAGGCAGGACTCTGGGGAGCAACCATTTGGGTTTGACTCTCACTGCAAAATCTTGGTGACATTAGGACATTTCTGTTTTCTCCAGAAAAGGGGATCAATAACATTCACTCACTTGAGCGAAGCACCTTGAAGTCAGCCCATGTGGGGGAATGAGGAGTGCCACACATTGCTGTGGGCTGGCAGCCCACTGCCTATGCCGTGAAACCTAAAAAAACCAATGAATCATTGCCATCCTTCCTTCATATATTGTTTGAAATTACTTTCTCTGCTTGGCCAAGCTTAGATAAAGCTGATTTTATTGCCAAGCAGGGCGCATAGTGTGAACCCAAGCACCTAGAACAATGTTGATGTTTGGTAGGAGATCAGAGTACACCACCATAGACCCTGATCCATGTACAATAAAGGGACATAAGTCAAAGTGTTAGGCAGATGGCTGACTGTGAGTGCCTGACTTTGATGTTGCAGCTCTTTCTCCCTCTTTATTGCATAGAAAGGCACAGTCTGGCAGTACTAAATGCTAGGCAATGAATCACCTACTTAATGAGTGTAATAGGCAGCCAGAACACAATCCACAGCCTTTTGGGGTCTGTCCAGCGTCTGCTTGCCTGTATGTAAGCACACATTTAGAAATAATAATTGACCCCTGATTCATAGGGTCAGTACTTTTACACACCTATGTTTTTATGTTGAAAAGGAAAAAGTGTTTTCTTCATGGGATTTAATTTACAAAGAGGAGAGGATTGGACAATTTTTAGACTGGTATTATGGGAATAAGAAGGTTGTAATTCAAAAAAGTGAATAATTCTGAAAGAGTTTTGACCTTTCTTTTACTTTTAAAAAAATTTTTCTTTTCCAATGGTGCTGTTTTAGAGCTGCATGGTCACTTTAAGAAAGTGAATTTGTTGCCAGTGTAGAAAGGTTTTCATCATTACCCAAAGGCCAGCTACCACCCAGCTGAATAGTGTAACAGAGCAAATAGTTTTTAATTTCCACCATGAACAGAGACTTGTCCTGAGTACCCAAGTGCAGCATCTTTTGTAAACTCTCCTCAGTAATTAATGAAGTACAGAGACCACTACTGCTTGTGGTTTAATATCATTTGGGATGGCTGGAGGTTATCTCCACAGGCATGTCTCCACAGAAAACTCAGGATGTCTTTCCTTACCATGTATTAAATCATGGCATCTGCTCTTTGTCCTTAAATACCTGTTTACTTCCTAGCTTGAAATCTGTCATCCTGACTTTCTCGGAGTTTCTTAAAGTAGCTTTTGCCATCATTATCTGAGCTGCACTCTGCATTCCCTGCCTACAACGTGAAAAATTAGTGGTCACCAAGTCTTGCTTCTTCCTGCCACCTTCCACAGCCATCAGAGATGTTATGCAGGCACATGCCTCTTCTTCGTCTGTGTTCCTGCACTCCTGGATGAGGCTGAAAATGAGTTAGAAGAATCTGTTTGCAACTCCCTGCTGGCCCTTGTGCCCAATTTCCCTTCCATTGATACCACGGAGTGCGGAATAGGGAAGGGAGCTGTATGGCTTGGTTTGTTGTCTTTGCTCTTGCCTCTTGATGGCCACACTCACTGGATGAATGCTGATCTGGGAGGGCGTTACTGTGTCCTTTATCCCTTCTGACTAATTTCTGTCATTCATTACATGCTCTGTCTGTCACAGCCATGATTACTGACTTTGTACGTGGCCCTGGAAGTTAGAAGGCTTTGGGAAGATAACTGGATTTCTCTGGGGAGGCATGTTGTTGTGGACTTGGGTTTATTAACTCTCATTGCAAAAATGACTGAGCTGAACTGCCCTTTGTGTTCACAAATCTGGTTGTAAAGATCTTGTAGCCTCTAGAAAAAGTAAGGACTCCCCATTTTCACCCAGCAGCATTGCCACATGCTTTCTACCTATTCTTTTGGTCTTTAAATTTCCACCACTTCCACATAAAGCAATAATTTCACGAAGAACAAGAGGACTACAGGAGTGTCAGTAAGCTCAATGGGCATTTTGAAGCCATTCTTACCTGCTTCAGCTTAAAAAAGATATCTATATCAGCATGAAGTGGTATCTATGTCAATTCAAAAGGATTTGAAACACCAGGTCTGACCTCCCAGAGCTGCATCTGCAATGAAAATGGTGAACTGAGGAAGAAATTTGGATTAGTTCTGGAAAGTCTGTGAGGTGAAAGGTGGCCTTGGTCCCTCCACAGACGCAAGTCATTGATTTTTTTTTCCTGGAGACTTCTTTGGAAGGTACTTTTTTTTTTTTTTTCATTAAAATGATTCATAGGCTTTTAGATACTGAGCTTTCATGAACAAAAAAGTTGGTGGTTTTTTTTCTAGACAGTGGTATGCTAAGTTTTTCCATGAGAAACAAGTGATAAAGAGAGATGAAAAACCTAAAAATTTTTTGAGGGGAAATTTTACTCTATAAGAAAAATAAATCTCTCTTTGCTGAAAAAAGGCCCACAAAAAGCAGAGAGCGACTGGACTGAAGGCTCCTAGGAAACGAAAAATACCTTTATCCTGCCAATGTCTATTGGGGAATCCAGCATTTTTGACCAGGCTGAGATTTATGAAGGGCATTAGAATTAGTAACCAACAAAGAGCACACGGAGGGACTAGCTTTAATGTACCTGCAGAGGCAAAGATTGAATTTTGCTTTCATGATTAATCTAAAAGACAGCACTTCTGGTTCTTCTGAACCCTTCTGACATGATCTAGCCACATTTGTTTAGATCTGACTCAGATGTGTGTGACTATCTGCCACAAAATCATTGGCACCAGTTTTGCAGCACAAACCATGACCTACAGCTTCTTTATTTTTCCTTTTTTTTTCCTCTTTTTTTTTGGTTTTTTTTTTGGTTTTGTTTTTTTTTTTTTTTTTTTTTTTTTTTTTTTTTTTTTTTTTTTTTTGTTTTTTTTTGTTTTGTTTTTATGGGCAAGATCCAGACTCAGAGCAGTTTGGCTTCCTGAAAACTGACAAGGTTGGAGCTTAATCAATCTGTCTTGAGGGTAAAAAACCTGAGCCACTCTTTTCAAAGTCCATTTTCTGAGAGAAAGAGTTAGGGGTACACACTAGATTCACAGTTCTGCCTCTCTGTGCAAAGTAAGCTTAGAATGAGCACAGGTTCAAGAAAAGGATTGTTCTCAATGGTACAGAAATAATTCCATATATAGACAAGTACTGAGTAAGCTGTTTCTCTTTCCTCAGCAAGCCTGTTAATTACTGGTATTTTTCTGAGTCTGAGGTATGTTAATAGCATGAAGGGGAAATCCCTAATATGTGACAGATTGATGCTGTGATAGTCCAGAAGGCGAGTGAAGTTTTACCATTTGAGAGTGGGATGTTCACTCATGGAGATCCCAGAAAAGCTGGTTAATGTTTTTTCACCCATTTAAGTCACCGCTGCACGGTTTTGCTGTGACAGGAGGAGGTAACTCATTCTGATCTCATGTTAATATTTGACTACATCACAGTCTAAGTGACCTATTAATTTATCAGTTGCAAACTGCTGAAATGACAGGTTTGTATATGTGAGTGTAGAGAAAACTGGGAACCATATTCAGGTCAGGTCTTAAGGTTGTGCAAAGATCCACGGTGGTAGATTATCTGCAGACAATGTCTGGGGGAATTCTGTATGCTGCATGCTGTGATAATTATCAGTCTTAGAAAAATGCCAGTTAATGTCTGAAATTCCTGCAGTCATAGTTTTCTACTGCAATGTACAAAATCATGTGTTCTACTGTGGCTGTGCAGTTTGGCCTTGCTGAAATGAATACACATTTCTAATGACCCTTATCTAGCTGGTTAATTCTTAGTTCATTAGAAGACGAATTGGAATTGTGAGGGAGACAAACTAGGTGAGAAGTTTAACTGTGCTCATGCCATAGAATGAAACTTAATAATGTGTAGTGTCTTGCAAACAAGCAATACAACAAATTGATTTGCATATGGAAAAATCAGACTAAATGATTATTTATGCTAAATTGGTTGGATAACAGCCAAGTAGAAGACATAGAAATAGACACTAAAATGGTATGTTAACGTGAAGTATCCCAAGATGTGAAAATGTGGTAAGAAACTATTAACTAATTCACTTAGAAGTGAAAGTAAATGAGAGATCTTCAACAGTGTTGGGACCTGGCAGGAGCCAGATGCCAGATGAGAAGGTGAGATAGGAAGGGTCTGCCACATTCAGGGTGACAGACGATGGGGTAAATCTGAGAGGAATTTTTCACCTAAGGATAATAATTTGTAGTTTATTAGAGAAAACACAACCACATTTGGATATGCATTTGAACTTGTGCCTTTTCTGTATTTTTAACCATGTACAGAACAGCAATATTAGTGTACTGAGACCTGAGCAACAGTTTGGCAGCTTGGCCCTCCCGAGAGCAGCTTCATCTGTGGTGGAGATGATGGATAAATAACATGCCACTAAGTCAAGGTTGTTTTTCAGAAGGTCTCTTCAAGGCTAGTGAGCAGGAAAGATTTTCCACGTGGATCATCGAGGAAAGTCTTGGAAGCACTTCCAGTGGGTTGGTAGAAGATAGCTAAGAAGAATGAGCTTACTCTTTAGAGACTCACACTGGCTATACAGGGATTTGCTCTTTGATCAAGCAGGGTCTCGTAAATCAGCCAATTAAAACTGGTTGAACACACAGGAGAGAAGCAAGAACTTGACTGAGGCATTTCAAAGGGAAGGGAAGATTGACAGCCTTGACAAGGTTGTCCTGTCTTTCCTTCACGAGGCCTGTTGATACACACTCTGCTCAATTAGTGTGATAAGTTGTTCTGGAATAAAAAGTCTCTTCCATGTAAGGTGTTAGCACAGCTGTGCAAACAAAAACTTAAGAAAGATGGGGGTGGGGGTGGGGGGGGTGTGAATATCCTCCTATGTTGAGAATGACTGGATAAGACAACCTGTGTACGGGTAGAAAATAAAATATTTACCCAGGCCTAGTCCTCATGCCACTGAGGTTGGTGTGAGCTTTGCTAACTTGGGAGGGCAGAACCAGGTTTTGTGATGGTTCTCTGGGGGTGGGACAGACAAAGCATAGTGGACTTGTGGTGTTCTGGTAATGTGCCACAATGTTTTAATCAAGGGACTTGAATCATTCCAGGAAAGGAGATGCCTAGTGAAGGGTGGAATGCCTCAGATAAATAAGCAACTGAAAGTTGGGATGTTCATGCACCCCTTATCTGAACTAGCCAGATCTCTTTGTTGTGCAAAATGAGGCTGAAAAGCTTTAGAGGATAAGCTTCCTTCTGACATTTGATATTCTCTGCTTCTGCTTCACTCCAGGCACAAAATCAGCTTCACAGCAGTGTCCATTCCTGTGCTCTTTGGTTTGGCCCTTTTCTGCACCTCACTTTTTACCATGTGCCATCTGCTACAGGACACAGTCAGCAGCTACAGCTGCCACTGGAACCAAATCCCTTCACATCTCAGCACCTTCCCTTATAGCCCCAGTGGGGTCAGTGGCTTGTAAGTCAATAACGGAACATGTAAGCAATATTGCTTTTGTGGGTGCAAGGAATTGCATCTGAACACAGAGAATTTTTAAGATGCTGAAGGAAGTGAAGCAGGATGAGTTCAATTCTGTCCAGGAGCTGCTGCGTCACTGTGACACAACATTTCTGTGTACTTCAGATTTCTAAAAGCATTTTCTTTCCACTAAACTTAGATGTGGCATTACTAGTAAGCCAGGTATGCAGTTCAGCATTAGCTAATACAAATTTTTTAGGCTAATCTTCGTTTCATTTTGTAGGTATCAGCTGTAGAACTGATGTTCTAGCACAGGTTTTCTCTTGGTTTGTGTTTCCAGGATATTTAAGAAACAGATTTGGATGTGCAATCCTATTCTGAAGTGTAAAAGTTAGGGTTTTTACATGTATAGATGGCTGATTTATGGGATTAAACAGTTCTTAGAGGATTAAATGACATAACCTAAAGCAAGAAATGGAAGTCCAGTTAAGACAGAAATAAAAATATGGCCCTGGAAGATGTCTGGATGAAATGTATTTGAAGAATAAATTTCCAGCATTTGCCGAAGGGTCACTAGTGTCACTTTTTCACTGAAAAGTCAACTGAAATGTTTTGATCTTCAACAACTGAAAACTGAGCTTTTTTAGCAAGCATACTGTTGACAAAATTCCTGTTAGGATGGAAGTTTTTTGTCTATTAGATTTCGCACTTTCTGATGAAGGGTCATGCTCTTCTGCAGAAGGCTGATTCCTTTTATAAAAGTAGGCTGTTTACTTGAAAATGTATTTTTGTTTTAAAAAGGTTTGATGTACCTGAAGTCAAGGTTTGCTATAAAATCTCATCCTTCCTCATGTTTGATTCTTTGCAGCAACGTGCTTCTGGGTTTCCAAAAGGAGCAAAAACTGCAGGGCCACTTTTTATGGGTGTTTGGAGAGGAGTTTACTTAGCTCTCTACACTATCAAATGACTCAAGGAATCACCATATGTCAGATTAGATCAGCTCAAAAATTACAGCCAGGACAGGAAACTACTGATAGCTTTTTTGGAGTTCCATGAAAGTTTACATAATTGTCATTGCATGTCATTTGGTTTAGCAGCTGCAGGAGGATCCTGCTCTCCAGTAAACAGAGATAATTGATTAATGAACTGTATCTGCAGCCACCACAGTTTATTCTATGCACAGACATCTGTGTACCCAGGTCTGGAGTCCTGCTCCTGATGATACAATTTACACATTCATTTAGTATAAAGTCCATATCTGGTCTGAAAAATTGTGGTAAATCATTTAAAGACCCAAAATTGATTAGGCCACATGTACATGTTCATAGAATTAACGTTTCAGGGTGAGCCCAATTAAATGTATGGCAAAATTCGGTTTGGTTTTTTGTATGATGTAGGGCTAGAAGGGATGGGAAGGTTGCTGAGTACAGTCCCCCTGCCCAAGTCACAAATTTCCACAACTTACTAGGAAGAATCTCATGGCTTTTGCAATGTTGTCAAAAACTTGATGGTTATAGAACCCCTATATTCCCCTAAGGGTATTCACAGGCAGCTTGATTCTTTTATTGAGCCAGCAATCATCCCATTTCTTGAGTAATTTTCCATGGAGTTTATCAGTGCGGGATTTTTAGATACAGCAAACACATTCTGTGTCAGCCTCTGTCCAGTGAAACTAAACAAAACTTGTACACCTTGTCTCCTCATTAAACAGGCTCTCTGTGTCTCTAGTCAGTTCAGTTTCTTCCTCTGCACCTATTTCCCTGTGAATTCAGCTTTCTTGCAAAAGGATGGGCAGAATCACACGGGATTAGTTTTTCCAAGGCTGCGCACTTTCCCACTGCCCTCATCTGACAAACTCCTTTAAGCACAGGTTGCTAATATGCCTGAGCTGTTTCCAAGAGCTAATTTTGGGGGTGGATGCATCCCAGAGGCAGGCTCTGAATCTTCCTTCCCAGGCAATGCCTGGGATACTTCAGTGAATGTCTTCATTTTATGACTTTTTAGAAGTGAGAGGCAGGATCTCGAAGGCCATGACCCTGGGGGAAAGGAGAGCCCTATCTCCTGCCCGTGACTGGCCCAGGGTGGTGGTGTTTGCAAAACCCAGTTTTTATGGGGCTCTTGTGACATGATGGAAGACAGGCTGGGCGGGTGGAGGGTGCAGGTACAGTCCCGGGTTGTTGTGGTCTCTGTGTACCCAGTGAGGAGCAGGACCCTGAAATAAATCACCTGGGCTCCAGCAAAGTCGATGTGGACGTTTATACCAGCTAATGCTCTGGCACTGGGCTTAAGCTTACTCTGCAGAAATAATATATTTTCGTTTTTCTTCTGGAATTTTAGTGGATTTTGTTCATAAAGAAGAATGATAGTGTAACTTAAAATAAATATTTCTAACATTTTTTCTCTTTTTTTCCTCCTTGTTTCTCCTTGCCTCAGCTCTCTGTGTTAGACAGAAACAAGACAGTCACTGGGCTGTTTGGCTCTGGGTCTTGGTTTGCTGTGTCCAGGCTGGCCCAGGGCTCCCACAGCAGGGCTGGTGGTTTTACAGCCATTACAGCCCACCAGTCCCAAATCTCCTTGCTGAAGCTGTGTGTCCTTTGCAGTCCTCCACTCCCAGGTTTGGCTGACAATGTGTGAAGGTCATGAAAATATGCTCTCAGTTCAGCCAGGCAACATAACATGTCCCAGGCTTTTGAAGAAAGTCTTTTATGTNAAAAAAAAAAAAAAAAAAAAAAGCTATGCAGTTACAATGAAACTTTCTGATACTCCCTTAATATCTCAACATCTTCTGAATTTTCCAAAGGTGTCAATAATAATTAAAAAAAAAATCTTTGAAACTTTCTGCTTATGACAGATTCAGTTTATTTAAGACATGCAGTAAAACATTCATGAAGTGCATGGTTTAGATATATTCTATAAGCCTGTGGGAGTACATATTACATTGGTAATCAAAATACAGCTTTCTTTCAAATGCATTTTAAAGGAAACAAAGTAATTATTCGAAATCTCACTTTAAAATGCACCTGCAAGTGTATAAGTACGTATAATTAAAATGTATTTATATATACATTCCTCACTGGAAGCATTCTGCACTGGCAGTGGAGGTAGTTGATGCAAAGAGTGCTCAGAAATCCCTTTTGATAAGATCCTGAATCACTGCAGAGTTAGAGAAGACATCCAATTATTTAGTGTGTTTGGGTTGGGCCCGTTCTTTTACTTCCATATACTGATAAGTTTTCCAGTTATGAAAGATGGTCATTAGAAAATGCTCATGAATAATTTTCCTTCATGGAAACAGAAGAAAAATTGGTCAGAAAAAAATGGTTTAAGAACATAAATTAAATTTATGGAATCAAGCAGAAAGAATTTCCTTTAAATATTGCAACATTTCTTTCTAGGAGTTATCTATTGCAAACATTTTGACTTTTCAGTTGATTGTGGTGTTTCAGTTTAGAAATTAACCCTGAAAAGAACTCTGAAATAGAGGAGATAATGCAAAAAAAAAAGAAAAAAACTTCAGTTTAAATAAAGTTTTTTGTGATTAATGCAAAGTAGTTTTTCTCAAAGATGTTTGGATTTTTTTTCTTTTTGGATTGATTCAAATGGGAAATATTGTAACCAGTTCTCTGGAAAAGGGAAAAAAATGCCCAGGTTTAATGACTAATACTTCCTTGAGTAAAAATCTGGAAGATGAAGCTTCAAAGTTTTCCTTAAGTTATTAGGCATAGTGTTTGGAAGTAACTCTCATGTTACTCCCAAAGCAGTTTAGCAGATGTACGAAAATATTTGAGCACTTCATGTGAAAAATTCAAATTATGAGTGCATTGAGGCATAGATTTATTGTGTTTTACATGTCCATTAATCTGTACTTTCACAGTATCCCTGGATAGGTGTGTGATCAGGATTAGTATGTGCATGTATTTTATCATATTTTTGCATGGAGGAAATTTGTGCCTTACTTTGGACATAATTTCCCCAAACATTTAGTGATGGAGAGATTGTTTATTTTATTTGGTTGTTTCACAATTGTTTCTGATGTTTTGCATGCTCGTGGAACAGTAGCCTTCCTTGTTCCCTCAGGCTCCTCATGGTGGGATCTTAACCAACCAAAATTCAGGTGGTTTCATCTTTCCTAGTTTCTGCTGTCTGATGGCTTGACGAAATATGTGTAAAAGCAAACTATTGCCCCAGTGTTTCCTCTCCCTGTGGACATGCTACAGATAAGCACCAAAACCCAGCTCTTCACACTTTGTGGAGGGAGTAACATCACAAGAGATGAGGCATAAAATTGCGCTCACTGCCCTGGAAGGAGCTGGGAGCGGGTTGGCTTTGATGCTGGAGGGCCCAGGTACCACCACACTGACTGCTCTCCAGGGGAACGTGCCCGCACCGAGGTGTTGCTAACAGTCTGCTCTGTGTCTGAATGCGCAGGGAACACGGGACTCAAAGGTCATTTGTTTGTGCATGCCAGGCCCCGCTGTTCTTTCCCCGTCCTGATGTGAACCTCTGATTACTGTGTCGCATGCTTTGAAGCTGATTAACTTCTTCAGCCACCCCGTGCCCCATCCATGCAGGTATGTGTGTGGGAGCACTGTTCCTGCAGTCAGGCGGGCTCGTGCGTCTGGGGACACGTAGGTTTGTGTAACAGCATCTCAGACCGGGATGCGGGGATGTTGTGGTGTCCCTGCTCCCTGAACAGGGGCTGGAACTAGGTGGCCTTTAAGGTCCTATTGACCACAAACCACTCCATGATTCTATGATATTTAAAGAACTACTATAAGAAAACATCTTAGTTGATGCAGGGAAAGGAAAGACCTTCTTATAAGCACCTGAACATTCTTGTTTTGGGAGCTCTCTTGTCTCGTAATTCTTCAGTGATGGGAGGAGAGGCGGGTCCTTCACCCAGGACAAGAGGAGGGGTTTCCTCACTGCCCCGCTCCAGGTGGCAGCCAGAGGTGGGAACAGGCACGTCCCACACCCAGCCCCTTCCCCTGCCACCCATAACTCCATCCCGTTAGGGCTGCCCCAGCCTCCCTTGTAGATCTAAGAACAACTGGGCTTTAGCTTAGAGCCTGTAAGAATATTGTCTCACTGTGCAATCCCCAGAGCAAGACAAAGGCAGGCTGTGTCTCTCAGGAAAGCCTGGCTCCCTGCCGTGCTCCTGCTCTGCCTACATGGGAAAGCTTTATCCTGATGTTAGCTAATGCTGCCTGTAAACTGCACAGGCTGAGCTGTGCCAGCTGCGGCCCCAAAGGAGCAGCACAAGCCTTCATTCCTCTTTCCACTCACCTTTCCTGTAAAGCTTTTGCTTTTGAGTTCAGAAACTCAGTGACCTTGGCAGGGAGGGAACTGGAAAATGGGTTTAGTTGGAAGATATTACTCAAAAACACTGTTCAGGGCTCAGATATCTTCCCCTGGGGATTACAGAGTGAGCAATGCTAAAATCAGTGTGTCAAGATGTCACCAAGCATGCACGGGAAGAAACTTTACACGGCAAGATGAGAGTGTTGCAGTCAGGGCTCCGAGTATAAAGAAGTGTTCCAATTCAATCAATGTCCCTTCCTTTATCCTACTGCCTGCTCCTTCGTTCAGCAGGAAGCCTATTTCATTCCTTTTAAGGCTGCCGTGCTCTTTACTGCTTCCCTCTCCATGAGCATCTATCACAGAGCCATTCCCATCCTCTGGCTCCGGTAGCTAACAGGCACCTGTCACCAGACGGGGCTCTGATGACGCTCCATCGATCATGCAGAAGGAAATGGTTATTGAGTGGGTGGCAATCAACCTTTTACCTCTCCCTGGAGCCAGAGTGCATCAGTGCTTCCCAGCATTAGGCAGAAGCCTCCTAGAAAACACTTTTTGCACACACATTTCCTCACGTGTAGGGCTGTCATGCTGGTGCTGAGTCACAGGGCTCAAGGGACATAGCTGCAATTTCTTGCCAAGTTTCACTTTGAACTTAGTGCCAAAGGAAAGTAGAAAAAAGATGGTGCTGGTGGTCAGCATCTTCTGTCAGGTTCTGCTTTCCAAGTCAAACCTGCTGTTGAGATCGGGGGAAAAAGTCCTGCTGATGCTCATGGTTTCTGTCACTCGTCTCCACCTTTGCAAACACACATCCAGACTGAGGTAGACTGCAGAGACACGTTAGTCAGCATTACTGCCAGCATTACTGGAGGAAATAAGCCCAAATCCAGATGTTCGGTGTGAAAGAAATAATTAGGATTAAATCTGAGTTGATAATATATTCTGGTATAACCCCAGCATTTACTGGAAAAAATTGAATTTTCAGTCTGGAAGAAGAGAAAAAGCATTAAGAAGAAACAGATCCTCTGGTTTCCTTACTGGAGTAGGGAGCAAACCACAGCCTGTACGTCCTGATCCTTCGTGGCATTTAGGTAGATATTTGCTTTAACTCCTATTAGTGTTAGCAGATAATTGCACTGGAAGAAGTAGACTTCAACCAACAGGACTCAGAAGGACTCGAGGCTGCAGGGCTGGCAAGCACCAGGCATCTGATTCTGGGCTGCACACACATAGCACTTCACATCTGCCCACACATTCATTTCTGAATTGTTTTGCAGACATTTTTTAATGACCTTATGAATTTTCTAATAGGTTTCTAATCAAGCCCTGCCTTCATTTGATACTGTGTGGCATATGGAATGAAGCACTCCTCACACTTTAAGGCCACAGACCTGTATCCACTGAAGTTTTTCTGCATCAGAGCACTGTGATTTCTGACTAGTGCTGGAAAACCAGTGAGGTGAGCAGTGAGGCCACAGCACTCAGCAGCAGCACCTCCTCTTGGCTGGTCGGCTGCACAGGGAGGGTCGTGAAACAAAGTGTGACATCTCACTTCAAAATGCCATGTTAGAAACTGGTGGTTTACATGCTGACTGATAATCAGCTGCAATGTCCCAGCTGTCTGGGCAGCGAGAACAGCTGGCTGTGTCACCTCTGTTGCTGGACAGTGTGGAGCCATTTCCACTTGGCAGTCGGAGCTTGAGGTCCTGCACCATAGCAGGCCTTGACAGTCAACCTCATCCTATGGCCTAATGCTACAGAAATCCTCAGCTGCTATGTCTGTCACCTCTGCTGCATGTGACAGTCTATTTTGTGTCAGCTGAGTTTGTTTGCCCTTTCCTTGCTGGCTTTGATTCGTGTTGTCTCTTTGGGCCAGCAGGGAAGTGTGTGGGTGTTGCTTTTGGATTTAGTACTGCTACTAGCAAGAGCATGGCCATAACTCAAAATGAGTGATTTGTTTGATGAAGCGCCCCATTTTCTGTTCACAAATGGTTCATGAACAGAGTGCAAAATTCCCTGATGTGGCCATTAGCAAATGTAATTTGCAAATTTCTTTTGGAAAGTAACTCTTGATCTGCAGGGGATCATTCAAATTATCATTTGTGTTAGTATTGCAGACGTGATTTGTGCAGTAACGTGTGTAACTTACCAACATATGTAACTAACTTAATGACTCAAAGTATTTGAATTCCAACCAAGTACTACAGCTGATTCCAGACTAAGCTATTGGAGCAGTGTTGGTCATCTGAATGGTTGCTTGGCCTGAAGAGAGGAACTGTGGCAGAGAAAAGAATCCTTAGGTAATCCGTACTCAGTGTCTTCTCCATCCCTGAGTAAGCACCTGGTACTCTTGGACTGGTCCCCCTCAGAGGGTGGGGGGTTCAGTAGCATTAGCAGCAGCTTTGTTTTTCTACCACATATAGATGGAGATCAGCAGCAGAGTGGAAGGAAACGGGGGTTGGTTAGATCCCTGTGGTTCTTGTTGGAAGAGGAAATAATGTCCTGCTCCATATTTCTACAAGAAAGACTCTAATAGGCCACCCTAAACACAACACAGATAAAAAATCCTTAACGTGTTCTTCCAGAAATCAGGTGAACAAAAGAATTTTAGTCCCTCAGTAAGAGGAGGGGAATGTCTGCATCAGCCAAGCTGGTGTTTGTGGCCAGGGGCCACAACAGTTTACCTGACTTATCAGACTAAAGTCCACATTACTTCTGAAAATTTTCTCCCCTCTTCCTGATTTCCTGTGGGAACATTGCTGGAATTTATGGAGTTTTGTGGATCCACCCACACCTATAGATAAGCATGCTTTAAATTACTGCAAAATAGTTGTTACAAGTGATGGCAAATTATCAGGGTTCACTATTTCCTCAATTTGCAAATTGTGTCAATTGTTTTTTCCTCTAATAAGGAATGAGTAGGATCACAAAGGTATTCTCTATCAAAAGGCTTTTCACTCCACCTTGGCTTTTAGACAGCTTCCGATCCAGATCTACTACAGATATCTCCTTTTGGCTACTATTGGATGCTCCCTGCAGCGTGCAATAAACATTCACTTCATATCACACATCTCGCCCTGACAAGCAAATCTCTTGCATATCAATGTGGCCCTGTGAAGAGATTTTGCTTTTTTACATTCCTTCCACTCCCAGCTGTTAATTTGCACTGACTAGATAGCAGGGGGTCCCACTCTGCCCCAGAGACATGCTTGCGACTTTCACTGACTTTAATAGGATTTGCATGTACATACACGGAGTCAGTTCCTCAGCAGAATTCAGACGAGCTGGCTAGAAATTTCAAAGTCATCAAGGGTTTTAAGCAGCCAGTTTTTCTTACCTTTAATAGGAATGAAGTGTTCAAAGCTCAGGTAATCGTTAAAAACCATGGAGTTAATAATAACGAACTAGGTTTAGTCTTACTGTCTCTTCCATAAAGCAAACCTACTGCCTGCATTCACCCTGATCAAGGAAAAAAATTAAATGAGGGTAGAAATGGGTCTTTCACTTACAGAGATTTTATTTGAAGTGAATTGCAAAATGTTCATAGGTTTGGTTACTGCAAGTGTGAATTACTTCTACAAATATTTTGACAGACCTGCAGAGGACTGAAAACGCCTTTCCCTGCCACCATTGTTTGTAGAAAATGATTTATGTGTGCTACTGATAACTCCTATTTCAGATTAAAACTGAACTACTTTAGATTAAAAGTGTAGGAGAATACTAAACTGTGCAGGAAACATGTAAGGATATTATGTATATTTATGGCATTTTGTGTCTGATTTCCTTTATCCACTTGAGGCATAATCAGCAGTTATTAAAGTTATTTTAATACACAGTGGAACTGACAAAGGCATCTAAACAGTTGGATATTCAATTCTCACAACTTTCAGAGAATATATGTGCCAAGAATACACTCAAGGAATGGGCTGGGATTTGAGAGTATTTTAGGCCCCAATTCATTCCAGAAAGAGGAAAGCACTTACATGTTTTTTAAAAGTCCATTTTTCAAAGATAGCATTTGGTATCTCTGGTGCCTCAGTTCTGGTTTGTCTGTCCCTCTAGAACAGCATGGTGCTTCTGATGGAGCTGATACACACAGGCAGTGCAAAAGAACATGATTAACTGTTTGTTTTTTAAATATTAACCAAGTCTTTACTGTTCCAATTAAAATTTATCAAATTAAGCAAATTGCTTGGGGATTGGAAAGAAAAAAAACCCCTTTACTTAATTATTTAGCCAATATTTACTGGGTATGAGTATATTATTAACACAGCAAAGGAGGCTATTAATTATTATTCACAGCATTTCTAATAAAAAAAGATGGCATCTGCTATTTCTGTAAAAGAAATATTGTCACTAATAATCCATTCTAAAGTGTAAATGTGATACAATAAACTGGATGTGTCATTTCTCTGTTCTGTACTGACATGTGCTATATGAAGGAGCTGAGCTTTTTTCGGGGCTGTGTCAAAAGGCTTTTTGTTGGTGACCTTTAATCAGCTAGTATCCAATTATGCAGAACTCTAATGGCATATTTGTGTATCTGCAATATATTTTCCACCAGACAACTGTGCTTTGGCATCACCTTGTTTTTATTCATGTTATTATAAGAGAGGCAGCAAAACGAGAAATGAAAAAATCAACCAGGATGCTATTTTCTTTGCTATGTGAAAAAAAAATTAATGTGCCATTTATTGTGTACTTTACATGTACAGTCTATTTACTGAGGCAGAGGAAGTGAGAGAAAAGATATTCTGAGGTAAAGACTGTTGAACTGGTGTTGTTAAGGTCAGCCTTCAATTTTCTGCTTGATTTTAGATGCCCCCTGTGAACTTTGGTTAATCATCTGTGACCTGTGTCCCTAAAATCCACAGTGTATCATGGAAAGAAAAGATGGATAAAAGGAACACTTTGAAACCTTTTAGGCTATCTGTCTATTCAGTGTTAGGATCATCTCTACCTAAGCTACTTCTGGCAAATGTCTGTCAAATTAATTTTTTAATGTTGGATTTCTTGCTAAAATTAAAATCTATATGTTTCATCCTAGCTTCAGCATATAAGAAGAGCTTATTCCTTTTTTCTCTCAAACACTTCAAGAATGTTTTCATGTCTCCTCTCAGACTTGCCCTACTCCAAGGGAATCCCAGTTCTTTCCTCCTGGGTCACATTTTTCTCCACATTGCATCCTTGCCGCCTGGTCAGTCCTTCCTGAAGCTGGATGCAGCCTTGCAGGGCTGAGCAGAGCAGAAGGATCTTTCAGAGACTTACAGGTGACATTTTCACTTTTACACACCACTGCCATAGCTGTCTTTTCAAAAACAATGTAACATTGTCGATTTATGTTCAGTTTGTGATTCCCCAGTCACTTTCTTTGTCTCTACCACAGTTCTTTGTCCTGTATTTGAACCAATTGTTGTTCTCACCTACATGAATACGTTTCATTTTTTCCTGTTGAATTTGGCCTCATTTTTCCTTGCCACCTCTCCAATTTGCCACAATTTTTTCTGATTCCTGTTCTGTCATTCAGTGTGTTTACAGACTGTCTGCCTGAGCTTGATTTTGTCTGTAAATGCAATAAACACATTGTTATCCCTTCTTCTTAATCATTCATAAAACGACTGAACTTTACCAGACATAGGACAGAACTCTTTGATTTCCACCTGGTACCATCCTACCATTTTGACACCAAATCATTGATAAATTACTCTTAAAATTCAAATTTCCCACTGTCTTAGCACACCTTGTCTCTGTAGCTTAATCTTGACCAGATTTTCTTAGTTTACTTGTGAGACAGTGTCAAAAGCCTCACTAAAGTCAAGATGCATTACATTTTCTTCTCCTCCTCTACCCACAAGCCTTATTAGTGTTGTAGAGTGGAATTAGATGGGTTTGACATGATTTCTTCTTGACAAATACATATTGGCTGCTACTTCTCTCCTTGTTACTACCTAGGTACTTAGAAGTAGTTGGATTATTTGTTCCAGTACTTTCCCAGGAATCAAGTTAGACTGTCAGTCTGGTAATTCCCCTCTCCTCCTTTATTCCTGCATACAGATAGGTGGTCTGCTGGCTCCTCTCCAGTTTTCTGACCCTACAGATCTTGCATGAGTTCTCTTAGACATTTGCTAATGCCTGTGAGATTGTTTCTGCCTGTTGTTTAAGTTCTTAAGTTCTTTAAGTATCTTGTGATAAATGTCCTAATGCCCCACTGAACTGGCAACTGGAACCCTAAGTATTCTTTAATCTGATCTTCCCCTGTTGCGACCTGAGTTGTTGCTCCTTGGTTTTATCAACTGTCTAGTCATAGTAAACCTTTCCAGTGAGGGCTGAAATAGAAAAGGTGCCAAACATTTAACTTTTCTGGGACTCATCTGGCAGGAATTTGTTCTCTCCTTTGAGCAGTGAACCACTGTTTTCCCTCAGAGTTCTTTTTACTGCAAATGTGCTTACAGAAAGCTTTTTGCTTCCTTTGCAGATTTCCTCTCTTTTTGTACCTTTGCCTTTCTGAATTTTTCCGCACATATTTATGTCATTCATTCACACTTGTCTTTAGTATTTCAATGTAGTTTTCACTTCCTGTACATTTTATTTAGCTCCAGGTCATTGAAGAGCTCATGGTTTAGCCAAATTGTTTTCTGATTACACTTCCTATCCTTCCTTCATGTTGGCATGGCTTCTGATTGTGCTCTCACTGTCATTTCTTTAAAGAATTGCCAACTCTTCTGGACTCTTTTGTCACTTCAACTTGTTTCCGAGGAGATCTCACCCACCAATTTACAGTGTTTATTGAAGTCTGCCCTCTTGAAATACATTGCTTTTAGTTTTCTCTTTTCCCTCTTTCCTTTGCTAAAGATCGTGAATTAGTTTCATGGAAATTATAACTCAAGTTTCCTGATCCATAAATTTGGATAACATCTGTTTGTCTCTATAGATTATAAACCCTCTAGGGAAGACAAAATTTTTTTTATTATTTTTTTAAACATTTTTTTTCAAAATGCAACACAATGCAAGAGTATTCCAGTACCAGCTGATTCCTTTAGCTTTATCTCTGAGAGATAGCATTGATAGCTCTCTGCTCTGACATCCTGCTGTAGTATCTCAGCATCTCCTCTCTTGTCAGCTTCCTAATTGGCTGCTGTTAATCAGGTTGAAGAGCACAGGCAGTTGAACTGGCAGTTCCATCCAAATAACAATGTAAGTGCTGGTAGTGACAGAAGAAATAGCCATATTGAAACACTTTATATATATGGTGAGTCTGATGCCCGATTAGAACAAGACACAAGTGCACAGAGATGTATGTGTGTGTTTCTCCTAGATTTGTGCTCTGGATATGATGTGAATGAATGTGGCTTTGCAGGTCAGAAAGCAGCTGTGGTACAGTCCAGTTACCTCCTCAGCGGGAACATCCAGGGGAAAATGTGGAGCCTACACATTCTCCAGAGACCAGACAAAGCATCATATTCTGCTGTTCAGGGAAAGGCTAATGTTGTATACAGGAATGTAAAGAATTTCCAGATACAGACATCTGATTGAAAACCTTCAATTAACTTCAACTGCAAAGAGCAATAAATGTAGGTCCCTTGGTCATCTGCTCTGCATTCATCTATGGATTGTCTGGGTGTGGAGAAGACTCTGGGATTATCCACAACGTCGTCGTTTTACAGTCTTCCTGTGCAAGGCTCTTCCCTTGCACAACAATATAGTGCACAGAGATGAAAAAATTAGCAGGAGTGGTTAGTAGCCAACTCTGGCCACTTGTATCATGTCTGAGTAGCTGTGCAGTGGGAAAATGGGCTTATGATGCTGGCCAGGGAAAATGGTCAGTCAGACCTGCAATCCTCTATTCATTTACTTGTTTGAGTGCTGTTGGCACCATGTCATGAATGGCAGCTGCTGAATCCAACCACATGTGACACATTTGCAGCTAACTAGTGTTTGCTTGATATTATCTGACAAATTAGGCTTCTACTTGGAAATGTCTTAATATCCATTTATTAGGGAAAATGTCTCAGGTTTATGATAATATTTCAGGAGTTAAAGAAAGGCAAGTGGGAGATACGGGCTGAAGGGTAATCTTGCACTGAAAAATCGTTAGTCCAGGACATGTTCTTTGAGGTTGTTGGTGGTTGGGACTCAGATTTCAAATCCTATCTACTCCGAATTTGGTCTTTCTGCCTTTTTGCTTATAATTATTTCCCTTTGTGTAAAACCCCTATATATTAGATTAAGGATTTTAACTAGGGTTTTCCTTATTTGTGGCTGTACAAGAGCCCCTGGATTATAGAGACAATCCACTGCTAAGACATGTTATTTCCTTTTTTCCTCTGTGCCAGCTGTTTTCATCACCTCTGTGCTGGAGAATGCCACTGTTCCATGAGAGGAAATCAACACAAAGCTGGAAACCTGATTTAATTATTGCAATTGTATTATTACAATTATTAATTGAGTGAATTCTTACACTTTCAACAGTGAAGATTGAACCAAGCTCATCCAGATGTGTTTTATTATGAGTAAAAATGGTATTAAAATTCTTGTTCCTGCTCATGGTCATGTCTGAGGGTGGTTCCTTGGGATTTATATATAGTACCCTTAAAAATCTTTATTTCATCTGAAGTAAAAGTTTGGAGAGAGAAAAGGATAAGGAATTAAAATTACTAACGTTTTTTGCAGAAAACTAATTCCCTCCATGATTTACAACAAACATCTTGAGAAATTCACAAAGGAATTTACACTTGTAAACAGAGAAAAATGAAAACAAACCCAGTTTTATCATCTGAATCCAGTACTGCCTCAGATTGCCAGGATTAGGAGATTTCTATTTCAGAAATTGCAGGAACATTACTCTGTGGATTATAGCTAAAATACTTTGTGGAATAGTGAGCCAGACACAATGTGTATGAATAGCTTTTCACTGCCTTGCTCCAAAGTCTTGAGTATTACAAAAGCCACAATGTGACTCCAATACAAATGTTTCTATTTAGCAACTGTGGTTGAGGAATCATAAATAAAAACTCTGCTGTGCTCCTGGTGGTGTCTGATTCAAGTTTATGTTGTCATTCATTTGTTAAATGCAATCTGAGGTATTTTGTGCAACCATTGCATGTCAGAAAGTGAAGTGATCACTTCTCTCAGCAGCATCAAAAATGCACTTTCCCCGATAATTCCTATGAGCAATGGAGCAGGAACACAAAGAGTGAGATTTGGCAACAATCATTCTCAGAATAAATCTTAAGCATGTAAATTTTACTCATATGTCATAACTATTCTTATTCTATCATCTGGATGGACTAAGTCATGTACATTCTGAAACCACACAGCGTTGAGGCTTCTGTTATTGTACAGACATATTGGTGATGACTCTGATGATTTTCACCTTGTTGAAGATTTTGAAATTTAAACACAGACAAGGTAATAGCAATTGTCTTGTGAACAGTGAAGATGAAAGTGTATGCCATTGCATTCGGCAAAGTGAAACAGATTCTGGTATTTGAGTATTGGGAGTTGCGATGAGAAAACAGCAGAGATATATCTGAGGTGGTGAGCTCTGGTTACCTTTTGATTTGGAGAACAGAATGAAATCAGCATTATCTCCAGAGGTAACTCCTGTACAAATTCTGAATTTATTGAGATGGGTTAAAAAAATGCCAAATTAATTTCTTTAGGTTTTCGCTTATTAAAAATGTATACCAATTATGACATTAAAAATATTATTTTCAAGTATCACAAAGCTAGTTTTATTAAAATCTTTTTCCTGTTCTGCAAAATAAGCATGAAAATTTCATGAGATTTCCTGCAGTATTTCAGATGTCCTGGAATGAAATTTTTTTGCTAAGGTGAAGCTTAAAATTGATGTATTGCGACAGGTATAAATTCCTGTAACAGTCAATATTTATATGCAACTTGATCCCTGAAATTGCTGCCCTAATTTTTTTTATGTTTTTGAATAGTCTTAGAACATACAAGTTCTAGAATAAGTTTCCTAATATTTTGCACCCTAAAGTGCATCAGTAAGAAGACAGAAACATTTGAACTACATGATTTTACCTTGGCCACTATATTCCTTTTTTATGCAATCCTCTTCAGTAGCTGGAAGTTTATGTTGCTAGCATGTAGATGAAAACAAGCAAATATGTAGTAAACTATTTTGTGAGGATGATTTAAAGCATTTCTGAAATGTGCTCTTGCTGCCCCAGATCGCTTTCTACACTTGCAATGAAAATGTTAAAGGGACTTTCAAGCTTCCTATGATTCCTTTCATAACTTCAGTTTTTTGACTAAATCTCCTCTGACTTGACACTCTTAGTTTCATACAGCTGGTTATTTATTGATTTTCAAAGCAAGTAAGAATAAATTCTTCTTGCTTTTTCTACTACACAATTTTTTAAACACATTTTTTCCATTGAAAACTCAAAATCCTCTGAGGAGGGCCCAGATTATGGAAACACATACATAAAATTCCCTCTTTTCCCTCTTGTGAAGCTGATATCACCTTAACCACTCCGAGGAGCTGAGGAAAACCTCTGCCTCATTTAACTACAGCTGTCCCAACATGCAGGTGTATTATATCATTATGTTATTAGCTCCACACGAACCACTGAGAGGACGTAAATCTGCTGTATGAATATCAAATGGGCTTCAGCTGAAACTTATGTTTATGCAGAATAAATGGCTGGTATTTACAGATGCGTCTCTTGCAATTATGTGTGTCAGGCTGGTGAAATGTGGCTGATGTTGGAAATCTTGGTGACGTAACCAAGATGAGGTCAGTAAAAATGCATGTGGTTTATATGCAACCAGAGGCCTCCTACACAAGTGCAAACAGGTGGGAGTTATTTTTATTATAGTTTTGATCAGCTTTGAATGGAGTAAACATGCTAGATTTTGAATAACTCGTTGATCTGTGTGCTATGAGCTTGACTGTGATTGTTGCTAGTCATTTCAGTGGAACGGCTACATAAATTAAATGAGTAAATACTCTGGGCCAGGATTTGTTGATGTGGGTATGTGTTTTGAGAACACAAGTGTCTACAACTGAACAGCTCACCTCAGTCTCTTTGTAGCTAGAGGAGAGTCCGAGTCAGATGGTGGAGTACTGCATTTGTTTTAGCCAAAAGGTGATATTTCCATTCAGTGTGAAGTATTTCCCCCCGAGACCATTGGCTCTGTTGGTTTGGTCTCCATTGGCTACAGGAGGCACCGAGACAGCTGTCTCAGATACAGATGTTTACACTATAGGGACCTTGGGAGACATATCCCAGGCCGTGGATGGCTGAATCTAATTTAAGGCAAATTTTATTTGTTGTGTAGGACTTAAGCCAGCTCACTCTGAGTTTAAGTAGCTATGGATGAATTTGGCTGCTCACTTGGACCCCACTAAGAGACTTAAGATTTGAAAACAAAAATATTTCAAGGAGTCAGAGGAAACCACAGGTAAGAGAGTGAATTGTATTCAGTGAAGAGTGGTCATGGAGTCTATTTCATTGACACAAGCAGGGACAATGTCTGGTGCTGATAGTAGGCTGGCATGTCATATGGATGTGCGTGTATGGATTGATGACCCTCATTTTGCTCTTTTGAAGAAAGTGACCTTCACTTCAATGGCTGCAGACAACCAGGAAAGACTACTGATACTACCTGATCTCTTGCTACTGTTGATGTCCACAAGGGTTTTTTTGTCAAAAATGGCAATTATGGTGGAAGCTACTTTTGTGGGTTTGGGTTCTGAGATGCAGAGTTGTTTCGGTAGACACTTAGCTGGCTGTTGTTCTCAGCTGAAACCATGACAGAGGGAGAGAATTCTATTTAAAGAGCAGAGTCAGCTCCAGATTCTCTTCTTTTTGTTGACTAATCAGTGCCAAACCACAGAGCAGAGCTTGAGATTGAGACCGCTCCTTGCCTAACTCACTTCCTATCCATGAGTAAAGGAAAAAAGCTGAATATATCCTTGATCAGAAAGATGTAGAGGATTTTGGTGCTTTTCCTATGGATCTGTAACACAGGTGTGTTTTTGTGGTGTATATTAGTGAGTTAAGCAACTCTTATGAGAGGTCTAGGCTAAACAAAGAGTGAGGAACCTACTTATTAATCACTGCTTAGTGTGAAAGAAATGGTAGACAGAAAAGGAAAACTATGCATGAATAAATGTATTTTCAGCGTTGGGTTCAGAGTGCTAAGCACCTGGGTTATGAAGGCAGACTCACATCAGATTGACCAGGGAAGGTACTCTTGAATGTGACAGAACCAAGGCCTGACTGCTTGTCTTGGAGGCTGGTGAGATGCAAGGGTTGATGCCCAGTATTTCTTACAAACTCTCAGCCTTACACTGGTGTAGCATGGGTCAGCTATATCAAGCTTTAGTTCAGCACTGAGTTCTCTCTTTCAGAGGTTGAGTGCATGTTTCCATCTGGCTTCACCTAGCTGCTTCTCTCTGTACTGACATACACGGAAAACTCTAGACAGGAGATGTGAGCCTGGCTCTGCCACCTCTGCCTGCCCTGCGAGGTGGTTGGGTCAGCCTGCCCGAGAGTTGCTTTACGCTGGGATTATCATATCAAAGTGGCAGAGGGATTGTTAAGGGTTGCATCTCTTCTCTCTGATGTGCTCCTGAGTAGATCTTTTTGACAGGTTATAGACTAACCCAAGGTGAACTGTCAGTGTTGCCATATTTATTACCGTAAGGAGGATGCTATCTTCATGCAGGGAAACATCTGTGCACCACTTCAGACCAAGCTGATATCGGCGCAGTTACCTGGTCTGAGCTCCTTTCACTGAAAGAGATTTTCCCTGTGCACAGATGAAGCTGTAATTGAGTCCCCATGCTCCTCTCTACAGAAGCTGCCTTGGTTTTAGATATGAGCCTCAAGCTGTCTCAAAATGCTGCCTAGGCTGTTCAACCCAAAAAAGACCCATCAAATGGGCTCTGTGTTCAGCAGCCTGGTGTGCATTTGAAACTGAAATCTCCGAGTGAAAGGCTTTGTCCCAGCAACATCCACTGTTGTTCACACTCACACCAAGGATGAGATGGTGGTTTATTCTTCTGAGAAACAAGCCCTGTGCTTTTCTTCACTCTTCTGGATTTTTTTTCCCCTTGTTTTCACAGTTTCCTTGCTTGGAATAATCAACTGAAGTACGTTTCTCAGTGTATGGTTTATCTGGTTATTAATGATATGGAGCACTTCAGGACTCTTAGGACTTTTGTGTTGTTGCTTTAATGAACATTTCAAGATGATGAGGCCACTGGCACACTTTCTATGCTTTTATGGTACAATGGTCTTAAAGTAGCATGGTGCATTTTATTTATTAGCCAGCCCATTAATCACACAGGTATCAGTTGGCTTCAGGGAAATTTTTAATTAGCGATATTTAAGGTTGAGAGCAAGTGCTTCTGTGACAGACAATGAGAGCAAGCAGAAGCAGGAGGCAGGCTATCTTTGTGACTCTGTGATTAATACAGGATTTAAATAAAATATTCATGAAAGGAAATTGAAGTTATAGCCAAATCCAAATGTTGAACCTCCTTGAAACCTCAAATATAAATTCCTTAGAGATTCATTCTTTGTATTCATTAGTGGAGAGTGAATCTGATGAAGATGAGAGAAAAGGGAATTTGTTCCCTAATGTAATAATTTAGCAATATTTTAAAGTGTTTTTACTAAATCTTCTTGAACCACAATTTAATGGCATTTTTAAAATCTATATCCTTATTTGAAATGGCTCACAAGTTACTGAAACAGGTACAAAGGAGATATTAGGGGTGGAACTTGAGGCAAGACAGAAAGGAAGGATTGTGTGGAGGGCAGCTACATCCTTCTGGCAGTGTTGGTTTGGTGGTTGCTAACACTTAAAGCCTGCATTGTCACATGAAAAATGAATGGTACTGGCTCTGCAAACATCTCCCTTGTTAGATAATTAATCAGGTGTACTTTGTTTTGATATAGCACCTCTCTGCCATGCTCACAGCCATCTCAAAATCACCCTGTAAAATGGATTGTTAAAGAAGGGGAAAAAAAAAAAAAAGCCAAACAAACCCTGTAGGAAATACTGCATGTGTCTCTGTCTGCACAACTGGCAAAATGGAACATTAAATTCTTCTACTTTCACAAAGCAAATTTTTCAGTCTTGGCTGCCCACATTTAACAATTTAAATGTGTAGGGAAATTAAATTTTCTAAGTTGTTGAGCTCCTTCAGTTCCATTTCTCTGTTCTCCTTACCGTTCTTCTATGCAGCATCTGGTTTCCCTAAACACAGAGCATAGAAAAGTCCTTTGGCCTTCAGGTGCTACAAACTTCATAGGTCTTTGGTCTGGATCCCTGCTCTGGAAAGGAAGGCTGAAAATTGATGCCTTATTACCTGAGCTAGTTGGAAAGGGAGGAACGTGAGTGGTGCTGTCGATAACATGAGTCACGCTGCTCCTGACTAGAAGCAGAAAGGGATCAGGAGTCTCCAAGGCTGCCATGAGCAGGTATGTGACAAGGGGAAGCAACGGCCAAGAAAGCACCATCAGGGTCCTGCCTGCAACAGCACTGGGACTAAGGAAAAGAGCTGGCTCACATCCCTTTTCTGCTGGCTTGTAGGAGAACAGGGAAAGCTACTGGTGTTACCGTGGTGGTCTTGTTGGGAAGCTCTGGTCCATACACTTGTCAGCTTTCTCAGCTTTGAGAGAACCTGTATAAGATTTCTGTATGAGAAAAAAAAATCTGGATTTTTTCTGTGTTCTCATCAGGAGACATCTAGGCATGTGGAGGGAGCTCATAGAGGCTTATAAATCACTTAAACCCCTTCAAATATAGGCCAAATAATTTGCTCGCACAGAATCAAACTAAGGCAACTCAGGGCTCTGGGTAAGTCCACAGCCAGCTCCTTCTTGTTCAAGCTCAAATGTTTCTTATGCACTCTACTTTGCCTTGTGTGAAAGTAGGTCTAATCATCTTCCCTTAGCCACTGAGACTTTTTTTTTCTGTTCTACTTTGTCTGCAGAGGTAAGGGCTTCCTTTAGTGATAAAAGATTTCAGCCTTTACCTTCCCTTTACCTTCTTATGTGCACACATATAGAAGCACAAACTGCTTTTGTATTATTGTTGCTCACCAGATCAACAGGTTGCAGAATTAAAAGCAGATGTTCACACCTCCCAGGAGCATAATTTTAGATGCCTCTTGATCTTTGCAGGCATAATTTTTTCAATTACAGCTTCATTAATTTCCTTTCTGACTATAATGGCTGCAAATACAATGATGGAGAGGTTTTTGTTAGGCAAAAAAAAAAAAAAAAAGGCTGAGATTCTGAATTTATTGCTTGACTCCAGGAGTCAGGTTTGATGTACTCTGGCTTTAGTCCAATTGCCTTTGAAAAGGATGAGCATGGGTTGTACTGTTGTCCAAGAGAAAAGACCTTCTATATGACCAAAATATACAAGTAATACTGCATTTCCCCAAACCTTTGTGGACTATTTCTAATGGTCTTAGTTCTTTTGGAAAAATGAGACTAGCATGTGGATATCCTATTTCAAATCTCTTTACCTGTGCCGTGGAATAAGCTGTTAAATTTGGTAAGAAGCCCATCTGAAATGTCATGTCTATCACTGTAGAGTTCTAATTAGCAGTAAGGTTTATTAGCTTAAGTTGCCTTAGAGTTTAAATAAGGGCAAAGCTATTCATAGGGCTATATGCAACCTATGCCTCAAGTAGCTTTAAAAATCAGTTTTTCAGCCAAACCAGAAGAAAAATCCATCACTCTTCCATGTGCAACTTAAGCTTTACCCATTCTTGTTATTAAGTTATTGTTACCAAGAATTTAAGGTCGGGATTTTTCATCATTCACAAAATAGGCAGTTGGGAAGAAGATCGCATTAGAAGAGAAGTAAGATCCAAGCCGGTACCCCAGGGATGAATGAGAGTGTTTGTAAATTGCTGATAGCTCTTTTGTCCCCTTGAAGAACAGTCCCCTTTCTACACCACTTCTGAAGTTCAGGTTACGTGAAATTCAGAATTCACTTTCTCCTCCATTGTAACAAATGCGTCATATTGAAACATATTTCCCCTGCTCTAATTTTTCACAGGCCCTTTTGCAATCCATCTTTCCAGGCCATGCTGTGCAGGTGTATGATTGTATTTGAAATTCCTGCACCCATTAATCACTGCTCTGTGACCTGCTTTGCTCCATACTTACTAAGCTCCCTTCCTCAATTCTGGTCTGCCAGTGCTCTGTAAACTGTTTACTTTTCTGGTGCAGCATTTACTCAGCATTTTGGCAAGCTCCAACAAAATGTTTCCAGTTGTTCCCGATTGACTTTTGGCCAACAAAGGCAAAAGACTTTTCTTACGTGGAATTTGATGCCTACATATGTTTTCCCTTGTTGGCTGTTTCAGGCAGCTCTTTTAATGCTGTTATCACCTGGTCTCACCTTGCCTCTGTTGTGACTGTAGAATGGAAACAAATGTCACACAGGCCTGAACATGGTTTCCAGCTCCTGCCTCTTTGGGTTTCTTTTTGTTTCCTACCATATATCTTTTGCCTCTCAGGAGGCTCATTTAACTCTTGTACTGTTTTAAGTCAGACAGAAGACGAGGTTTTTCTTGTAGAATAATGAGGGAAAAAAAAGGTGCAGATCAGAGATGCAAAAAACAGCAAAAAAATAGAATTTCTACTACTTTTTTTTTTTTAAGCAATGAAATAGAACTGATGCTTTAAATATTTTCACTACAATAGGCACACAACCTTGTGCAAGGTTGTGCTGCAAATACACTGAATAGGAATATCTGGAAATACCTAGATATCTAGAAATGCCTAAAGACCAGCCCATCTGTCTGTTTCATGTTTTGATCTATATTTAGCTCACTGTTACCATTTTGTATTTGTGTTTTGTATAATTTTGGCTCTTCTGCTTTGAATCTTAGCCAAAATAAGCCTGGAAAAAAAAAATCAAAAAATTTGAAACCCCAGCCGCATTGTGCAAATATTTTAGAATGTTAAACAGGGCTTAATCCTATTCAGGAGAAAAGGACTTCAAGAGTTTTATTATGGATAGTGTGTTTATTATTGTTATTCTGTGCTAGTTGCTCGTGTATCCTGCTGGAGCATAAAACACACTTTGCACTCTGTGTGCTGGTAGATATCTCAACGCTTCATCTTCAGGCAGAAGAATATATTTGGGTCACTTGAGGACAGAGCGTGGGTGGTGCTTGACAGTTTTTATAAACAAATGAAAATACCTCTGCTCTCCCCAGTGCCTAGTTAGCTGTATGCTTTCCAAGTTCTCAGTGCTGAAAGTGTGGAAAGTTAGGACCTCTCCCAGCAAAGAAAGAGAGGTGAGTGTAAGTTTGATGTATTTCATCTGACTTCTGACTTCCTAATGGTCTAGCTCTTAAAATTCCCTCACCCCTCCTCTATTACCGCACAAGGAAGTGCAAAGTAAACATAACTTCTATCTTGAGAAGACAGCAGATAATTTGTGAGACCACAGATGACAGAGATGTTTCCAGCTTGCTTCTGCCTACACGCCATTTTGAAGCCTTGATATTTAAATTGCACCCATTTATGCTCCCTTGTGCAGTGATGGAGTAGGTGTCAGCAGGCCTACAGGAGATTGACTGGTGATACAGAGGTACAAGGCAGAAGAAGGGAATGTAATTTACTGCACTTTCACACCAGGTGTGAATTTGGCACCTGACAAGTTTGTCAGATGTTCTTGCTAGCTTAACCCTTTGTAAGCCACATAAGGCATCACTCTGAGAGAATTTTTGTCCAGCTGTGTCTGAGTGGGAGTATTGCTGTCAACCACCACGTCTTGTATACTTTCTGTATCTCATGGACCTGCCTGACTAGCAGATGCCAATATAATGGGCAATTACTTCTTTACTTTCTGCCTTTCTACTGTTAGGCAGGCTTCTTCATATGTTCTAGTGATAGGTACATTTCACTACTGTGATATTTTTTAGTGGTTGCAACTTTTTAACTCACTCATCTACTTCAGCAGTAGTCTTGAGGATGTGTTCATTGCACATTTATAAAATCACATGCCAGCAACTGCAGATACACAATAAAATTTTATAGCTGGTCTCAGTGCCACTAATGAAGATCTTGCCTTATTTGATTGCCTAAGTATTTTAAGTACTTAGTTGAATAACATCTTGTTGCCTATAAAATTGGATTTAATGATAGAAAGTTAAGGCCAGAAGAGGTATTTTGGGAAAATTTTGTGATTAATTTTTTTTGGTGATTTGTAAAGAATGATTTTAAAGGACAAGAAAGCAAGAAGATTAACACTTAAATCCATTTTCTGTATGAAAGAGACTTCACCATTTAAAAAACTTGTTAGATGTGGCCTCGGGAGTAGCAGCAGAAGCTCCCATGATAATTCTTTTCCCAGAGGCACCATGAGCTTTAGAGTCCAATTTATTCACTGATGTAAGAAATGACCCATGCTCATGAGTCAGTCAAGTGAGAGAGCTGTTAAAGCACCACTAGCGTTTCCTCCACTTCAGAAACAGTACAGCTGCTCTCAAGCCTCCATTTCCCCCAGAGAAAAGTGCTACTTTCTTAAGTAAAATGGGAATTTCTTCATGGTATCAGACATTTTGTTTCTTCTCTACTGCCTTCCTGTTCTGAAACCATTTGTCCCACCACTACAACCCAGTTCACTTGAGCAGGTCCACCAGCCATCTGTGGGCTCCTGCAGCTTCAACTGCAAATAAGTGTGACTGCAGCAATTAAACCAGACAGTTTCTAATCTCTCTGAAGACAAGGAGGGGTATTTTACTTTCTATTCAAGGCAGGAATAGTAAGCTATTAGAGAGAAGAGATGCAAATGTCTGATATCCTGCCTTGCTAGGATGATTCTCGTTGAGACTATACAGCTGAAGTAACTCGGGACAATTCCCCTAAGACCTTATTCATGTCAGAGAGAACTGCAAGTCCAGACTGCATTTGAGGAGAAGAGAAGCCCTGGGATCTCCCAGTGTCTAGGCAGTTCTCTTGCCTTGAGGAGTTCCCAAGAGAAAATTTACCTTTCTTGTCCTTCAGAGGTTTTCCCTCTCAGGAAGCTGACTGTGTGTATTCCTGAAAAGGAGAGTAATACCATGAAAAGCTTTGAAAGCAGGGAAGGAAAAATGTCATTAATTCAAGTGTTACTGGGAGACAGTGGAGAAAGTTCAGTATTTTCAATATACTGAAAGTTCAGTATATTCAGTGTACACAGAGGTTGGAGATAGAAAAATCCCCTCCCAGCATCTTTTCATGCTGACTTCAGTGGCAATTTTTTTGTTCAAAGCCTTCAGGGTTTGAACCTTGTTTAACACCTCTCTGTTGAGAAATTCTTCTGCTCAACAATCAATGCGTAGTCAACGAATTGTGCCTGTGATTTTGCAGTAGGATAACATTGTAGATAAGACACACCTACTGGGCACTTTCAAGTTATAATATTGTGTTAGTCATTGCTTTTATGTATGTTTATACACAATATCTGCCCGAAGGTACGCATTGATTTCCAACTATCGAGAACACATTTAAAATTGGCTGAGTGCTTAACCTTTGTTCACAGAAAGTATATTTTAATTTTTTTTTGCTATTAAGAATTATTAGCTCAGAAGAGTTTGATATGGCTGTAATCATCATCATGATTATTGACTTAAACTAAAATTCTTCTAGAGATTTTATTCCTTTTATAAAGTTGAGTTATACTTGTGATTTACTTTCTGTTTTTTAATAGGTGTATTCCATTCACATGTATTGATTTAAGTGGATTCAACTGTATTTCAGATAAAGATTTTCTGACAACTAGAAACAAAAAACTAATGTGGTGTTACTTTACTTGTAACCAGTTATTTTGTGGATTTTTATATTTAAAAAAAAAGAAACAAAAAGGAGGTTAGAGGCTGAGATTCACATTGCAGGACTAAATGCTTAAATCCAGGAGAACAATTCTGACAGCCTTCTTTCCAGTAGGAGCTAACCTCTGAAACACCTAAAATCAATCAGTTTTTTTCCTCTTAGTTCCTCAGCTGCCAAAACCTAAGTTCACGGGCAGCATCATGGGCTCAACAGTGGAGTTTCCTATTTCTTCCTGAGCTCAGCTGTCAGTGCAGAGCTGTGAAGACTGAAGCTCAGACTCCTTCCCAGTCCCTGGAGATGAGGAACCCATCATGGGCTCCCCTGACAGCTGTCACCCACCTGCAGCCACAGTGTGAAGCCCAGCAGCAGTTGTGGCCCTTTGAGAAGAACAGTGGGATGGAGGGGCAGGGATGCTGTTATCCTCTGCCCTTTGCCTACTTTCCTCATGGGAAATCCATCCACGTTGTGGCAGATGGTGTGGCCATGATCACCTTGCCAGGGCTCAAATTGGTAGTTTTGACTTGCCAGGGGAGTATTGGAATAAAGCCATTTTGTATCCCTCCTGTTAGAGCTCTGCAAAAAAGGACAAGGCTACAGAAGGGGAGCCTGTTGGTGAAGGAGTCCTGAGTCCTGACCCCTCATTTTCCCAAGCTCATTAATGTGATAAGTGACGTTGGAATTGTAGCCCAGGTCATATTCCAGTGCCCAGTTGTAAGACTGCCTGTCTGAGATATAGGCTCCATTTTTAAATGCTTCCTCTGATCAGTTTGAATTTCCTGCACCTAACCACCAGGATAAATGGACATTTCTTGTTCAACTTCGGAAGAGAAAGATTCATCCATTTTACATAAAACTGAGCAGATTCAATGACTATGGTAGTGAGAAAATAACCTCAGTAAATGTGTAAACATGAAAGGCAGCTTCAAATTTGTAACACTTGACCCAAAAGGACTGATGCCTAGGAATGGTTAAAGCCATGCCTCGTGATATTATTACAGAATCCCAGAATGGGTGGGTTGGGAGTGATCTTAAATATCATCTAGTTCCAACCCTCCTGCCATGGGCAGGGACACCTTCCACTAGACCAGATTGCTCAGGGCCCCATCCAACCTGGCCCTGAACACTTCCAGGGATGGGGCAGCTTCTGTGCCCAGCCTGTTATGGGACAGCACCAGCTACTGGGAGTGGTGCCTTAGCTCTTGGCAGGACATGAGTTTGTCTGTAAATCCAGGCCTTAGTCTCCAAGGTTTTTTGGTGCTTGTTCATTCAGAAATTACCTACCATTTATTTACAACTGTCTATCTGGAAGACAGAGGCCAGAGCCTGTTTCACTTGGAATGATCCCATGGAGTTTAATTGGTTTAAAGCAAGGAATTTTACTGCTTCAGAAGAATGTTTTTGTTCAGATAATTCTTGTGGCTTATTTAGCAGACAAAAAGACCTTCTTTTAGACTTTTCAGACTACCAACAGAATTCAGTGGTGCTGAGATCATCTTCACCTGAAAATCTCTGACATGCAGGTGAAGCAGACTGTTTCTGTTCGCATTCCGCTAGACCAAGCTTTCTTTGCAGTCAGGCATGAAGTCACTGGTAGTGTTAAGAGAACATGACTTTCCTGATTTCTCATCCTGAGATTTGTCTTTGCTGTTCCTCTTCATATTCATATTCTCTAGGGCTTTATAACTCTCAAATGCAGATTGTATCAATTTTATTTTGCCACCAGGTGAAAGAAATCTAGAGTGTAAAAAAAATTTACAAGGTTTTACAACCATGATAGGACAAGGCAATCAATTATGTCCTTCTTCAAAACAACTCTGCCCATGTTCAGATATGGATTGTTGATGTATATCAGGAACTGTGTGGCAGCATGAAGGAATGCTGTGGTTCATGCCCCACGCCTGCACCCAGGATTGATTCAAATGGCCATTATCATGTTTCAGAATGTGGTGGCAGTAAACACAAGGAAGATGTGCTGTGTCTAAGAGCCTCCCATGTCAAAATACACAACAACTTTGATTGATATGTACTGACTCATGGCCATATAGGAAACATGTGAGATTTGTCAAGCAGGATTACAGCCGTAAAATTATTTACACTCCCAAAATGTTCAGAGTAGTAGAGTGTTTATGTGAAATATCATGTTAATGGAACTACTAGAAAATCAATACCAGGATTTGGAGCGGATGCTATTTCATTTTTTTTCTGGTTATACATCATAGTACATTTTTTTTTTTTTATCCTGGATACTCACACAAGTCCATTTTGTGTCAAGTTCATTGCAATAGTTACAATGATGCTGGTGACTACAGACAGCATCATGCATTCACTTCTGTTCTTCGTAGGCATATACCCTCATCTCTGATAATTCTGCTCATCTGGTACATTTTAATGTACCAGACCAAATTTTGATAATCTCCTTTTTACAGAAATCAGAATTGGGAAGTAGTTAAGGTAATGACTGAAGTGAATTTCTTGTCCTACCTCAGAAACCTCGAGTTTTTTAACACTTGCTAAAAGAGATAAATAATGATTTCTGTTGTGATCTGTATATTTCTGTTGAAGCTTTTCATATCTCAGCTACTAAGCAATCTTACACTCTTTTGCCTCTGGCGGCCCAAATCTGTGTGGGGCTGGGAGCTTTAAGGTATTTATAAATAATAAACAGACACCATAGGATTTGGTCCATGATTAAAACACCATGTCAGCCACTTGTGCAAAGACATTCCAGTACCATTTCATGTCCGTGGTAGGAGAATTTGTCCACTAACCTCTATACTCACCAAGGCTGGAGTCCTTTTATTTGGCTGGCAAATCTGATTGATTATTAAGTTCCAACACAAAAGCAATAGTCCTCTATAAATCAGCCTGAATAATAATAACAATTATAGTAATGATTGATACATGAGCATTTATTTGTGTTCCTCTCAGTCCCATTAATGAGATTTTGATGCATAAATTTCTTTTCATTGTAACAAGATTACATGGTTCAGAATACAAAAATGCTTTTTTATTTAATCTAAGGAAGAAAAAGTCTTCCTTACATAGAACTGTGTACTGATATCGATCGTGTTATACTAGAGATCTTATGGAAATGCTCAGCATTTATCTGATAAAAAAAATGCTATGGGGATTATAGATAAATACTGTTATGCATATAAACATTCCCTTGGGAACTGCTGTGATACTGCCTACAAAACCAAGATCATGTGTTCATGAAGAAGCTGCTCAAGGTAAACAGTGTGGGTTTCTATTCTTCACTCAGAGCAACACAGATCACAGATAATCAGGGAGAAAAGTTGGGAAAATTTTGCATGTTAATTTAAGTGGCAGAAACTAGCAAATCAGCAATTTAACTACAGTCTGTGCTTAATCTTTGTCACAGATGACATATTTTTGTTTTGTGTCTGTAGGGCAATATGACACCTTGGCTGCTGCCTTTGTTTCTACGGTACTAGTAAAACATGGGTAAGGTGTAAACCATAGTAGTGAAGGTGCTGATCCAGCAAGCAGTTAATTCCCAGGACTGTCTACTGAATTCAAAGATAGTAATCATGTAAGTATGCATGCAAACATGTTTGTGTTGGTAAGTTCTTGATTCAAGTGACTGCTGCTTAAGTTTTCACTGGAAGCCAGGAAAAACAAACACAGATTGCCTGGTGTTTAGTCCAGTGCTTCAAACAGAGGTGCACTCTCTCATCCCAGGCTGGATTTGTCAATCGATCATTTTATATCTAGGTCATTCATACCAGAGCGTTTCTCCTTCAGTTTCTGACAGTTCTACATTTTGATGCTGTTTTCAAGTAGCTAAAAAATAAACAAAAGTATCAAATTTAAATGAAAGCTATATTTGTACTGAAGCACTCTTCAAGTCCAGAAATATATACTTTTACTATGAGATTATCATGAAACTTTTAAGAAAGACCTAGAGATGAGAAATTAGAATGAGCAGATGAGCTCTGAGGTCCACATGAGTTTCAAGCTGCAACAAGTTCATGTTTGACCACAGGTGTATACAGATTCATTCCAGATGATGTACGTGGCTTTTGGAAGGAATGTAGGAGGCTGCAACGGAGTGTTAACTTTCTATTCCACTCTTCGCCCATTGGGACACTTATTGCAGTTTCTACTTGCCAAATTAACTCCCGACATATCTGTATTCTACATCCTGCTAAACAGTTACTCAGAAAGCTGCTCATGCATGCCCACACACACTTATTCGAGAAGTCTTAACCACACTCTAAGGGCAGTCTTCAAAGCAATTGCTCTTGAATTTCTGACTGTTCCCAAAGCTAGGTTAAAGACATTAGAAATTTAATCACCTTTTTTAATTTCCATTTTCAATTAGTGACACACTTTATGGTATAAGGAACACAGAACAGAAAAAAAAAAACAGGAGGGTTTTTTTTTCACTGTATTTTTTTTCCTTAAGAATGTGTCACTACTAGAAAAAAGTTCAACTAAACTATGAGACAGTCTTTTTCCTATCCCCTATAAGTAAAAACATCCCTTACCCTGGTCCAAACATTTTCTATGTTCAACAAATGGCACTTTGTGAGCAGGGATACATGGTAGACAGTGGGCAGAGGTAAGCTAGTTTTGCCTGTGCTCTAAGTAGAGTAACCAAAAGCTGGATACACATGATTGTCTCAGTTCTGGACCTGAGCTAATTTATTCTCCTGAAAAGTGGAGTGCATTAAGTGAGGCCCAGAGCTGGGATAACCAGGTTTGAATGGCTTCTGGTTGGCTCAGTGTGGGCATACATTTTGTGTGTCTCTTGACACAGATAGTGCAGACATATCCACATCTGACATGTTGCATCTTTTTTAATCATCAAGTACCATAATCTATAGCTATAAAAGTACTTCTAGGGAAGAAATGAAAATCAAATATTTCCTTCTGGACAATATTTTCAAGCTCTTTTTCACTGTGATCTTGGTTGCATACTATGTATCTCTCTTGTAGGGAGAGGTTAACTCAGTAGGTTGAGAAGAAGGGAAAACAGACAATAGAAACTGCTTAGAAAAAGCTTCCTGCTTTCAAGTTTCTATTCTAAGGCAGACTGAAGTATTACCTTTGCCTTAGTGGATAAAAGCATTGCATGAAATGTCTTTACTCATCTGTGCCTGTGTACAGTGCTGTGTACAATGCACATACATGGCACATGTACACCCTTAATGAAATGGCCCTGATCACAGAAGACACGAGTGCAAATCTGGGCAGTCTGAGCATCTCTGCAGTCTCTTGCTTACAAGACAGTCCTTTGTGCCTTTCCAGACTGCTCATTGCAAGAAGGATGAAAGAAGAATCCTGTCTGCACAAGATTTATGGCTGGGAGAAATCCCACTCTGTCTCTTCCTGTCCACCCAAGTCTTTCGGGAAGCACCTACAGAGAGTAAGTGGAGCTCTTTTCCAGTCATCTATTTAGATTGGAAGGCCTTGTGGTTTTCTTGGAAAGCAATCACTTATGAAGTCCCTCTACAGAATGTTGTTGAGACCTATGCTGTGGAAATTATTGATATAATCATATTCAACCAATTTGTAAAGGCCTAGTGGGGGAGGGTATAAAGAGCCTTAGTCTGACATTTAGAATTAATGCCAGGAAAGACATGTCTCCTCCAGAGATATATGAGAAGCCAATGTTACTTGCAGTCATAGTAAATGTACAGGACCTGAACAGCTAAAAGAATTGTCTAATCAAAAGCTCATTGAATGCTGTGGGAAACTTCCTACCAGCTTCAGAGTTGAAATATTGAATTTATTTCTTGTCTAAAACAATGGAAGGAATTAATGACTTGAGAAGGGTTTGTAGCTCTGCACAGAAATGTGATGGAGTCTGCCTCCCCATGTCTTTTGATACTCAATTTATACATTTTTATTTGGGAGATCAATCATCAGAGTGTCTATGCAATTTACTTCAAAAGAGTTTAAAAAAATGCATTTTTTAATAAGTGTGCCACTTTATGATATTGGACTAATGACCACTAACTTCCATCCCAACCTGATTTCCCTTTGCTGTTCATTATTGAGCACTCATGGATAAACCCAGGAAGGCCTAGAGAACTGCTGAAGCTCGGTATGGTTTGGCCTCTGCCCATCTGCTTTATGTGGTCCATCCTGTGGTGGCTAGTAGCAGAATAAGAGCTGCAGGCTACTGTTAAATAAAGAAGGTCAAGTCGTGTTCTCTGGCCCTAAGGGCAAGCAAAACAGTATGCACATGGCTAAAACCCTCTTCCCACCATCCTCAGATAATGTAACAACTACTAATCTGTATGAACTACACTGTGTAGTATTTGAGTCTATGGTATGAGAGTGCTTGAGTTACTAACATAGCCAGAGCTGCAGATGAGTGGAGGAACACCAGGACTTCCATTTCCACTAGAAGTGGATTTGCAATGTGATCTTAGTCCATGAACATGCCCACCACAGGGAACTGACAGCACCCTGACAGTGTGTTTGTTTAGAATTATCTTAATTGATGCTGAAGCTATACATTGCTTCCTGTTTATACAACCTCCAATAATGTTGAAAGATCAAACACAAAAAACTAGCCTGGCAATTTTCAAAAACTGTCAGAGAATATAACAGAAATGACTTAGATGAATGTGCTTTCAACTTCCATGAAAAATAAATGTGTATGTAACACATCACTCCACCATCTATAGAAAGCTGTCCATGGATGCTTTTATTTCTATGGAAATATGACTTCCTCTTGCAATGTCATGAAGCCTGGGAACCTCAAACAATAATCAAAATATAAATTGAAATATTTGAGTTTCTTTCTTTCTCTCTTGGATCTTTTCTTTAGACTTTGAGTTTGGGATGTTGGAATGTCTTCTCTTAATGTCTAGCGTGGAAGTCTGAAAATTAATTGACCCATTTCGGTGTCATGAAAGGTGCTTAAGATATGTATGTCCCATAAAGTCTTATACAGTTAGTTAATAGTGAATTTAATAGGATTAGTATAAATTAACAGGGATTTTCCCCACAATTATATTATAATTATTATGTGTTGATTTGTGTTTTGGTAGTTTTTGGTGACTAAGTGCCTTTGTGCTGGATCATGTGCATTGTGTGGTTTTTAATCTTGAGAACTGGCCTTGTTTTTCCAGAGTGGATGAGTTCAGCCCATGGACTCAGCAAAAAACTGTTAGATACCTTTATAGGTGCCATGGTTTAGGAATGGTGTTCTCCAATTGTGTTCCCACTGAAACCACTCCAAACCATGTGCTGTTTGCTCACTCTCTCCTCCCTCTCCCCTGTGGTGGGATAGAGAACAGAATTGGAGGCACAAAAGGTAAAGATTGCAGGTTGTGATAAAAACAATTTACTGGAAACAGCAATTAGATAAGAAAACAAAGTTTTCTGCTAGCAACAATATTAATCTGACAGCAACAATATTAATAACAAAACTGTGCAAGAGAGGTAAGGGGTTCATATGCTTACCACTCTGCCAAAAGATACCTGACCTCCGCCACACTACCCCAACCTGATCTGCAAGGGACCCCTTCCCCCATTCCTGGAAAATGAGTTGAGGTGGTGTAGAATAACCTCCAGGTCCTGGCCATGCCCTTCCTGGCTACTGCAAAAATCAATACTGGCCTGAAACAGAATAACGTGTAAATACAAGGTGTGTTAGTGCGTGTTTGAAAAGGCAGGAAACTGCCTGTGGAGATGTAACTGCTGCCTCTACATCAGCTCTGTAAACTTTCAAGACCAGAAAATTTGTGATGGTGTTTCAATTTCAAAAAATTACTACAACTTGTAGCTGACTATTTTAACAATCATCCTTGGGAGAAAAGAGAAGAGTTTGGCCTTTCAGTCAGACATCAATGTACCTGCTCAGTATGCGTGGCTTGGGGACTCCAATCTGCTAGTGTTTTTCCTCCTACTTCATTGCAAAGCCATGGAGTTTCTCTAGCCCATGAACAGTTGGTGTTCATTCATCTTCTAGCAATCCAATTATTTGTGACACATACTAGTTTTGTTTGTCAACTGTGATAGTTTTCCAGCAAAGCATAATTTCATACTCAGTTTTGGTGTTGGAATATGAGTGGTTATAATCAAGATATTGTGTCATGTTGTCTGGATATAGACTCTTTCCACAAGGCTAAATGTTACTGTACAGATGCTGAACCAAGATTCAAATACCTCTTTTTCAGTGGTTCTGTCTTCTCCAGATAACTTTACTTTTCTCCTTTCATAGCCCTGTGCTTTATGTTCTCTTCCTGAAAAATGATGATTATAAGGCTGTAACGTATTCTGAGATTTAAATATGAAAGGAAGGAGACGGGGGACAGTTTAGCAGTGACTTCTGCTGAAGAATTTAGATCTACTAGGAGTGATGGGTGGTTTTCTTACAGGCAAGTGAAACATGTTAAAACGAGGAGCATATACTGGGATTACTTACCTCTTCACATTGCAATTCATCATTTTGCCTTCCATTTAGATTCACTCTAAACCGTCACAGTGCAGGATAAAGAAAAAGCTTTTCTGCCGTCTGTGAGTGTGATAAAAATTATCCTAAGAAAATGTTCAAGCACATTAAAGAGAAAAACATTTTGATCTCCAGACTCAAATACCTTTTGGTTTTTAGGGGCTCTTGCCTAAATCAAGTGAATGCAAAGAGAATCACGAGAGGCGATGATATTCATAGCCAGGCCAGGGTTCTGCAAAAACAAAAGTCAGCATGGCATCAATCTTATTGTTGGAGACACTCTCAGCTTTCTGTTTGCATATTGTAGATCTCTGACTTTTAAAAGAGACGATTATATTTAGATAACCTATGGATCCTCAAATCAAACATTGTGTAGTCTTGGGGGACAGGTTAAAAGCTTTCAAGCGATTTTGTGCTCAGACATTGTAAAACAGATTTGTGCATGTGTATTTGTGATGATGTAGGTTATTTTCAGCTGCGTAATATATCCCCAGTCTTATGTCTTGGGAAGGACTGAAATTTTTGTGTCCCCAGTTGATTGCAAGCTGTAACTCTGCCATATATGTCTCAGATCTACCATTGCCAGACACTTCATCCATGTTGATGTTTTTGGCTTAGAGAAAGGAAATGGGAAGCACCTTCATGATGTAAAGGTATCAGAGCTTCATTCCAGAGGGGAGAAAACCAGAAATATTTATAGTAGTCACACTACAGCTAGCTAAAGAGGGCTGAGGGGCATGCTTGATATCATCTTCCTCAGCATTTGAGGCTGAGTTATAGTAACATACCCCCTTTTCCTCTCAATTTACCTCTTTTTAAAAAAAACCTCAACAGATAAAGGAAACACTTTTCATGTCATCTCTGTGAGGTAAGGTACAGTGTATCTTCTTAAAAGCCAGGGAAGTAAAGTGACAGATGGGCCAAACATAACCTGTTGGTCATCCCTTTGCAGTACTGGATACTAAGACACCTTTGCACACCTACAGTTTTGAAAAGCAAACTGAAGCTGATAAATTACTTATGTTTCCCTCCCTCCTTTCTCCCTTCCTCGTGCATTCAGTGCTGCTATTTTTGATGGATGCCCAAGATTCTAATTCTGTCCCATCATTTCTTCCCCTTACAGCATTTCCTCTGTGTTTCTTCACATTCTTGTGTTAACTCCAACCATTGCCATGCTCCACCTTTAACTCCTGCCCCTGATCTCTTTTCCTAATGCCTTCCATTGATTCAGCTTCTCATTTGCCTCTTTTCTGACTTGGCCAAGCACTTTTAAAAGTCAGCTGCTTTTTCCACATCCCAAAGCCTGAGCATGGGACACTGACTTCAGCCAGCCTGACTGAAAACCTCAGTGAGCTCTAGTTGCACCCCTTTCAAAATGAGCAGCAAGTTTTGAGTTGATGACAGTCATTGGTCCTCCACTGTCTTGGGGAGACTGACACCAATTTACACCAGGTGAATATCTGTTGTTGCATCTTGCATTATTCATTGGAAACAAATCACAGTAAAAACCTCAACATTTGAATGACCTAGAATACAGGCTGACTCACTGAAGTCCCACCTTTGGAAATGCATGTGTTTTACTGCTGTTTTTTACTTTCTGTGTGTGCCCCTCTCTTGTAATCTAGACTTCATGTTATTTGAACGTCTGGTCCAGATTTCTTTAATTTTTCCTTCTCATCTGAGTTATTTTGGCTACTATTGCTGTTGGTTGACTTTAGACCATTTTTAGTAGTGATACTGAGGAGGAAGGACCTTGAATACAGTTTTCAGACACCTCTGCAGTACCATGGCTTACTAAGACCTCCACGATCATACACCTTCAATAAGAAGAAATAGGAGGAACAGAAGTTCAGAGAATGAGAAAACAATTTGACTTTAAATGAGAGAGGGAGAGGGAGAAAGCCTGTACATTACCATATCTTGTAGGATGCTGGTGCTACCCTGGAGGAAGCAGGGTAGTAGAGGGTGGAGAAGAGTCAATGGCACCTTTGCCCTTCTTTTCTGAACTTTGTGTATGAATGAAACAATTATCTGCGTTGGTGAAGGGTACAAGACTAGGTTCCCTGGTTCTCATCTTCATATTCAACAACAGCACTGTTTCACTTAACAGGGTGAAAATTGGTATCACATGAAGGTGGAAAACTCTGGGCTTCCCGCATGGTGACTGTTTCCTCACTGAAGGCATTTCTGCCTGTTTACAAACCACCACTCTATCTCTTAGTGTTAAATTCCTCTTGGGATAGGGGTGGGTCCAGGGTGGCTGGATTTCAAGTACTTGCTCTGGCTTATGTTTTGAGCCTTCCTGGACAACGACAGCATGTTGTTCTCAATGATACTAATTACAAATGAGGTAATAAGTGCTTTCATACAAAACAGCTGCTTCCAGCTCCCTATCTGCACAGCAAATAAGCCTTCACTTTTAAATTTTAAATTGTCACTTCTGATGTTAACCTATGTTTAGACCAGCTGTATCCCTTTACATTAAAAAAAAATGTTTCAATGGTTTGAAATTTCACAGGGTAAAAACGTACAAAAGAGCAGTTGAAGTTGTCATTTTGTGAGTATTAGTTCTGCAAGCAGGGCTTTCCCAAACTCCTAGAGATCTTTCAGACCTCTGTGGGACTGTTATGAGCTCAGTGTATCTCTGCTTTCCTGTCAAAAAAAGAAGTTGTAGAGCTACACCTCCACATGCATCTGGGCACAGGCATCTCTGAGAAACGTCTCTGTTACTTTTAGGGAGAAGAGACAACAATCAGTCAAATTTTGAAAGGAAAAATTTTAAAAATAAAAAATAATGATAAAATAAGAAATTTCTTTTAGTAAGAAATGTCTCTTTGGAATAAAAAATTAAAACATTTCATTCAGAGAATTTGACAGAAGCCTTCAACTATTATCATTGTTTTTCCATTTTGTTTTTTGTCTGAAAACAATTTAACCTAAATTTGTAATTATTTTGCATCAGCTGCATGTCTGTTTTTTGGATGGAATGAGGCTCTTAGCAACAAGATATTAAAACGTGGCCTCTGGAAGGAACAGAACTGTCATAAGCTTGCTTGTATTTGGCCTTCAAAGAAGACTTGTGCTTTGGCAGATGGAAGTTACCAAGGTGCAGCAGGGGCTGAGTCCTCCTTGGGGGCCGTGGTACCTGCTGAGGACTGGCAGCACAGGGGTCTCACAGCCAGGGCCCACCCCAAAGTCTCTGGCCAGGGAGCAGGGCAGGCAAAGGGGGTAGCCACAGGTAGGCACAGGCATCGGGCATCTGCAAGGGATGGGAGATAGGCTGAGCTCACACCAGAGCATCACCCTGGTGCTGGGGTCAGAATCAGGCCCATTGAGGAGAACCAGGCTCAGACACACCCCGGGATGGCTGGGCAGGTCCATGGGGAAGGAATTAACAGAAGATCAAACACCAGTGTTTCTACAGTGAGAAGAGGTCACTAATACTCCCTTTCATGAAACAGGAATGTTGCTCTAGTCTTGGTCTAATGAATCATTGACATATTTAAATACTCTTGGAAGACTCCGATCCAGCTGTCGACCTAAATGGGATTATAGCACTATACAGCAAGATTTAATTTCAGTATTGCCTATAGGCAGAAGAGAGTCCAGGAGATTTAAACAAAGGCTGACTACAATTAGAGGTAGTGTTCAAGAGAAGAATGTACAAGCACAGCTGTGGTACGGAGTTAAAACTCAGGCAGATAAAATACTACATGACTCTGCTTCCAATTAGTATGAAGAAGATGTGTTCTCGGCAATTTCTCCTTTATGCTCATGTGAGGAAGAAGAGTTAATTTGACTACAGTTAATTTCATGCCCTCTATAATGTACCCAATTATATCGTCCTAATTATTTCAAGCCCTCATATGCCTTGGTTGAGTGCCTTTTTTGGTAGAGGATATTAAATAATGATTATCCTCCTCATTAATACAATCCATGATAAAGAGAAAACAAACAAGACATGGATGAAAGGCATAAATATCATTTATATTTTTTATTCACTTTCTCCCTGATCTTTCCACAACAACAGTGATATTAGTCATGGAGATATGGGGAAGCTTGGAAATTTTTGGTCTTGCCTTGTCATTCCACATTTGTCTGGTTAATTTGTAAGGGTGGGGGTATTTTAGAAGTTTTAAGGGCTTTTCTGTGAGCTCAGCTATTATTAACCTATAGCACTAGGCTACAGCTGCAGAAGTTGAGACTTCAATTAGTTCTAATTCATCCTTGTTTTACTAATTTGGACAACAAAGCTTAAAAAGGTGTGAGTCAGAGTAAAAAATAAGGTAGGAGGGAAATATCCATTTCTTGTGCTTGAAGACTAAAATGAGGCAAAATTAGTGCTATCTCATCCTTATGAAGGTAGACAATACTTGAAGACAGTGTATGAGCCAGACTCCCACACTTTTCACCCAGTTAAGATGTCAACTTTCAACTATCGTGATTAAGCAATATGCCATGGTCTTCCCCATTCTGTGAGAGGTGGGAGTGAGAGTGACAAGCACTGTGATCAGAAGAGACACTTTAGTCTGGACTCTGTTGCGCCAATGGTAGAACACTCCCCAGTGAGATCAGATAAAGGATTAATATAAAGGATGACATCATAGAAACTATGAACCAAAAAAATGGTTCGTGTTGGAAGAGATCTTTAAAGATCATCTAGTTCTATTCTCTTGCCATGGACAGTGACACCTTCTGCTATACCAGATTGCCCAAAGCCCCGTCCAACCTTTCTGGGATAGGGCATTCACTGCTTCTTTGGGTGCATTTTTCCAGTGCCTGACTACCTTCATTGTAAAAAATTTCTTCCTTATATACAATCTAAATCTACCCTCTCAGTTTAAAACTTGCCGCTTGTCCTATCACTACAGGCCCCACTAAAAAGTCTGCCCCCATCTTTCTTATAGGCTGCCTTTAGGTACCGGAAGGTGCTCTGAGGTCTCCCCAGAGCCTTCTCTTCTCCAGACTGAACCCCAACTTTCTCAGCCTGTCTTCATAGGAGAGGTGCTCCAGCTCTTTGATCATCTTCATTATCCTCCTCTGGACTTGCTCCAGCAGGTCCATGTCCTTCTTATCTTCAGGGCCCCAGAGCTGGATGCGGCACTGCAGGTGAAGTCTCACCTCAGAGGGACAGAATCACCTCCTTTGATCTGCTGCCCACGCTGCTGAAGCAGGAGCCCAGGATAGGGTTGTCTTTCTGGGCTGCAGGTGCACATTGCTTGCTCATGTCCAATTTTTCATGTACCAATATCACTGAGTTCTTCTTTTCAGGGCTGAATTTATATAATGTAAAGGTCTAGATAGGATAAAGTACAGTGTCAGCTCATATAATTTTCATTTATGCAAACTTTGTGAAGTGCAGGAGTGTACATGAAGCAATCACTGAGATGATTTCTTCATTTTGTTGTATCAAGACAAGAAGAAATGCAAAAAAAAAAATATCCACTGCCAATATTTAATTCTCAAATCTCAAGCAACTGGATAACAATGTTCTGTTTGGAATGGGAATGTGTAGCTGGCCTTCAGTAACCTCTTCCTTCCCACCTGTTCTATATATTCTTTGACTGGGAAGATGAATAATGATTTAGCTGTTTCATGTTCTTTCAGAGTCTTACTCATCAGGGAGTGAAACTGCAAGTCTCATCAAGCACGGAGTTATAAAAATGTGCAGACAGAAATACCCTGAGTCTATATAAGCTGAGGTTGCTTCTGCCATTTGGCTCATGTAAAGATTCTTCAAATCCTCTTACAGTAAAGGGCTGTAGGACTGATAAAAGTGTGCCTCTCTGTTTTGTAACAAGAAGCAGAGAAGTGTTGCTGAGTCACCTTCAGTGTGAGCTCAATTTTTTTTTCATTCCTGAGAGCAGGTGTCACATGCCTTTTCTGATGCAACTGCTGGTAACTGCTCTGCTGTCACCCATTGTGTCACTTGGCATCATGGGCAGAGTCAGCTGATGATGTGAAGGAGAGAGGGTCATCATCTGATATTAAAGTGCAAACAAATTCAGATAAACATTACCTCATTAAGGAGAAAGAGGGGGGATGGGCATAGCCCAAGTAAAAAGTGGAGAGGATACAGAAAACAAAGGGAGAAAGGGAATAGTCTGCAGCAGGAATATTACTTTACCCTGGGCAGAGTTTTCAGCAGGTTTTGCATCAGCCAAGCACATTCTGTACAGCTAAGCAAAGGCAGAGACAAAAATAGAGTACCCTACCAGGTGTATATTTGTACAAGCACTTCTTGGATGAAATGCACCTGAAAAGCATCCTGGAGCTGAGCTCAGACCCAAACTAGGCTATGATTCTATGTGCAGATATTCAGCATTATACACAGGCTCCAGCCACTTTCCAGCAGATCAATGCATTTCTCCTCTGCTGGCTCAAAATTCTGGCAATCATTATAGTCTGAATAAGCCTGGTAGATCGGTATCCTCATAAATGCATCTATCCCAGCCTTTTCATTGTGCATGTTCATTCAAACCATTTGGAAAATACATAGATTCCCCCCTCTTTTATTTTGTCTGTCCTTGGTTAAATGTAATCTAGATGCTTATGGAGAGCATGTTCTTCTTAATTCACTGGCTTCAGTGGGAGAATTGCCCTGATAATGAATAGTAAATGACTGATAAAACACCAAAAAATTGGGCCAAAGTGAGCACTATATGATTTTATGAGTTTCTTCTTTCTGCAAAATTATTCAATCAGGGATCACATCTTTTATTAGGTCAGCATTTGGTGGGAATGCTCCCTGTTACCTAGAGGCATTTGTTGAAGAAGAGTTAAACCAGAAAGGTTTTGTCTCATGAAAAGGTGCATGTGTGTGCACGTGTAGAGACCAGTGGTTCAAGTTCTGGACCTGTGTGGGATGTAGCTCAATTTGCTTTGTCATCAGAGATCACTTCCAGTAGCCTGGTAAGGTCCAGTGACCACCTTGTCTGTCCAGTGTTGTGCACAAGGCAAACAGTGCAGCTCAGTACACAGCGTACAGGGAGATTGTGTGCTTAGAGCGGGGCCCAAAGCAGGCTCTAGGCTAAGCAGGGAACTACAGTGTGTAGCTGAGAGATAACCAGGAGAGAACGGCTGGGCCTGGGTGGGCAGGGGCAAGATGCGTGTCTCCAGGGTCCTCACTCCCAATCCAAAGCTGGGACACTACCCCAAAGGTAAATGCTTACATTCATTTTTTTGAGACCCTAACAAGTGCTGCCTGTTTCCTCTGAAGTGGAGGCCAATTTCTTACTGTCACTCCACAACCTTCTTTCCTCGGCCATGCTTTGCGCAGTAGTCAGTGGCTGAAACACTCATCCAAGATGCCAATGGTCCAGGTTCAAAGTCCCTTCTCTGACTGGGGAAATGCTGTTAATTATACCCAATTATCAAGCTGGATTTAGGCTATCCTCCAGAGCCCCTACTGAAGCTGTGCAGCTACAGCATAGGACTCAAGAATTCCTGGGACAAAAGAGAACACCAACAAGGCTGACTAGTCTCCTTGGAAGAGAGAGATTTGGATATTTGTCACTGTCAGTTTAATAGATTTTCCTTGACACAGTCACTGGATATAGCTCACATACTCTGCTGATGGGGCCAGATAGTAGCTTAGGTAAAGTCTGGCTCGTTTGGCTGTCCTTGGAGAAAAACAAAGCAGAGAGTGAGCACTTGCTAGACTACAGACTTATTCAGGTGATTATTTGCATTACATTTTAACCTTAATTTTCTGTTGGGAAAATTAGCTTGCTAAGTCTGAAAAGGAGTAAAACTCTTCAACCTCTTCTACAGGCTGTCTCTAACTAGCAGTTCTTCACATAAATCTTTTTTGCACATGTAATTTTCCAATTTTCAAAGTACTTCATAACCACTTTTTTTTACATAAGAGATTTTGAAGACCAAAAAGGATTGTGGGATTCCTGTGCCTAACCTAGACAAATAGATCCTCTATCTTCTCCCAAAAATCAGGTGTTCCATCACTGCCAAACACCAGAATGTTTATGATCTAGCAGTTCTATGCTTCCCTATCCATTTTTTGCTTCTCAAACTGGCTGTTTGCCTTGAGGCCAGCACACCAAGTCAAGCCAGAACCATAAGGCAGTGCAGATTGCCATGTTATCTGCTGTCTACCCTTCATACAGCTCAAGGGATGTTTATATCCTTCCTTTGCCTGTGTTTGTCTTTGCAGGGATACCAACTCCATCAATCTGCTCCTGAAAGATGGTTTAAAATGCCAGCAGTTGTCAGAAAAAGTGGGAATAATAGAAACGCTTTGTGAAGATACGGCTGGTTTACTGTTGCCTGGAGAGATTCCCTGCCTGTATTACTGTACTTTGAATTATTCTGAATATCACTGCAGAACTTCTCTTAGCAGCTCTCCTTTGCTGTTATTCTTGCTCACATCTGTTCACTGTAGTAATGGATATTTTTTGGCTGTAAGCAGTTATGCAGCATGACACTTGGCGAATAGATGTCTCTGTGTGCAATAGCTACTGTTTTTTGAAGACTCATTTGGCTCTTGTCCCCTCTGGGTGAAATGAACATATAAATATATTGCTATAAACCTCTCGCCAGCCTTTCATTGCAACTGCTACCTTTTTGACTGACATTGCTTATGCTTGAACTCTCCTCTGAACAGAACTCTTTTGGGGAAATCTAAAAGATTTGATTTTAAGCTTCAAATTTATTGTGTATATGTTTGCTCAGTGACAAGTTGTGCTTATGCTACCTAGTCAATGGCATATCTGCTCTTTGTAAGAAACATGCTGTTTATATGTGATATAATTATTTCCACTAACCGCTCAGAACCCAAGTGATCACTCTCACAGCCATAAATGAATCTGTTTGACAACCTGTTCTCTGCACAGTAGGTAGTCTTCCACCCGCCAGCTAATTTATCATTGCATCTGCCTGGCTCTGCCAAGGGATATGTTCTAGTGCATTTATTCTCCTCTCTAAAAGCTTGTGACTGGCCATTATCTTGGGGGGAGACATTCGTAGAAGAACAAAAATTTTATGGTGTGTATTTCTGTCTTTGTGAAACTCTTGTTTGCAGTGACTCAAAGAGATCTTCTTCTTTAGGTATTTTCATTCTTTTACAGTTGATACTTCCCAGTAATTGCAGAGACCCCCAGCAGCCTGGCTGGTTGGCCTAGGCTAGATGAGAATGTTTCTTAGTGTTGGTGAGAAGTGCCTAATTGATATTAACATGGATGGAGATGATCTGCTCAGCCATAGGACAGACGTCATTTGGTACACTTTCCTTCCCTCTAATGCTATAGTGCTCATGCAACCTGAAAGGACCATCTGTAGATCTTTGAGATTAGTGCAGGCCTGTTTATTATTTGGCTTTTCTGTTCGTTTCCTATCTGTCTGGATCTGCTGAGCTAATTGCCTTGATATATGAACGTCCAGGTTGCCTAGGTATCCCAGCAAACAGCAGATTTTTTTAGCACACCTTTATTCCTAATTCAAAGTAAGTCTAAGAACCTGCTGAATGGAGAAGCCGCCAAAACGGGAAAACCTTCATCATCCAGACTGCCTGAATCAAGCTCTTCTGCCATGCTGCTAAACAGCATTTTCATCATCTGAACTCTTCATTACAGTTTGCATTTTTTCCTCAGGGTTCAAGTTCAACGCCTTCCCTGACATGTCTCCCTCTACCAGTTAAAGCCAAAGCTCTGCCTTTGAATTACACAAAGGCAGCAAAGTTCACAGATGCTGGAAAAAGGTCAAAATAGTAGGTGTGACCCACAGGTTGAGGCTATCTTTTTGATCCCCTGTAAAATATGTGTCTTTATTCTTCAGTAGTAGAATCTCCTGTGTTTTAGCCTTGTCTTGTCACATACAGAGGAGGATTAACACTACCAGAAGGAAAATTGAAGATGTCACTCAGAAGAATGGACAGGGCTGTAACTTATCAATAACAGTATCATCCTTTCACCTAACTGACTCCAACACAGAGACATGTCTTGTTTCTATTAATATTTCATAGAACCAGCTGGTACTACTAGATCCAGCCAGTCCCAATGAACTTCATTTTAGCCTTTTTATTAGCTTATAAATGTGATAGGGTTGATGGATACCATTTAATGGAACGCTTTCCACCCTGCTCCTCCCTCCCTTCCCATCCTGAAAAATCTGACATTCATAAATGGAGGAGGTCAGTAATTTGCATCCAGCTGAGTGGCTGTCTGGCTTTAATGAGATGATTTGTAATCATAAGCACTGCACTGCAGTGGTGTCTGGTACAGGGGAAGAGGAACACGTATGCATACTCCAGCTGAGATGAGGGAGAGGTGATGGGAGGGAGGGAAAGCACACGGATCAGAAAAAGGAAGCAAGGCTGGAATGACATAAGGAGCTCCATTAAATGTAATACAATAATGCTGGCCTGGTTAGGATAAGAAGAGCCAGAGGCTGGCTGATGCAAGCCAGTGAAACTCCTGTTACTTAGGGCAGGCAGGCAGCTTGCAGGATTGCACTTATCCAGAGCTCTTTAGAGTAGCTGAAAATAACAGGTTTGTTTTTGCCAGCTGTAAGCCCTCGGTGCCCTTAATGCACAGCTCTGTCCTTCCTCTCCCACTCCTTATATAACAAAAAATCTTCCAGAACAGGAAGAAAATTCAGGGGCTAAAGAAGTTATATGTTGTGGAGATGGCATATTCCACATCAGCTATATTTTCAGCATGTTTTTCTAAACAAATGGATCATGTTCTGTCTTTGTATGTATTCTTCCTCAATCTGATGCATTTTTAACCCACTGACTCTTTTAATTTCAGTCACACAAAGCAGTAGCAAATTCCTGCAAGTCTCAGGCAGGCAGGTAGGAGAGAGACGGAGACTATTAATCCATTCACTGGGGGAAAGACTCAGAAGAGAATCCTTCTGGGAGAGAGAGATTTTTAATTCTCTGGCTTTGATAAAAGCTTCGCTTGGCATCTCTTTCAGTTCAGACAGCCGTGAATCCACCACAGGCAAATCCATAGGAAGCCAGGCTGAGCTGCCTCTCCTACTTTCTCTGGCTGACTGTGAGAATTTTACACCTCTCCAAGACTATCTTTCTCTTGTCTCCAGGGTTTCTCTCCTCTATAGTAGCAATTCTCTGAGATTGTCACACGATACTTTTTCTTTAGGCATCCCAGCTGTGGAGGACTAGGTTCCTTTAACCATGTCTCCAGCTGTCTTGAGTTATTCTGCAGCAGGCCAGCTGGACCACTGTAGTTTTTCTTACAGCTGCAATGGAGTAGCTTGGATCAGCTTTAAGGTTGTTATTTTAAAATTCATTAACTACTTTATGTTATTAAAAAAAGACAAAAAAAAAAAGCAGCAATTGTGCAAACTGATCAGTTTGGCTACAGTCTGCATCCAAGGAGAAGACACTGACTCAGGGCAGGGGGGCTGCTGGTTTGGCCTCACTCACAGTGTCTCCCAGTGCGGGATAATGTTGTTCAGCCCACAGCCCTTTATGAGGTCCTTTATCTCCAGGACAGCCTGCAGTCATGTCATATCAGGAGAATGTCAGCCCTTATTCATCTCACCTTTCTCAGTCACAACCTCCCACCCCCTTCCTCATCTGCCCCGGAGCATGAAGATCCATCCTTCCAGGAAACAAAGAGCTTTTCTCTCCCCCTGTCCTGAGCTCCTTCTGTAAAACATACATGCTTCATGTGCTTCCTTCTCTGCAGATGTTTGTAACTCTGCAACATAATCCTTCCCCCCTCTTCCCTAGGGAGACATGTTACCCCTATGTTAAGTAAAGAGGTTTAAGTTACAGGGATGTGTGGGTGGCCTTCAGAAATTGTGCCAGTAAGATGTTTCTCAACAAGATTTTCAGTTTGGACAGAAAAAGAAGAAGCAACACAACTCTACTCAGCAAGCATAAAACAATAGTTGATCTTCCTTTGAGACAGAAGGTGTCTTCTGTCTCAGGGAAAAAAGTTCCTCTAGGTGAGATGGATACCCCTATAGATGGCTCTTTTTGAGAAGAGCCCTGTCCTGGAAGCAGGTTTCCCAACTTCTCTGCACTTTCCAGGCTATCTGACTCCATCAGCAGGTCTGTGAGCTGAGAGTATCTCACACAGCTTTTTCACAGACACACCAACTGCTTTGCCAGGTTCTTACAAAGTACCAATCCACTGTGCTATGTAAGCAATGTATCATCTGTCAGAAGGGAATTAGTTGTGTATAGTCTTAATGTTAGGAACATAAATAAACCGTAGATTGAAAAAAAGGTCATGAGGAGGGAAATTCATTTTTACTGTCCCTCTAATGTACCATGTCTCCTCTTTGTCTAGGGAGTATCCCACAGATGATCACCTCTCGGCCAGCAGTGCACTTTAGTGCCATCGTTCAAGCTAAGAAAAACCTTGAAACATTCACTGGGGCTGTTTTATTATTTTCCCAATCATGTTTCCTTGACTTGACTTGTCCTGTCCCTTTGATCAATAGCAGACGTCACCCAGCATGAGACATGTTTTGGATTGATTTAGAGTGCTTGTTAGTACCAACTTCTAAATCACTTTGCTGAGCTTCCTCTCTTTGATGTTGTTGGCAATGGATAAGGTCTTAGGCTGGGATTTTCAAAGGACACAACAACTAAAGAATCCAGAATGCTTAAAGCTCTCCAGCCCCTGTTGAAAATCACAGGTAAAGAGTGCAAGAAATTTACTTCCTTTCAATTATAATATTTTTCAAGCACTTTAAGGTGTACATAACTGCTTTATGGTGTTTTCAAAGTTGCCTTTCAGAGGTTGTGTGCTTAGGCATATTTGGAAATCCTATTAGAAGCCATTCAGCATCTTTATATGCCTAAATTCTTTTAAAGCCTGACTCAGCATACTGTGATACTCTTCTGTGTGTGTGAGAGCAATGGCATAAAGAGCAGGCTCTCAGTGAATGACTGATGCTGTATGAATGTGTGGAATACAAGCCAAATCCCAAATGCAAGGGCTCATATGTTACAGTCATATAACCCAGCCACTTGTTTCTTCAGCAGTTGTCACAGCAAAGCTGTCATTTCCTAGTTCAAGAGTGTTATCAAATTCTTATCCTTGATACACACTCTGGGAGGAGGAAGGATTCACAAAATAAGTGGAAGTGTGATTCAGAAACTTCATCAAACTGAGCAATGAAAACGCTCCCAGCAGTGGCCTCTGTCTGTTTGGGTATGTGGAATGGATAAGTGGAGTTCCTCACATAATTTAGGTTACATTACCATTTTTCAAGAAAAAGCTACAGTCTGGATTCAGTTTGCATAAATAGGAGCTTCAAAACCAAAGTCTAAAACATCTCATTCCATTCTTACCAACTTCCAGCTGAAGGATATTTCTGATCGTGAATTGTAATGGTGGAAAGTATTGACTGATTCAATGGGAGCAAGAGTGAGAGACAGACAGACACACAGACCGTTTCTGAGGAGATATATCCTGTGTCCTATGAGCTTTCTTATTAAAGTTATCCCAGTATATACAGTCTCTATTCAAGCATGAAGTGCTCATTACAAGTCTCTACATGAATAATGTACACTTAAAATGATTCTCTGTGCCATAAATATTGACCTTGGTTAATAATTGACTGTGGGTTTCTATCTCTGGTCCTCTGAACACTACTGACTGAGGGTCTGGACTCTTCCCATACTGTTTCTTTCCTTTCACTCCTGTAATTTTCCAAGAAGATATTATACTGAAAATATCAGTATAATGATGACACAAGTTTGGACTGGAGTATACAGCAGCTCCTCTACCCATCCCAGTTCTTGCTTAGTGTCCCCAGTGATTTAATTGGAAAGTGTGGGAAAAAAAAATATTCCCTTTCTAATTTAATCTGTGATTTCTCTGCTGGTGTTTGCTGCAGTCCTTGTCCATTTTTTGCTTTAACCTTTAGTTAACCTTATTACAGTAAAATACGTCTATCAGTCACTTGGTGAGACTGGTTCATGAGAAGAGTTTCAAAGAGCAGTATATAGACCAAATTTGCTGCTTAAACTGCAGTGGACCCAAGACATTCCTTGTCTTTGAAGCTTCCCAGCCTCATGGTTGATAAATCTGTAGTGCCAGTTCTGAGCATTTGGAAGATTCTACAGATTCATGGAGGAAGAAAAGCTGAATGATTGTAAAGTGGTGCCTGGCGGAGTTCAGGTTTATAATGTCAGCTTCAGCCAAGACTCCGGAACTGTGCCTCTGCAGGCCCTCACTCTGCAGCTTTTAGGCTGGGCATGCAGGAAAAGTTACCTCATACACCAGCACACCTTACACATCTATCTAGAACGAGTTGTTCGTAGAGCTTTGCCTGGGCTTCATACATTAGATGAAAACTGCAAGCAAAGATAAAATGTGCTGAATATCCTGTCTGTGGTATTCAGGTACCAGAGAGAAGTGAGGAAAGGCTTTGATAGCAACGCTATGAAAAGATTTCATCAGGGTGTTTTATCCTCTAAGTTCTGACAGAATTTTCCTCTTTTGGACATTCTGCAAATATGTGTTACTAAAAATGCTGTGGTTGTTCCTACAGTTCCCAACTTTTCCCCTGGTGACAGAGTTATAGCCACTCCATGTGGGAGCTGAGAAAACTGTGTCTCTTCTTTCATTCTCAGCCTTTGCAATTCTCAGCCCAATGGCTCCTTGCTTTGAGAGAGAGAGATATGGAGGATGCTGTCCAACAAGCAATATCTATTTATGGACACAGGGAATACACAATGAGTTAGGAGACGGTGACCAAAATGTGCAGCATTGTTTGTGGGTCCTTGAGGACCAATAAAAATAATAGAACTGCAACTGTAAATAGCTTATTACAAACATCCAATTTCTTTGCTTGGAATTCAGGACTCTGTCCAGACCATAAAATTAATCCTCATTGCCTACTGAACCTTGGAAGCCGGGTTCCTCTGCCAAAGGTCACTCAGTTCTCAGTGGTGGCATCAGTGCTGATTTGTTTCGGCTCTGTGCATAAACATTTGCTCTGCTTGGTTACAGGCTGCAATTGCATGAAGATCATTGGAAAACTGGGTGAAGTGCCACAGCACCCTGATAGCTAAGGATTTCACCTCAAGGAAAGGCACATGAAAGGACCTAGTTACTAAAATTGACATATCCTGTGATGGGTAATATAAGGAGAATGCCAAAAAGGTTTTGCCTTGGGCTAATACTTGAATTATTGGTGAAGGAATGTTGAGAATTTGTAATCATAGCTAAAGTTAGATGTGATAAAATATGCTTTATGTTCAATGCTGGTTTTAATTTTTACTATGCCAAGAATGATAATGTCTGTAATACATTTTCAAGTATTTAAGATTTTCAATTATTATGTATTAATGGAGAATATTTAGAAGTGCCTAAAGGGGCCAAGCTGACCTGCAGGTTTTTTTTGCATAGATTTGCACTGATGTAACATGCACAAACAAAAACCTGCTGTAACTCAGTTTGCATCATCATTTTAATTTTATTTTCAAGTGTGCTCCTTCCTCTGTAGAATGAATCATACAGTCTATAAACTGCTTTAATATCTCTGGTGATGGTATCCTGACCCATAAGAGAAATGAACCAGTAACTCCCTCTTACCCCTCTCTTGTAGGTCATCAGGTAATTGCATAATCAAACTTTTAATTTAAAGTTGTACTGGAAGCAGTGTTTAACATAGTTTTGTGGATCTTTTCTGGATCTTTCACGTTAGAATACAACATAGTCCCTAAGGGAATAAAAGGGATGTAGATACACCCTCCTGAATTAAAGATACACCCTCCTGTGTCACTACCACCACAATCTATTGATAGGATGTTTTGCTCTCCATCATGGTCTTGTCTTAGTAACAGAAAAAAAAAAAAAAAAAAGGGTGTAGAATCTCAGGGCTGAGCTACAATGCTCTGCTGTTACAGCAAGGATGATATTTCTTATCCTCCTATACCCCCATCTCCTTCCTTAAAGCACAAAACCAGCCAAAGACTCACTCAAAATTTGGTGGTGGCCTTGAATCCTTCAGAGATGATACTGAAGGTATGGACATGCCTCCTGGCTAGTGAGTGGGATGCTCTAACACAAGTCCACTTACCAAATGGCACTTATCTCCAGGTTCTGGAAGATTTCATCTCTCTGTGTCCAAATGAGCTGGTATTGGTACAATTGTCACTTGCCAATAAATAACAAAACAGGTAGAAATCCACACATATCTGTTGTGAAGCCCAAGTGTTAGTAGCCTGCCTGAGGGCTGGTGAATCCAGTAAAACTTCAGCAATGACACAGATGGTACATGGAAGTTTTCATGTTTCGTTTATCCTATACCATCAGCAACACCAAATGCGAAATACCTGAAAAACTCAAAAGTGTTCTCATTAGTTAATTATATGAACTGAAGTTTTACACCAGAAATCAGTGCCACTCTTTGCTTGACAGACCCTTGGTAGGTCATTTCCAGTTGTGCCTGTACAAGGGACGAGGTGCAGCCCACCCTGGTTGGTAAAATCCCAACCACGCTGTAAGTGTGCACATCTGCTCATGTGACTGGACAGACCTCTTCTGACATCACTAGGCTCCAAGCCATCAAAGAGGGCTGCCTATTAAGACCTCTTTTTATAACTGGAACCTAAAACATCCATCTGAGCTGCAGTTGGTACTTGTGGGAAGTACCTCCCACTCTGCAGGGCTGTGAGAAGGCAGAGTTTGGCTCTGCTCCTGCCAATCTGGGCATGGAGAGAAGTCCCTTTCCCTCATCCTCGCCCTTTTCCCTCTCTCTCTCATGGTCTGTGAGTGCAGGAAAGCCTGTCTCATCCTGCTTGTATGTGCAATGCCCAGCAAAATATGGTCTTGATCACATCTGTGGTTTACAGTCTTTATTATAGGACATAGAAACAATGGGAATTTTATTACTCTGAATGTGTAATTTCTGCTTGAATGCTCCCTCAGTGTGGTGTTCTGACTCCAGGCTTGCCGAAAAAGGCTCACATAGTAATTAAAAATTGCTAATATTGCTAATGCTGTTCAGAGCATAATTCCACATCAAAATTCTGCTTGGCTTTTGGGGCCTTTTAAACATCCAAGTTTTATCCCACTTCAATTCAGCTTCTGAGCCTCCTCTCCACAGTGGATAAAACCAAGGGCCTGAATCCAACCATACTCTGAATGAAGCTCCAGACTGTATAGCTTCAAGTCAACTTCCTATGTATGAAATTGCATGCTGTACTGCTTTGTAGAACAGAAGTCCTTGGTCAAGTGCTTTTGTGCTCTATTATGTAGAAATGCAATAAAACCAACTTTTCCAGTTGGTTTATAATCTATTATAGCCCCAAAAATTCATACCCTGGAGATAAAACCGGTAAGTCTCACTTCCCAATAGACGTTTATCCCAAGCAGAGCTGAGAAAGACTTTCACACTATGATCCAAAATATCGTTGTCACCAGAGAATTCCATTGCATTCTGCAAACGAGGGTACCACTTTGCCTTTTCCTTCTTTCAGAGATGGGAAATACAGCCTGCAGGTCTCACAGTCAAGTTATAATCATTCTGCTCACCTCTTGCAGATTAAAAAAAAACCAACCCTGCTCATTACCACAGTGAAGATCTGGTTTTCATAAAAGCTTAGTTCCTATTTTGGCACAGAGCTAATTGGTTAGAAGTCCTAAGAACTGTGCACACTGATTACTGGTCTCTTTCAAAATCTGTCACAGTGGGAGCTGCTAGTTTGTGAACACTTGTGAAAATCTCCCCTCACATTAGCAATATTAGCAAAAGGTTTTGCATCTTGTGCTTAACTCTGGTGAGGGTCTGAATATGGCCATTTATTGTCAAAATTAGAGGTTTCTCAGTGGAAAACTGAGATTGAACTTTCTGGTTTGACTCAGGTGTAGTACAGTCTTTGGAGGTTGTAGTGGGTTGACCATGTCTAGATGCCAGGCACCCACCAAAGCCTCTTTCTCACTCCCCTCTGCAACTGGACAGGGGAGAGAAAATATAACAAAGGGTTCAGGGGTTAAGATAAGGACCAGGAGAGATCACTTACTACATACCATCACAGGTAAACCAGGCTTGAACTGGAGATATTTATTGAATTTATTACTAACAAAATCAGAGCAGGACAATGAGAAGTAAAATAAGGCCTTAAAAACACCTTCCCTCCATCCCTCCCTCCTTCCCACCACCACATTCTGCCCCAGCAGTGCAGGGAGATGTGAATAGGGTTTACAGTCAGTTCATCACAGGTTGTTCCTGCCGGTGTCTAGGGAGAAGAGTTCTTCCCCTGCTCCAGCGTGGGGTTCCTCCCATGAAAGACAGTTTTCCACAAACTGCTGCAATGTATGTCACTCTTCCATGGGATGCAGGAACAGGCTGCTCCAGTGTGGGTCCCCCACAAGGTCACAAGTCCTACCAGGAAACCTGTTCCAGCACGACTCCTCTCTCTATTTGTCTGCAGATCCCTGCCACGGACATCCCATGGGGTCACAGTCTCCTCTCAGGCATCCACCTGTTCTGCTGTGGGTCTCCTCCATGGGCTGCAGGTGGATCTCTGCATCCCTGTGGTCCTCCATGGGCTGCAGGGGGACCGCTGCCTCACGATGGTCTTGATCACGGGCTACAGGAGAATCTCAACTCTGATGCCCGGGGTACCTCCTGCCCCTCCCTCTCCACTGACCTTGGTGTCAGCAGGGCTGTTTCTCTCACATGTTCTCGCCCCACTCTCCTCTGGCTGCAATTACATTTGCACAATACCGCTTTTTTCTTATGTATGTTATGACAGAGGTGTTTTCATCATTTCTAACTGGCCCAGCCTTGACCAGCGGCATGTCCCCCAGGAGGCACCAGGGATTGGCTCTGCCAGACATGGAGGAAGCTTCTGGCAGCTTCTCACAAAAGCTACCCCTATAGCCCCCCACTACCAAAACCTGGCCACACAAACGCAGTACCCCATTTCCCATCACTGCTCTAACAGTAGGATACTCTCTGTTTCTTTCTTCTCCGTTCTCTCAACACATTTTCTTTTTAACATGGGGAAACATTTTCTTGGCTCTCCATCTAGCGTTGATCAGCCAGGAAGTGTTGACTGTGTTGCACTTTCAATACATTAATTCTGTTAACCTAATATGAGAATAAACTCAAATTTGCTGGTAAAAATCCCTAGGGCACACAGAAAGCAGCTTTATCAAGCTACAAGCCTGTAAGTTCTAAGGAGTCTTTTGACTACACATACTCTGTGTGTCCTCTCCATCTCATAAAACAAGAATAAGAGCTGCCTTTTTCACAGGGAAACTGGCATTGCACTTGTGGGAGCAAGAGGTTGTTTCCAAAGAATATTATGAAAAGCAGTTTATCTGAGCTATGGTCAATGTATCATCCTTCTCTCACTTTTTGAGCCTTTTTTTTGAGAGTGATGAATTGTAGTCATCACTGCATTCAATTAATTTTTCCTCAGCTGGTTCTTCTAGTGTGTTTGTACCAAGTGTCCTCTAACAGCTGATAAATCATCCCTGAGTGGCTGCAGAGGCAGCAGCAGTGACATACGCTGGACTGACGACAGGAATGTGCCACCCCATGTCTCTCATTCCCGTTTTCCGGAAAGAATTTTGTGACCTTTGGTGGCATTTGCAAGAAGCCATTTTATATGATGTTCCATGGCTCTATTGATCTCTGTGTAGTATTAATCTTAAACAAACAGGCCATATAATTTATGTAAACTCCATAGGTAATTAAATTCCTTCCAGCAAAGGTCAGGACAGAATATTTAAGATTTCATTTGAATAGAAATTACAGTTAGAAATGAAGGGGGGGAAAAAAAGGATGGAAAGGAAGAAATTTGGAGCTTGTCATATCAATTATTATGGTGTAACTAAGAGGAATCAAGTTACTTCTCAAGGGCTAAGATCCAGTCTTCCTCATCTGCACACAGTTTGGAAATGTTTGCCTAGAATGACTTATAAATAACTTTAAGAAATGTTCATATAGTTCTAATGGATAGTGAATGAAAACATCACCTTTTTTCAAAGAAAACTGAGACTTCCCTTCTTAAATGAACAAAGAATGTCTTTGTAACTGACCGTGACTGTACTATCTACTCTTTCTTCACCAAGATCTCAAGGCCTATGGAGAGCATTATTTTTCTGTTTACCTTCCAATTTCACAAGTCTTTGAATTTCAGTGTTGGAGCTTGTCTTCTACCAGAATAATATATGTTTATTGGGCAAGTCCAGGTGCTTCTACTGAATGCATAGCTTCTGAGAAAGGACACTGAACAAAAACTACTTCATGACAAAATTTCATGCTTTGAATATTGTCTTTTTTTGCTTAATGTGTCCCAAACTATCAGACTGTTGTGCCATGTTTGGGAAAGTCTTGCTTAATTTCTACTACTTATTTGATGAAATAGTCTCTCTCTGGACTCAACAGAGGACTGTCACAAGGCTGTGAGAGGACCTAGGCTGGGCATGGAGACGTTTAGCTGCTGAAAACCTGGGTGCAATCCAATCCATGGAGAAGATTTCAGCAAGTGTCACAGTCACTTTCTCTTCCAGCTGAGTCTACATTCACAGAGAAGCCTGGGGTATAAAATACTCTCAGTTACAGAATAGCATAAGGGGTACAGGCAGGATTTTTCAGAGTAGCTGTTTATTGTCTTTTTCCCCCCACTGAATGGCCTGTAAATGCTGTTGTGAAATGGGGTAGTGGCTGATCATCACTGAGAAATGTAATCCTGGTCTCATCTTATGCATTGCTGTGCCCCAGTAATCTGCAGAAGTTAATGTGTAAAAGTAAAAATGCTTGTCCCCGTTCAGCAGGTGGTGACCACTAGGAATTCAGAAGCAAAGAGCACCTGCATCTGCATCTTAAACACCAGCTACCCACTGGTCTGAGGCAGCTGCAGCATCTGCTGCAGGTCTTGCTGTGGTCTTACTCCCTTCACAGCAGCGTCTGCCTCACCAGCTCTGCAGCAGCATCTTCCACCTTGCAGCTGATTGCCTTTGCTTGGTCAGAGGCCCCTCTGCCTCCACGCTGCCTCTTTCACTGATATAATTGAAATCACGTCTGCTCCTCCACTGACTGCTGCTCTCGTTATGGCTGTAATGTCACGCACTCTTGTGCTTTCTGCTGCTGTTACTGCCATAATGCCACAGGCATCTGACTCAGGTTTGGACACAGTTGCTTAAAACCTCTGCTCTTGTGCTAACTTGAGGACACAAGTATAGCTGGGCTGATGCGAACTAAAAATTCATCTAAACCCATGTTTCTCTACCACTGGCCATCTCCACACACTGAGGGGGAAGATGTAGGCACTCTTCAATAAGCAGATATGGGAAGACTGATGCTGATTTTTCCTTGCTCCTGCAGTTGGTGCAGCAGCTATAGTGTTAGTTGGGATTTGGGAGAACTAGGTTCAGATTCTGATTCACAAGCAATTAACCAAATAAGTTCTATCACTTAGGCATAGCTCTGTTGTGGAGTTTTACACTTCATGTCACCAATGCCCATTTTCCAGTGGCTGGTTTTCACTATGAAAAGAAACCTGTGTGTCTTTGTCTTAAAGTTCCCCTTGCAATGTATGAGGAAAGTTATAAGAACCTCAGGAATTTTCTCAAAAGTTGCAACACTGAGAAAAGACTTCCCCACAGGAAATGGAAATTACATGGGCACCTCCTTTCATGCAGGTGAAACCATCCCCTGGAGGGATGTGCCTGTTTCTTTTCAAAATGAAAGAGGATTCAGCCCTTCTTTGTCAAACAGCAGCTGACATGCAAGCGCTCACATTCCCCTCTGGATGCAATGGCAGCACTGAAAAACAATAACAGAAGGAGGAGAATTCAAAGGGTTTTGGCTGTCAGTTTGAAATAATGCCTTCCCATCCCCCCTCCACCAGAAGATTGCCTCAAAATCAATGAAGAGGTGAGTGTATGTGGGGAACTTTCTTGTCTACAAGCTCGGCATACAGTGCTTAAAAATTCAACAGGTGAGAGGGGAAAGGGATAGACCACCCTTGGGCAGTGAAGAAGAAATCTGAGCTGGGATGTTTATCATCTGCTGTGGCTTCCACAGGTAGTAATGGTGATATTTATGTAAAACAACAGCTTCAGGTTAAAAGAAAAAAAAAAAGATGGAGAAAAAAACTAGCGTTGTAGCTGTGCTCTGAAGAAGAACTATTGTTACAAGACAGGGAAGAGCATTAGCTGGTGAAGTCCTATTGCTGGTTATTCAATGTGTTCACAGGTTTTCCCAGAAAATCTCTGCTATGCAGTAAAACTCCCCTGCTTACCCACAGAATTACAGAAACAAATTGAACTTTCTAATTTTCTTGTAAGTAATCATACTTCCAGGCCAAAAGCTCTGCTCGTCACACATGTCCCTCTCAGACCTGTCTTCACTGATGCATGCTGGCACACCCAGTATTCTTTATTGCAAGCTTCAACCCAAAAGTCATATAGCCACGTTGGCATGCTCTGCTAGAGAAATAAATCACCCTGGTTGAGCCAGTAAGTCCTGAGAAGAGGCTGGGCTCCTCAGCTCAGGCACAGCCCTTGCAAATATATTGATTTGTGTTCAGGCTCATGGGTTTATGGCTCCTAACGTGTCATTCAGCTTATACAAATCTATACAGGTCTGTCCTGGAATATTTGTAAGCCTTCTCTGACCCATTAGTAGAATACCTCAGCATATCATAGCATGTCTCCTTCTCTCTCCTTCTCCCTCCCCTCTCCTCTTTACAATTGTATTCCCAACTCCCTGTAGATGTTTTACTGTGGTGCACTTCTCTGTCTCACCCACTGCAGTGGATGCTGTGGGAAGTTTGTGATGGTGCAGTCTGACACTGATGAGTCAGGCCGTCCCATGCTTGCTGAGCTCATGACACTTCAGAATCCTCCTGGAAGGCAGCAGGCTCTGTCTGGGTGCTTACATTGCAATAATTGTGTAACATTTGCAGAATCAGGACTCCAATCTGCCACTGAAATGATCTGCACGAGCAGCTGGTCCCACGCCTGTCTAGTCAAACTAGACCAAACCTCTGAACCTTTTGAGGTTCACCCATCGCTAATAATTAATGTTTGACTTTGATAAAGCTGACATTTGGTTTATAAAGGCAGACTAATAAGCTCCAAGAAGGCTTAGAAATCCTATCGAGTAATGTGTTGCATTACAAATCTTAAAAATTACTCTAAAAATTAACATAATCTACTGCTGGGCACGTTAGTATATTAATGTGATTGGAAGCATGACCTCTTTTTGCTAACTTTCCAAGTGACCCTGGTAAATCTATGGCATTTCTCCTCATGTTAGAGATAACTGGTTTTTACAGACCTGTAAAAATATAAGATACAGAGAATGTAGATACAAAAAATACTGTATTTTTAGGGCTTTTAAAATTTCTGTTACAGTTTTCTGTTTTACATGAATGTGTTTTGTATTTAATGAGTAGCCCAATATTTACATGTTTTACGCGACTGGTTTTGTCTGGGCTTTTTTCTCCCGCTTTCCATTTCTGAGGCAGATGTTATCTTTATGGTTAAAGAGGTTTGGGCCTCCCTCTGTGATATTTAAAGGGACCCAAAGCTTACTAATTTTAATTTCAGTGGCTGCAGCTAGCAAGTCGTGGGAGTTACTGACCTTGAGATGACACGCATGGAAGGACAAAGTGTAATGGGGAATTTGTCACATCTTTCTGAGTCTTTGTTGGTCAGTAGCTGTAATGTTCATCTCTGTGTTTTGGATGTGTAATATCCCTACCCCGGCTTGTGGATGGACATCATCTGGAGGACACGGATGATGCAGTAGAGGATAACATAGTCACTTACACAAGAGGAAGAAAACAAGGAAGAGGAAGGAAATGAAATGAAATTAAAAGTAGGAAGCAATGTGTTTTCTGATGTCTTCATCTTCTCCTGACTCATGGGGAAAGGTTTGCTTGCAATTCTTAATCTATTGGGAGCACAGAGCTAAAGCCAGATATAATATTAATGATAAACGTTAGCCCTCACAAATTGCTAAAGCTTTTTCCAGCTTTTGATGTTCCTTTTTTAATACAGTATTGTTTCTTCCCATTCCTTATCTACTCCTTTCCTTCTGTGAGCATGGATTTCTTTCTTTGGATTGTGGGTCTTCATCAGCATGTGGTGATTGTTGCCCTCTTCACCAAATATCCTAAGTGTCTCAGTATGCCTTAAACAGATCAAAGCAAGTTTTCCCCATTCTCCATCTTCTGAAATGGCTGTTGAGTACTGTAGGAGCAGTGTGTCCCAGCTCCTTCTGATCAGACAGCAAATAACATACCAAGAAACATGGCACACAGACCCTAGAGAATATGTGTGAAATTTGAAAAAAATATGGACTAAGGGGTAGAGCAAGTAGAGGAAGTAATGAAGAATGATAAATTTGCAATAGAATGGACTTATTAAGCTCCTTGTATATACAAACTGAATTCACTAAATTATATTGGGTCAAAATAATTGGAGAGAATTTTTAAAATGTCAACCGTCTCAACACACAAGCACACACAAACATTTTGGCAGGAAGAAGTCTGTTCAGCCTGAACTGTGTTTTTCCCAATGCACTTTTTCCCCAGCTGAGCTACTGAAGAGGAAAAAAGATAAATTTCTTCCTCCAGGTCTAGGCTACTCAAGCTGCAGGGAGTTGAAGGTGTGCATCTCCTTTTTAACATCTTGGATATTCCCCAAATGCGCTGGGCTGACTTAGTGGCCATCTGTCTGAATCGACTGTGTTGTCCCTGGCTCGAATGACCACCCAGCCTGAACTCTGCGGTTGGTTTCTTCCCCAAATAGCTCTAAAGTGTGGCTTGGTGTATGCTTTAAGTAAAATTATGCTACTGTTCAGTTCTCCACTTGATTAAAATGTATCTTTCAGCATTTAAGAGTTGGCAGTGACTTCCTGAGATTAGAAAGGGACGTGAACTGGCTGGAAAGCAGCAAGGAAAGTAGTTGTTTACGAGTAGTGTGAGGGCAGAGTAGCATGTGTTGCTGAAATCTGGGGCTTGGCTGCATTACTCAACTCCAGTTACAGATCTGCTAAATGCGTTCCGAGTCCCGTTTTCTTTCTTAATAGTACACACAAGGACGCTTTTACCAGAAGAGTGATTCATCTGCTGTGGTATTCCAGATAAATTTCAGGAGAGCAGGGCTCCCTTGGGCTGACAGAGTATCATTTGCCTCAGGACAAATGCCCTCACAGCCTGTCAAGTTGGCTGAACATAGGCTTCTGAAGAACTGGACTTTTTCAACATGTAAGATTTCACTCAGCATAACAATTTTTCTTCCCATAATAAATGTTTTGAAAAGCTTTGGAAATCCTTGATTTCTCACGGCCGTGGTAGGAGAGGCACCACCATCCACAGGAAGTACAAGTATTATAAACTCACAAATACAATCACTACTTAAGAGGTCTGTGTGAAACATAAGTGAGCACACTCAGGTGCCTCTTCACTAATTTATAGAAATGGAAAACTTGGTTAAAGGCAGGAATATTGCAGTGGCTGTCAACTTAATGAAAAAGAGTTGTTCTCATCTCTGTTTCTGTTTCAAAAAGAAACCTATTGTAAGTCTTTTAATGACCAATTTTTTAAAGCAGTCAAAACATTGGCTTCCTGAGGAAGCCAATAGCTGATTTAAAAATTTGTTGGTTTTCTGTTGGTTTTTCTTTTTTTTTTTTTTTTCTGATATATATGTATGCTTAGGCTATGAAAAGACAGTATTTTCAACCTCCAGCGTCACTGGAGTAGACTGTAACATTCTCTTGCAAGCTGAGGCCAGGATTCCGTAGGTTTGGCCCAGGCTTTGATACAGACTTGTTTTCTGCCAGTAGCAATTGATATCATTCTCTTTCCTCTGTCAGACGAGTCGGATAACATTCTCAGATGCACTGGAATATAATCAATTTTTCTAAAACATCTAAAGATCCTTGGATGGGAAATAGTATCTGATTCAGTACTGAATCTATAATTTCTGAAATTTTGTGTCTATACACCTTTCTGTCTCAATATATTTGCATCTTAGCAGAAATAAAAGCAAGAACATGCTATCTGAAAAGAAAAATAAAAGAAATTGAGTTTGAGCTTGGACTAGCTTTCCTTCTGTCCTATTTTGATCCTCACTAGTGCTGCGCCATACCTTCTGGCTTTTTTTTTCCCCTGAATATTAAGAAAATGCCCAGCTTATTTTAATGGTCATAGAATGGGAAAATGAAATATCACTTCTTTGACGTAAATTAGTTATTTTCTTATGCTGAAGAAGCAGCTTATTTTGATGGCAATGGCTTCTGTTGTATTTATGTTCCTCCACTGATCTCATCAGGGTGCCAAATGAGCCATCCTTACAGGGCCTGAACCAGCTGGGTCCAATATTAATGAGGAAAGGGACGTGTTAATTGTAGCAAGTGGTTCAGAGACCAGTGCTTCAAAGCCAATTCAGCCAGACCAGACTGAGCCTCTCTGTGCACGATTTTTCACGTGATCTTTTATCATCTTTTGAACAAAAATTCTGTATAGAGACACAGAATTGTCAATGAAGAAGTTATTTTTGACATTAGCAAGGAGCACTGTGACCTGCCATCTTCTTCCTATGAGTGGAAGACTGAATGATTAACCAGGGTTATCCTATCAAATGGTGGTTTATTTTACTTTACAGGAATAAGGTGAATTGACTCTACATCAGAGCATGGGGGATTTTCAATTATTTGCTGTGAGCCAGTCTCCTTCAGCTTGGACTTGGTAGGTTTTAACTCTCTAAGGGAAATAGCTCTCTGCTAAGTCTATTTTGCTGTAAATTGCAGAGCTTGAACTGACATTGTGGTGGATATTGCAGTGAATTTCTTGGTCTCTTAGGTCTACTATTCGATAATTCTCATTTTGCTTCTTTTATTCTGGGAAGAGTGTGATGCTCATGTGAACTTTTAAAGTTTTTCTCAAGCACAGTGTAGAAACTCATGGTTCTCAGATGTGCAAGCCATTTCTCCTCTCTTATGGACTCTGGTAGAGCACTCACTAACTACTGGATTTGAGGGAAAGATCTTTGGCACCAGTTAGGTCCTAGGAAAGAATTTTGGCACAAAGTCTTTTTGTTGTAAGCTAGAAAGTAATTCAAACTAGAAGCTGTTGTCAGCAACGCTTGTTGTAGCCCACCGAAGTGAGGTTTCTGTGAAGGTCTCTGGCATCCTGGGACTCTCCTTTGGCAGTTCCAGCTAAGAAGACAACAGGGTGGTCATTGCTGCTAGGCACTGTGGGGGTGTGAAAAAGGGAATATCTTCTGAACAATTTCCAGTCTCTTTTCAAGAATTAACCACAGGTTTTCTTCACAGACATTACTTCACAGAGAAGGAAGTAATGGATCAAATATTTCTAAGAGTGGGATGCAAGTACACTTAAAATCCTTTTGAATCTTTTTCACATTAATCAATAATTTGGTTAACTCTCTGGAGTTTATAAAAAAATTAGATAGGAAAGCATAATTTCAAAAGGTGCCTATTTTGTATGTATTTGTTTTATTTAAGCGTGTATGTAAAGTTTCGTTATCCTTTTCACAAATGAAAATGTGAAGGATGTTGTGATGTCAGAAGAGGTTGTAAGATACCATTAGAAGTTATTTGAAAGTTACATTTTCTGAGGTTTCTTAAAATCCACAACTATGGTTATCCTGAGTAAGAGTCCTTTCCTTTCAATTTGTAGTGGTGCTCACCATAGTCTTTTTACAACCTAGGTTTACTGACTGTGTCAATTCACTGTCAGCGTTCTTTGAGTTTCCAGTAAAATTCAAACTAAATATTAGTTACGAATAAAAAACTTCTTTAATGATCTTATAGTTTTTGTTAGGAACTTATGGTTGTGACCTAATAGTATCCTAGTTCACAACTGTCATTTCTATCTCTGTTGTCACTTGCCCTCTGGAATTTATATCTGTATTTTATAAGTCAGTGTTCAGAATCTTTATTTTTATATAGCCTTTTGCCCATCCTTGCCGGGTTTATTTGTATACAAATAGAGACTGTTTCACATTACATACCCACGTCCACTCATCTTTGGACAGGAGGACTTAGAACATTATCAATATTACATTTCACATCTAATCATCAGCTAGTTGAAACTGGCAGATGAAAATGTTTGTTTCCATTATGTCATCCCATTCTTGTTTCACTGGTCCACATGTCATTTATAGTTGTGGTAAAGTTAGTTCAAAGCATGAAGGACTTCAACAACTCATGTTCAGTGGTTATCAAGTATTGATAAAGGAACCAAAATAGACAAAACTTTCAGCTGAAAATTTGTCACAGGATGGGAACTTGTATAGGTTTCCTGGGGTTTTCAACTTTGAGATTCCTGTTCTAGGCAGGAGCTGGGTCTTACCAAAGAATTTGGGGACGGAGGAACTGCATCAAAGGTTCTGCAATCTTTGCATCAGGGCAGCATGCTTTTTCTTTCACACGTGTAATGAAATTTCCATGAAAGACATTGTGATTAATGACTGCAAATCTGAAAGAGATCCTGAGTCACACCAGACTCCAAGATTTCGTGTAACTCAGATTCATGGACAAGGTGACATGAGAAAGATGTAACTAAAATAAACAGAATCTTTCCTAGCTGTTCCACAGCTTTTGGAATCAACCACATTACACCTCGCATAGCAGATTTGCATCTGCAAAAGATCACTTTCTGTCAAGTAACTGTGCTCCTATACAAAGTGGCCATTTCAACCTTGTTCCTTCAGTTTGTCTGCTCTGTGATCAATATCACAGTCTAGACCTGGATGACTGCAGAATCTGATTGCAGCTTAATTTCCCACAAGAGTAGCTAGACCTGCTGAAACAGCTTGAATATGCAGCACTGAGTAAGCAGGCTGAGTGACAAATGTCCTCACACCATATTGGGAAGCCCAATTAACAGAGTGCATCTTGCTGTGTTATTTTTCTCCCCATTGCATTTTGGAAGGATTAAGCTCTGGGACAGTAGTTGTTAAGTAAAGGAAAATAACATTGGCATCCATTACTGAATAAATAATACCAAGGAAGCTGTAAAAGTGCATGTGGTTTTTAAAATTTTTCAGTTTATATAAGTGTGTATAAGGATTGCCTTAAATACTTGAGGATAAACTGGCAGTATGTTAAACACTTAGTGTCCATTAAGGACTTTTATCCAATTCTCTGGTAGGTTGAACTGGGGCAGTGGAAAAAATTACCTTCCCTACCAGTCCTTTTCACAACCACTGTCAGATGACACTGCCCCCACAGTGTGGTTGGAGGTGCATCTGATTTACGAAGTTTAGAGCCTGCAGGCAAAAAGCACTGTTGAGAACAGCAAGCTCATTATTAGGTTTGACTGCATGCACTGGCTAATGAGGATGGGTAACTTCATTTCAGGTGGCATCTGCTTTTCCTAATGCCAGCAGTGTCCCTGTCTGCTTTGCCTGTGAACTGTGTCCTGTAAGGCTTCACTTTGAGGCTCATCTTAGGTCAAGCCTCAATCAACACCAGTTGACTTTAAACCTCTGGGTGTGTTTACGCAGAAGATTGGGCTGCAGAACTTACTCCACCATGGGCACTTTTGGCTGAACTCATTTCTAGGACTCAGCTTTCAGTTCTTGTGCCAGCTACCACCATTGAAGGTAACAAAGAACCTTCGTATTACTTTACTTTTTATGCTGACATCTAACTAATTCAGCTTTGGAGGTGTCAGTGAAAACAAGAGCAAATAAAGGAAATGGATGTGGGGAAAGAAGGGAAGTATCGAAGACAAAGGGCTTAGGTACCTCCCAATTGGGGATCACTCATACAATGGGCCATTAAAATTTAGCTGAGTCGAGTATATTGTTTTTAATTTGTATTCCCATAACATACTCTGTTAAGGAGGGTGTATGCAGCAAATGCATATTAATGATGCTACACATTTGCATATTATAGATCCATAATACCAAGGGTGTAGTAAAAATCTTTATGAAAAGTGGTGACTATGCAGCAGTCAATTTTCTCTGTATCTCAACCATTTTAATGCTTTTTTTTGCACACACACACACACACACCCCCCCCCCCCACCCCCACAACTGATAGCTATACTACATTAAGGGACTAATGACCTGCAAAATTCCATTTATAAAAGATGAAGAAATGTTAGATTTATATACAGAATCATCAAATTATCTCTTTCTCTGGAAGATTTCCAGTTCTTTGTTCCTTTGTTATAAAATTTTTAAACCAATAACCTGACAAATGCATTGTTGTTAAAAATATATATTTAATCCACTTCATATTTAGTGACAGGAGAAAATTATCCTGAATTTAGTTTTCAGGATAGTTTGTATGGCTGAGATACATATTTCTGCAACTCAGCACTTCACTGTGAAAAGTAGCCCCATCTGGGCTAGCTGTGGATTTAGTTAGTGGTCCTTAACTAAGGAAAGCTTAAGTGGTTATTTCAGCATGTCTGAACAGACGTATCCTTCACTGGATTACGCTTTGAACAAAATATGAAAAGTTTGCCTCCCATCACTACTGTTCATGGATGTTGCTACTGATTCAAGAGAACTTGTATTAAAGAGAAATGTGGTTAAAAAGGGAGTATCCTGGCCAGTTATGCTCCAATATGAGCAAAAGTCTTGGTTGCCACATCTCAGTCTTGGTGAGGGAAGATTTTCTATGTAAGAGATGAAATTCTGGCCCAGATTCATAGAACAGCTTGGGTTGGAAGGGACCTTAAAGATCATTTAGTTCCAAACCCCTGTCATGAGCTGGCTGGGACACCTTCCACTAGACCAGGTTTCTCAGAGCTTCACTACAAACCTTTGAAGTTCTCTGTAAAGGCTAAAGGCCAGGGACAGGCGAATATCTCCACTCCCTTTTGAATTGCTTTTTGTGCTCTGAGGAATCACTTGTGGCTGTTTATTGCTAGAAAAGAATAATGGCAAAATTGGGGAAAAGTGGACTCCAAGCTCATGGTGCAAGAGGTGGATTTTGGGAGGTCTGGCTGACTGCAAGAGGTTTCTTTCTAAGAGGGCCTCCCACAGTTTCCCATGAGCCAGTTTTTGTAAGGACATGTGATGAGAATTAAATAATGTCTGGGTCAATATTGGGCCTGGACATGAAATGTTTAACTCTCTCCATCCCATCTTCTCTTTCCTAAAGAAGGTGCCACCTCTGACAGAGCAGAAGGAGCAGGAGGTGTGTGGTTCCACGATACCGGTTGATCCTTCTCTCACTGTAGCTCCCTTCCCTCACCTCTTCCACGGTGCCTTAGGTACCTCACAGGTCCACTGCCTCTGTGCTTTGCTGCACAGAGAATAAAAGCCCAAGCTGTCCTCCACTGCAGTTCACAGGTCCTGCCCTTGACTACAGTGTACGCTGGAGCATATCCTAACCTATAGAAACTAAATGATCTTTACAAACCTAAAAAGGCTAAAGTAATGTGCTACTCAATGGCTTTATATCCTCAGTGATCCTTTCTTTAAGAATGATAAATCAGAAGTTTGAGAAAACAATTTTTCATTCTTCAGATAAGGTCTGCCTTTAGGAGTAAGATTTATATTTTCAGCTTATGCACAAATCATCATCCCTTGCTTATTAAGGGATAACAAAAGTGGAACACTATAGGCTAAAAGCAGGTAAGGGACTAAATTTTAAGTAAATCTATCTTTCCTACTTTGCATTTATTTTTTTAATATCTACAGAAGCATTGCTGACTTTCAGATTTAATTTTAACATGAAAAACAAAGAAAACCAAAAATTATATTGTCCTTGGTGAGGAAGGATAAGTCCCCTGTGTTCTGTGTGCCTGCAGCAGTTGTCCATGACTTTTCTTCCCTTGGGATACCTGCCGGTATATTCAGCGTACTATAGAGATGTCAGAGCAGAATTGTGACAGTGAATAATGTACATCCATCTGCCCTGCATAAGGTTTATGTGAGGGTTAAGGTTTAAATGTCAGGGCAGTGACCAAAAAGTCATCCCAGATATATGCGTACTTATAGTTGTGTGATGTGAAGACTGAAATAGCAAAATCCACCTTGGTTTAAATTTTATTTTCACCCAAAAAAATTCTTCCATTGCTGTAGTCCAGCTGATTTTTTGTGAGTGAAACTAATTGAGACCGAATAGACTTAAATATCATGAGTGACTAGAAAAGAAATAGGGAAAATGAGTAGTTTTTCAGGGAAATTAAGAGGATGCAGTATGTTATTAGCCTTCCTGACAGTTCGATAGAGGCACATACTTTACATCCTGACTTAGTTTTATTCAGTCCCATAGGAATTCTTCATGAACAAGAAGTGGAAGCAGAAAGAGAAGAGTCAAGACCTCACTATTTTTTCCTTAGTCACTTGAAGGACTGGTTGCCGCATCCTAGTCCCTTTAGACCTAAAGGGAGTTTTACCAGTGACGTTAATGGGAACAGGATCTGGCCCAGTAACTGACTATTTTGGAATTGCTTCTGTCGCCCTTACTGCATTGTTGCCGAGAGTACAGAACATCCTTGCCTTCTGTTTTTCACTCCTTACTATTTCCTTAGAATACTTGGGCAGAGAGTGACTGTAAATGCTTAACCTTTGTCAATGGCAGACGTTCAACAGAGTTTGGCTGCCTCCCTCTAGTTCCTTGTGGACACTGATTTAAGAGTCCCTCCAAAACATTTGTTCAGAAGGATATGACTAACATGAGAATCTGTCACTGTGTAAACATAGTTACCAAAAACTATTTGGCTGCGTTTTGGATCTTCTGGTTAATAATTGGGTATTTACATTTGATTTAACAGCACCAGTTGTGATGATCTAATGTCGCTTAGTTTTTTGTGGATAGCTCATCAGATTTTTTTTTCATGTTACAATGATTCAGCACAATAATATGAGAGATAAAGAACATATAAAGAAAAGTACATATTTCAGTAAATAATATAAAATTTCAGTTAGGACCACATTAGGAATGATTTGCTGAGCTCACACCAGAAGAGCAACGCCTGCATTTACTGGAAACATTGCAGAAAGAGTGAAGTCATTGAAAACAAATTGCCATTCCCTTTCTAAATATGCTTGGGCTGGAAAATGGTCCTCTGGGTTGCGACCAGATTTAGCCTTAACAGCCAGTTTCCTCCACAGAAACAGAGTAAATTCCCTTGGGAAACCAATCTGAAAAAATATGGATGAGAATTTTTGAGAAGAGGAGTGATACGTGAATATAGCACATTCAAAAATATATCAAAAGCCATCAACAATTTTCCGTTGTTTGGACAGTTTCAGAAGAGCACATTCATCTATTAACACTTTTATCACTGCAGCAGGTATAATGTTGCACTGATCCAGCTGTGTCAAAAGTTATGTGAACAACACCTATATCAGTCTCTAACTGAAATACAGGTTATTCACTATCAGGAAAACTATAAAGACTGTGAAACCTTAATGATACAGATCCAAGTACATATTGATAAGCTTGAAGGGCATATGATTTGTATTAACTTGTGTACCTTCTACTGACATTGTTTTCAGCATGTTGTAAAAGAGTAGGAAAATATTGAACAGTAGTTGGTATGAACAAATTTGCTTTTGATTCTCCTACTACTGAAAAACTCCTACTACTAAAGAGGTTATGAACATGTTTGAGGACAAGATCTTTTCCTGCCCACTCAAGCAGTACACAGTTTTTTGTTTGCAAAAAGAAGAAAAAATGTTATTTCCCTACACACGTTTGCCTCAGATCACCCCAACAGATCCAAGGAGATATGGAAAGTCAAAAATGTGGTCTGAGAACCACAGGAATGACAGACTTTTCCGTGAGCTTTCCAAATCTAATAATGGCAAAGATAATTCTGTGCGCAGAACCATCATGGACAGTCCTCCTGGTGCTAAGTACTTTCAGTTTTTCATATTTCTAATCCTTTATTTTCTTCTTTGATAGCTGATGAAAAAAAAAATTTCTGTGAAATATACTTTCAGCTTAGGTTAGATCTCACCGTGATACTTTCACTTCTGTGCAGTACATTTCTTCTTCTAAATCTTTCATTTCACACTGACAAGCACTTTAGCTAGAAAGCTGTGAGATGCTATGATAGAACCATAGAAATTAGGAGTCATCAAATCCATTCCTGTGCCTTAGGGGAAGAGAAAGCAAAGAGATGACAGAAGACCAGAAGATAGCAATACTATGCTATACAAATATTTATCTTAACCAGCCAAGTAACTGCAGCTGGGAGCAGTATATAAGTTTTGCTTGTTTGTTGGTTTTGTTTTTGGTTTTTTTTCTTTCCGATAATTCACTCTAAAAATTAAAATGTGCTATAGAATTTTTTCTATGATTTTTTAAAAAATATTTTACCTCACTCTCTAATCCTTGACACCTGCATGGATCACCAAGGGCACAGCTACAGCTTGTGGGCTCAGTTGCCACTTACAATATGCAGAGCCTTCCATGTCCAAGAAATAATGACAGGCCTCTGTGTTGGAGACTTCAATATTTCTAAAATTAACAGGAGTGGAATTCGATATCTGTGGAGAAATTTGGTAGGGAGAAAGTGAGGAGAGGAATACAGCAGACTCATACCCTAGTGTGAAATATATTTTTCCTTCAAATCTCTCTCTCCCTGTCTTTTCTTGGCAGAGCTGATCAAATCATATAGTGACAATGAGTCTTCTTTGCCAATGTCACCTTTTCATTATTTCTCCACTCACTGTGATGGCAATAAAAGGCTGCTTCAGAAAGAAAAATATTCTCAAGATCTCGCCCTGCAGCGCTCTGGAGATGTGATTAACTTGCTAGAGATATAGACAGCTCCAAACTCATTCAAAGCAAGGGCCTTGAGACTAGCTGGTGGATTTTGGATGTTTTCCAAGGCAAAAATGAAACAGAAGCATCTGGATATTCTGCATGCACACCGCAGTGGCAGTGGGCTGTCATTCCGAGGCTGGACATGCTTTTCATCCTGTCTCCAATAGCACTTCCCAAAGAGGTGACTTTATCTCTCCCACCTCATTCCTCTTCCCAGCCCAAGCAGTGAATCCTTACCCTCCCATCTGGAGGCTCTGCGGCTCCCTGGCATTGCAGACAAACAGGCCAGCACTTCCACCACGGTAGTTAACCTGGTTAGAGCAAGCTGGGGACTGCCTGTGAGCTTCTCCACCAATAAATCAGATGGGTGGTAAGGATTTCCAGTTTGGATGCAGTGATGAACATCTGTGGGGAGTAAATGTCTCAGCTGGAACAGCTGGAGCTGAAAGAGGATGTGTGACTATGTCTTGAGACAGCCAGTCAGTCTCAGACAGCTACGTAACAGGAGCAACTGGGCTGTGCTTCTACAATTTCCAGGCACTTAAACAAAAGTATTACCCTAAAACCTGCCTCAGTCACCATTAAAATACTAGAGCATCTTGCCATCTGTTCCCCAATTAGAAAACAAACATGTCTAATTAACATCTCTTTATTTTCTGGTCTCAGATACCCACAAAAAGAGTAAAAGAACTCTCAGAAACTGATTTCAGAGAGGAGCTCTAAATACACTGTTGCAAATACAAAATGACTCCCTTAAAAAATATATAAAGCTTAAAATTTCGCAAGACCTAATCACAATGCCAAGAAGAACAGCTCTAGTAAATCCTAATGGGCAATAATAAATCCTGATGAGTCTTTTTCAGAAAAACCCAAGAAATGAAATAATCAAGAACCTCATGAATTGAAAAACTACGACTGTAGAGGGTGAAGAACCCTTATTATACTCTGTTAACAATTTATCTCAAGCTTCTGATGAAAGTATCATGAACAAGAGTAGCATCTGATAAACATTTACCTCATTTAATTTATTAATATTTGTCGAGGATTTTTTTTATATTGCAGTCCATGTGTATGATTTTCAAAAAAAGCAATGGATTACTATGCTTCCAGTTCTGTATTGAAGTCTTTCTGAAGTCCCAAACATTTCTCAAACTCCCTCAACTACTATAGACAAAGGCTGTAAGCCAGCTGGTAACATCAGTCTGATACATCCCATTAGAGAGGCTTTTTTCCCAGCTGCCAGTAATTTTTCTGATCTGTAATGATCTGGTGTTTAATACTCCGCATTATGTGTCTGTTTCAAATGTTTGTTTGTTTGCTTGTTTGTTTGTTTTTTCTTAAAGAGGAGATAGTTTCATGAATGAAGTTGGGAAAAAAAACCCCAAACAAACCAGAGGTGGTTTGGTTTGTTTTTGTTGAAGTTAAAGAAAAAAAAAAGAAAAAATATAGAGAAGTTGTTTTTTGAAATTTCTAATGCTTCATGGTTCAGAGTAGGATTTTGACTTTTAGAAACACTTAACACTTGTTTTGTGGCCGGGCTTTGGCAGTGCCCGGAAAGAGCAGCCTACATTTTCTTTCAATGCATTTGTTTATGTGTCAGTCTGCTATAAAGCAAATCTCTGTAAAACCCTCTGAAAAAGCTTCTGGTTCTCCTTCAGAGCTCTTCATACAGAGGATGACAATCAGCTACCACCATCAGTTTCTGCTTTAAGCCTAGTGGGAGAGGCAGATCTCAAGTTTCCAACTCCCCAGTGATTTGTGTGGGTGTCAGCATTTCTCTGTGCGACAGAAAGTCTACAAAGTCTACCCTTTTTCCTCATTTGATGATTTAAAAACTTGGAAAATTACATTCTTAGGAAATACACTAAGGGAATATGGATGCAATTTCAAGGCATGTAATAAAAATTCAGTTTTAAGGCTGTCTTAGTGATCTTAATTCAACCCTATTATGCATATTGATACAGTAATTAAAAAATCTTTATACCTAATTCTTTTTCATGCCAAAGATTCTGTCATATTCATGATATAAAATGCATGTGCTCAGGACTGTATAGCAAAAGTAGAATTCCTAGAAGAGATACAGGCCAAAGGATTAGGACGTGGAATAAAGAGGAGACATACAAAGTATTAGCTGCCTGATAGGGGTAGATGTTTCAAGAAATGGAAAGATATAAAAATAGAAGGAAAATAGGCATTCTGTGCTAAAGACACATACCACTGTGCACAGACATATCTCTTTGCTACTCTTCTTGATTCTCTCTACATGGAAGGTGATTATACAGCAGATGTAATTGCTGTTTCCTGGTGACTCAGGCATTGGCTCTCCCATACCACGTTTGCAGACACAAGCCCTTCAATTCAGCACTCCCTTTCTGTTTCAGAAGGCACTTCAAATGAAGATTTACATTCAGAAGCATGATGAAACAAATAGGGACAATTTTCTTTAGCATTATTTGTGTAAAATATTGCCACAGGGACAGAAAAATTACCTTGATCATGAAATAATGTCTGAGATGGATTATAACACACAGTTCTCTCCCTTTGGCAATGTTTTACTGATGCTCCCTTGAAAACCAGTCAGAATTTACATCCTCTATCTGCATTCATATACACATAGTGTATTCAATAGGCTGTCTTTAACACAAAATATAATTTTAAACTGGTAAAATTATGGATATAATTTTGCATCTGCACTTAGCTGTTGTAATTTAGGTCCCTGGAACAGGTAGCAAGACTGCACACTAAATTACTGGAATATAAGATACATTAGGTGAAAAAATACCTCATTGATGTCATAGCATGTATTTTATATATTATGGGAAGCAAAAGTTATTCTCCTGTATCATTTGATACCAAGGAGAAAGAAAAACATCATTCTTGGTAATAAAATTTCAGCCATGCTATGCTGTCTGTGTCCCAGCCCTACAATGTCACGGAATTGGTACCTCTTGCCTCTTATGATTCCTACTAAAAATTAAATCACTTCATGACACAAATCAGGAACTTCCAAGAACCACGTTGTGCTTTGTATTTCCCTAATGGAAAGGAGATATCAGGAGCAAAAGAAACTTTATTGAAGCACTCCACTTTCTTGATTGTTCTTGGGCACCAGAGAAGCCCTTTGTGTGTGTGTGGATAACCAGGCAGAGCATTCCTGAGGCTGCTCTAAGTTATGCAAGGTACTGGACTGACATCTGGCTGTCTCCAGACTCCAGGGGAAGATATAAGTGGCTTAAAGCCAGTTTTGCCTGTTCTAGTGATGAGAGCAGCTCAGAAAAATCAGAAAATCTGGCACTTAAATATACAAATTATAATAATAATATTCTGGGGCAGAGGAATAAATAGATGCCGGGCTGAGCAAATGTGGCCTAGTAGTGATGCACAAACAAAACCCCATCTGCTGGAGACTTTGCAAGCCTTTAGGACTTGCACTTTTGGGTTCCTAGATTTTTAATAAAATACATAGATCATCAGGGCAAGATTAGAGACTGATAAATCAACTGTGACTTGTATTTTGATTTCTTTTTAAAGCCTGGCACTTCCAAATACTAACAGTAAGGTTTCTGTTTTCCTTCACAAATCTGCTTTACTTTACTGTTTGAATTATAAAACAGGGATGAAAAGGGACTGGTGGGATAGTCCTGTACTCCTACCTCCATCTTTCTGCGTGCTGACATTTCAGGATATACTGTCTTTCCAGAAAACTGCAACAAGAAACATTGCAGTTAGAATATGCTGATTTTTGATGTTCACTAAATGCACAGAAGGTATGTTGTATGGACTTCTTTCCATCTCAAAACCTCTCTTTTTTGGCCATTGACACATGCCACTAACATAACTTACACATATTTTGTGGTTTTGCTCTATGAAGGAAGTATTAAGTTTTGAGACACTGTAATAAATTTGTTTGGTTTTGATAGAGATTGGCTGCCTGAATGCTACCATTTTATCAGCTATACGTTGCTCCACAAGCTGTGGGACGAACGACCTTTCATAGTCAATTTTGACTTAAACTGCATAAATAATTTGCAATGATTCTTTCAAGAGAGGTCAGTTCTTTCTCCCGTGTAAATTTCTCTAAAAATGCATTTTCTAATGAATTGTATCACTCTCACTCTGGAGAGTGTTCACCAATAATGCCCTGCAAAAGCTTGAAATTTTCGGCAGACTGGTTAGCAACTTACCCGTGTGGTGTTTTTCTGATTGCTATAGGATGGCCAGATGCAGCAGTCCAAAGCAAGTCTGTATTTGAAATGCAATATTAATGTTACTGTCAGAGGTTTTTGGACCAGCCCATGGATCCCGGTTATCCTGTGCTAACAAACCTCTCACAAGTAGAGACAACGTGGTGACAACACTTCCTGATTTCAGCTTGGGGCTCATTGACCCTTTCTGGGTACAGAGGGAACCACACTGGGCTTCTGCCTTGTGAGAAACTATACAATCACTGAGAAAGGAATGTGAACCCCATTTTTCTGAAGAGGACCCACACTGCACAATGATTGAGTAGTCAAGACTACAACAAGGTCATGATAAGGGCTGGACTTAATCCTAAATTCTAACCCAGTATTGGAAAACTGTGCTCTCCTTTAACCGAAATAAAGGTTATTGGAAATATCCTTTCAATTAATACCAGTGAGACTGAGATGGCTTTTGTTGCCATTCAGTTTTATGTTTCCTAATCTTTCTATTTTCTCCTTTCTGTAGTGTCTGTCATAGACTTTTCCTATCCTGGGGTGAAAATAATTGAGCAGTTAGCAGAAGTATCAATATCAGAGTTAACCTCTTTTTCTGTGGTAAAATGGCATTGTGTTAATCTCCCTAAAAGAGAGTCACCTCCCTCAGAGTGTCTGAGGATGGTGTTTAGTTAGATATATTCTCGGTGACCTTCTGAGGACCTTTGAGGCTTTCTGGCCATATCATTTAGAGGTGAAACAGAGAAATATTTTCAAACAGAAAAAAAGAGGGAATTTCTCTTATTTAATTTTCTTAATTCTTTCTGAAAGTGAATGGAAACCGAAGCTATTTCCTGAAATTAAATTCTGAAAAAATTCCATGTTCTAACCCAGACACTGCTAGTTACCAGGTACCAACCTGAGAAATACCATCAGTGAGCAGTACCTCTCCTACTGACAGCTAACCCAGAGAGCAGTTTTCTTCACTGTGGAAGAGGTACAGATAAGTCTCTTAAAGTAGATAAAGTAGATAAAATTCTTGAATGCAATCTTCCACCTCACTGTTGTGCTACTGGTAGGTTTAATCTCAATCTCCTAACTCCTGCATCAGTACAGTTCATTTTCTGTCTGCAGTGACAGACTCTCCCTGATAGACTTGTCCTGGAACTGTACTGTTCACAATTCAGTGAACAATCACAATTTGTGGAGATGATGAAGTCTGATTTTGACAATTCTGGTCTGCCCTTCTACACCTTTGAGTGGCACAGATAGTTACTGATCCTGGCCTGCTTCCACGGAACTGACACTCTTGGGTCTAGGAGTGGCCTTTCTGCATGACATTAGAAAAGGAGCCCCTTGCATCTGCTCTGCTGAGAGATGTAAAAACATCATCATCATTCTTAGAACAAATACTTCTTTTTTCCCCTGAGTCTGCTTGGATAACCTTGTACTGAGTAGTTTACTACAGCTTTTCATGTGGATGTCACTCTCACAAAAACAAGGGTTGAATAGGAAAACGACTATTTACGCACCTATTTACATCAATCTCTCCCCATGAGAAGACAGGACTTTTCCTGCCCTGTATCTCAGTTAGTGCTCAGAAGACTGGCATTATGCCTGCCATTGTTGAAGGGTTAATCTGACTATGAGATTCATCCTTCATGTCACACAGCACTGCTAAATATATCTGTTATTTGAGCTCATTAGATTTGCCAAATGTCTAGATATTTCCCTGACTCCTAGCTCTACAACATGCCTTTGTCCAGATGACTCATTGATTCATGAAGTCTTTTCAGCTGCATCAGTGTTTTTCATTATTTACTGACCATCAGGCTTTTGTCTTTTTAAAATTTTTCTCCCTTCCTCCCCCTGCATCATTGTCCTAGAGAAAAAATCCAGTTTTACCCAAAACCAAAACTACAAAGAGACAAATAAAATAACACAACAGTGGCTGGTTGCACAGTTTTTAAGAAGCCCGGTGTTTTGCAGACCCATAGAATGGCAGTGTTATAAAGGAAAGCCAAGTGGGTTCCTTTGTGGGTGGTGGGGTGACTTTTCCTCAGAATAAGAACAACAGCTGCGAGGTTTTCCAAAGTCACTGTCAGAACTCTATTTTCACAAAGAGGAAGGAGAGAGAAAAAGAGACTAACAGAGAAAACATGCAAAGACATCGCTTGAAGAACAGGTGTTTCATGACAAGTGAGAACAGAGTAACCCAGCAGAAAAAGAACTGTGACAAGGCATAACATCAGCATAGAAAGTGTTCAGTATTTTTCTGATTGCAACCACTGTTCTGCTTAACTGATGCTGGCAAACAACCCTACTGCAACCTTTTAGGTATAGAGGATCAATGAACAATTAGTAGTGCCACTGTGATGCAAAAAATAACTTTCATTATATTGCCAGAATGGCTGTAACTCCTGCTTCCCATAGTACTGGGATCAAGAGTTCTCCATTCTGCTTATCTCTTTAAAGCAGAATAAAAATTTGGATCAAATCTGGATGTCAGCATTTGAGGTCATTGCGAACTGAAAGAACCAAGGGCACACCCAGTGTTAAAAGAAACATATTGATTTGGTCTCTGAATATTTTTTTTGTCCAGCATGATGCACATGCTAAGCAAATCAGGAATGACTAATGGGGTTAAATGTGATCATCACCATATCAAATATCGGCTCAGAGTTGCCCTTTCTGCAATAATCAGATTTCATAGTATTAGGAGCAGAATTTGTTTTAATTTTGTCTTTATCCCTTGAGATACATACCTGAGTTAGACAGTTGGAGCCACGAGGTTGAATCCTGTGTCCCACAACCAAAATTTGGTGCTTTAGCCACAGTCTAAGACTAATGTGAGGGAGCTGTAAGTACCAGCCACTTAATGTCTATGAATCTATAATTATATGCAGAGAAATGAGAACTAAACACTTGCTAATTTCTTGTTGACAAAATTGATCAGTTTGAAAGTAACTACATGCACCAGGCAACATACAGCCAAGAGAGAAATGCACCTGAGATAAAAACCACTTCACAACTCTCTGGATTTTGGGCTAACCCAGGAATAGACCAAAAATTTAAGCAGAAAAGCATGTCATAATAATTACCATTTTCGAGGCATGTGCTATTAGCAGCTCACAGTCAGCAACAGCCCAGTGTCTCCCTGCTGGTCTGTACTTAATGGAGGTTTCCCCCACTGCCACCCCAGCCAGCACATATGAGGAGGACGGGATAAGGAAATAGAGGTCAGCTAAGGAGGCAGGGGTCTGTGCAAGTATATGCCAGAGCTCTAGAGATGCAGGCCATGATGTGTACTAGGCACACATTTTCATCCCTGCCTCCTACTGATCCCAGCTGCTGATGCAGTTGTTACTTAATGCTGAAAAAGGACAGCTCAAATTCACTGCTGTTTTGACCATGCAGTTTTGACCACACCTCAGCCCTGACAGCACTCCCCTCTCTGACAAAGAGGAGAATACTGTGCTGCTGCAAATTTAGGAGGGCAATAGTTAACCCTACGGTCACACTTTGTCTAAAATCAGTTGACTTCTGCTGTCTGAAATGCTATTTTAGTGCTTTAAACTTCAGGCGAACTTCCAGCACAGACACTCTTATATCCCAGAAGGCTGTTTTAAGTGCATATATGTTTAAAGCCTGGAGAAATGGCATTTAGTTCACTGTGCCCTGGCTCTATTGCATAAAGGATTAGGGATTTTATCCTCACAACTGCTATTGCTCTTCACCCATAAGCAAACTTTTTTGACATTGGTGAGTTTATCTTGGTCTAACAAATTTATTACTTTCTGGAGAAATGACCAAACTGTACAATATTTAGCACAGACTATAGATGTATGGAGTACTACTCAGACTTCCCTCAGCCCATTCTCAGCATCTCATCCAATTAAAAAATAACTAGAATATCTTAAAAAAAGCCTAGGTGACCCTGAGACCTAAATTAAATTAACTCCCAACGGCCATCTAGGTTCATGGCTGGCTCAGACTTCCACTGCCATGTAAATTCTTAAATATTTTAATTACAACTGAGAAGCAGGCTCCTAAGTCAGTTGCTTCTTAAAATTTTATTTGGGAACTGATGAACAACATCAGAGTTTAATCTAAATTGTCAATCTGCACATACATCTTTAAGTGGGGAGAATTTCAGACTTAAACTATTTTTTTTTCCATAAAAACCAAAAGAACTGACAGATTGATTCAACGAGGGGAAAAACCCAGCTGCATCTCTTCTGGCTGGTGAATAAAAAACTTGCACCAAGTATCCCCAAGGATCCCCAAATCTGCTAGCATGAGTTACACCGCAGCTACGCAGGGGGAGGGCTTAGGGAGCCCAGGTGCAGCTTTACCTAGAAGTGACTGAAGAAACAGAAGGATGGAGTAGCTGGTGTCACAGTCTCTGGAATCCAGCTGCCTTCTGGCAAGATTGTTTTAAAATTGCTGTTGGAAAATTTGTCTCTGTGATCAATATCTCTTTGCTGCCCACTTCCATCCTGGCACTTTCAGCTTAGCTTGATGATATTCAAGGAACTTCTTGTCTTGCGTGGGGGAATTCTGTGTTGTGTCTTTAGGAGGATGACGCAGCACTTGGGTGAATGAAGTTTCTGCCCAGTGTCAGAATCATCAATCTCTGGGAAAAAGCAGCATAGGGCTGTCAGCTCTCCTGAAAAATATTGTACCACTGGCCAAACTTGATAGTAGAAACAAAAGTATTTTATTCCTTTTAATCCTGATTACAATGTAACATGCATTTTCTATCTCCCTCTCTGTAGGACTTCTTTAGCATAAATCAGCATAAGACTGCTGAAGATAAAGGGATGCAGCTTCCTACTACTACATATTAATCTCATAGACTATCAAACTAACACATTGGCGTACTACAGTGTTTTTAGATATGGAATCCCTATCTACGTGAGCTTGGAAATGAGGTACCTTCTGGCAGCTGGGATATAGGAGAAACTTCTGAATTTCCCATTCATTGCATGTCTATGCTCTAGTTCTGTGTTGTAATTAACCAAAAGCACTTATGTCATATTTAGAAGGGTTTATGCATCTGTTTCTCTAATGTGCACCAAAGATGTTTCTTTCCATGATACTCTGGTTTTAAATGCAAATAAAGAAATAGTGGAGCCAGAAAAGGACAATGTACAATGTGTATTCCTAAAGAATCTATGGTGTTTGACATATGAGTAAGAAGAGATATTTTCTTATCCTGAAGAGCTATAGGGCCTAACTGGAAAGGAAAACATAATTTTCTATGTTTAAAAATAGAAACATAAAAACATAAATGGAAACATAAAAATTCTGGGACAGAGATAGGCACAGCACAGACCTGAAGGAGAGTTCTTCTCCTTGTGAATTTCTTTTGAGTGTCATTTTCTCTCCAACCAGTTTTCAGGAGACTTATTTGGACTCTTTCACCTCAATTTTCATCATCTGTTTCTGGCAAAACTCTGTCTTGCTGCCTATTTCTTTAACAAGAGCATAAGGATGACCATACTGGGACAAGGCTGAGGCCCATCCACAGGGAATGCTGGTAGAGGGGTGGCTCTTTAATAGGATGAGATCCACTATGCTCTTTTATGAAATGTGATGGATTTCAATAAGGAATAGCTGTTCTGTGCATAGAACACTACCCTAACCTGCAGTATTTTTTCGAGACTAGATGGAAGAAAGGTACTGCCTGGATGTTCTATGCAGAAATAAATGTCAGGGTGGCTACAAAGGGGGGGAAGTGAGGAAAGAAGAGAAAAAAAAAGTTTGCATTTTTGAAAGGAGCTATTTTGGGAACTGTTTTGGCACATTTCCCAGTTTCTTGTCCTGGGTTTGTGGCAGTCAGTTTAATTAGTTTTTCTCTGTACAACTTCTGAAACACTGCAATTGTGATTTGTGCCTGGTAGGTCATTAATTTTCTTCCTGCCCATTTTAATGCACAGCCTTCTCAGAGCTGGCAAAAACAAGCTCTGGTGCGTGATTCATATTGATCGATGGTCGTCTTTCATCTGTCATAACAGGTGAGAAAAAAAAGGACGTGGACATAGGAAATGCTACAGGAATTTCTGAGTGAAAGACAATTAAAATTATAGTGAAAAGATTATCCTCCAGTACTGCATTAACCATCAGCAAAGCCTCATTGTGGCAGATGTTCTACACTACCATGTTTTGTCTCAAAAAGATCTTAACTTACATCATCATCATCAGAATTTGGATGCCATTGTCCACTAAAATCAATTTTCAAAAATCACATCAGTAGGTGTGATGTGTACTAATGACTTTGAGAATTTGGGCCATCCAGTCTAAAAGATCAAGGCAGGCAGAGGGCTGGGTGGGCAGCCCTGAGAAGTGGACTGGTGTGTTCCTCACAGAGGTAACTCGTGGGCTAGAGCCAACAGCTTTCCAAGTCCTACTACAGAGTTACATCTTTTTTTATTTTTCCTTTGGAGGGATGGAAATAGCCTTATCTTTACTAGACTCTCAGGCCATCCCTGTGGTGAGTAAAATTACCTCTCTAAGATTCCCAGCTGATCTGCCTGGCTGGACTGCACCAAGGCTTAAGGTCCATGCACAGCATGTGACACAACATGAGCATTGTAGGAGGGCACCTCACAAGTTCATGAGACACATCTTTCTTTCTAAATAGCTTAGAAGTGAGACATCAGTAGTGAAGCTTAAACTCTGAGTCAAGGTATTAGTTACCATTTCCTACCCAGACAAATCCATCTCTTTTCCCAGTTCATTCTTCCTTGGATCTGTGAAGTACCAAGGGTACTATTGCAGGCTGTTATTGCCAATACACTGTGTGCTGATTCTCAGGTTGCTCTTATTTTCCCTTTCAGCTCATTCCTGTGAGATTTTGCTTATCTAGAGTCATTTACTGCAGGCAGCAATGGCAGGCAAGAAGTTGCATTCCTTGGTCATATAAAACCAATGAAAAATGTAAAATAATTAAATTTATCCCTAGACACCAACATATTTATCCTTCTAGCTGAGGCCTGCTTTATCAGAATGGCACGGAAACAAATTCTCATTACGCTGATGGAAGTCAGATTCTGTTTCCCATGTAAGCCATGTGGATCAGCCCCTTGCTTTTGATGCCATATGTTTTCATGATCACAATGATTTGCTTTGGTTTGCTTTCATTTACCTCCTAGAAATATGAGAGTCAGGGGAAATGGTAGGTGCTGGTTTTGCTTCTGCTTTGTTGATAGCTTTGTATATTATTCAAATCCATGTATTTATTCTCAGAGGAGAAATATCATTAAGGTATTGTTAATGCTGACAATTTATCACTCCTTAGAGTTAGGTGATTGATTTATTTATTTATTATTACTATTATTATTTAAGAAGCCAGTCCTTTAGAATATTATATGTTTGGGAAACTCTCAGTTACATGTTTAAAATCAAATTTGTCAGTAGGTTAATATCGTTGTGCACTTTTTATCTCTGAAACAGAGACTCCTTTAGCTTTCCCATACAGTTGTCTGCTGAGGACATGGATCACATCAGGATGTTTATTCTGTTGAGTGATGATCTTACTGGGGTGGTGAAGAAGGAGAAAATCTGACTGTCTTCAGGCACCCAAGAATAAAACTTAGCAGGATGGACCATAACTTCTTCCAGGTATAAATTGGTATATATCAGCTCCACACACAGACCTCTTTGTGACTTACCTGAAAGAAAATTATAATTACATACAATGGGACATATTTATTTAATAATTTAAGTTTAGGCAATAAAAACATCTCAAGTCCATCTCAGCTCATTATGTTAGTGTCTGAGCAATGGGCATTTTGATATCTTTACAACACACTTGGAGACAAAGGAAAGGGCTCATTGCTCTTTTTATAGGTGAAAAACTGAGGCAGAAAAAGCAACTAGGGTCATGTTCATGGTCACCAACAGGAAAGGTTCAGCAGAACCCAAAGTGGAAGCCAAATCCTAGCACTGTAGCAAGGGTGCTGTCTTACCCATCTGAGCAGCTGACCTTTGAAACACCCTTCAGTTTAGGAGTTGCCCACTCTCACCTGCAAGTCTGAGCCTTGGGTTTCAAGCCAATCTGCAGCACTAAAATTTCCTTGTATCCAGGTTTTTATTTGAGTTTGCCCATTTCCTGTCCAAAGCCTGTCAGTGTCAAGAGAAACCTCTCCACCTAAACTATTCTCCCCTTGACTTTAAGTGAACATTTTGCCTGCCAGACATTGATCTTTGATCGGTATTTCCTTGCCAGCCCTTCAAAACAATTGCTGTCACCATGGCATCTTATTTCCATATTGTGTCTGAGAGCGACAGCAATTATTTCCCACTGGAACTGACTTCAATGTCACTACACTGATTAATCAGCAAAGCTTACTATAAGGGAAAGTATCGGTCTTCCTTTTCCATTGGAGCAGGAAAATGCCAGATCTTAGCAGCACAGCGCCTTGGGGATGGCTGCATTAGTTTTCCAATGAAAGGCTCTGCACAAGTGAAACCTCCCAACCCCCATGTCTCCTTCCCACTTCTCTCTTCCTAAAACACACACTGAGGTTTAGTATAAAGTTAATTCTATAACCCAGGGTGCTTTTTTTTTTTTTTTTTTTTTAATGCTACTGACCTTCCATTTCCTTGTCAGTCGACACCAAGCAATTCCCCAGATGGAGAGAAAGATTTCCACTTTGAATATCCCTGAAACACATTTAGAGCCAAAGGCTTTATCATGGGAATAAAAGCACTGAGGTTCTCACAGCTGGGAAGATTTATACAGCTGAGCCTTACCAGCTTAAATGCCTACAGACAGAAACAGCTGAGCTATGTATTATTTCTTTTCCTCCAACTTGCAAGGGAGATGAAAAGCACAGAGGCAGCAGGCAGATAGCTGTGACTGACAAGGGAGGGGCAGAGCTGTCTGCCCATAGTTCCTGCAGTGGCATTTTTATCAAATAATTTCAGCTCCAGAGGTGAGGGGACTGGGGCTGATGTGACTGCCCCAGCCAAGAGGAGCTGCCCTTTCAGTTAGAGCACTCCAGATCGTGCCAGGGAGTCTTATGCATCAGCCAGGGAGGCAGGGAGCTGACGCCTGCCAATGAGCCCCAGGGGAAAGGTGTTCAGAGGAAGATGCACAGAGCTGAGTGCTCTGCACAGCAGAATTGCTGTTTGCAGTCTGTGTAGAAACAGAAGCCAAGCTGTCTCTGTTCTTCTCACCATAACAGCAGCAGTGTTTTGTTTTTCAAAAAGTGAGGGTAAATCTTAAAGGGTTTAGTCTGACTCCCACGAAACAGTCATTCAATGGCCATTCTTCTCCTGGACAAAAACAGGAAGGGAGATCCTCACAGGCTCAGCTTGCTGTCCATCCACACATGCTTACCTGACCAGTGACCTGCAGCCTCCTCTGGCCAAAGGTGGGCTGAGGGGCTGAGCAGCCTTGAGCTCAGCAGCCACGACAACGTGAGCAGGTCTGTGCCCCAGAGCATCCATCCCCTGCCTCTAACATGATCCTGTTGCCCTGAATCTGCACTGCCTCTGCTGTCCATTGTCCTTCACATCACCTAAACCCTGGAGATGTGGGCTCCACTGTGTGCTGTGTGTAGCTCCATCACATCTCTCACAGGCCTCAGCCATGACTCTAATTCACCCATACCCAGGTGCCTTCCTGCCAGAGAGGGGGAAGAGGTGTAGGGACAGGTGGAGCTCAATCTGTATGGGATCCTGTGTCCACTTCACAGGGAAGATAAAAGGCCTTCAGAGTCCATGTACCCATGCTGTGCTCCTTGTCACTCCTGATTTCCCACCTGGACAGCCTGTGGTGCACAAGTGCATTATGTCTGAATTCCCAGGAAAGCTTGACATCCAGCATCCCTTCAAAAAAATGTTAACTGCGAGCCTGAGGGCATCTTTTCCTTATTATAAAATGGAAACTAATTTACTTAGATTTTAGGAATGTCAGTGAGCCGCTTTCAAAATGGTGAGAATGGTCCCTATACTTGTAAATCATTGGAAGAAGAGAGCTGCATTTTCTAGATGCAGCCGGTAAATCAGCATGGGAGGGGGAAAAATATTGAACGAACCTGGATATTGATTAGAAATATCTTTTAGCAATAGGGAAGAAAACGGAATATCCTAGAATTAAGGGGTCTGTAAAACAATTTAAAAGATTGTATTGTCAGTAATAATGTATCTAGTGAGTGAAGTGCTCAGAAATAATCAGCATCTGTGCTTGTCCAGCCTGAGGGACCTGATAGGGGGTCTAATTTACAATACCAGTGAAAAATCTACCCTTTGAACACCAGGTTACTGTGAATACTCAAAAATCACTCATTCCACAAAACTTATGTCATCACGGCTGCCTGTCAATATCCAATTGTTGTCTTTTTCTTAAGTGTAATTTTCTTGGGATATGGACTTCGAGCAAATGTCTAACAGCTGTTAGGCATGTTACTTAACACAAGAGCCACCGCTCAGGGTCAAAACAAAAGTCCATTTACCTTAATAACCCATTGCTCACAATGACTGTAAATAAGAAAAGAATGGGGTCATTGGGACTAGGCACTAGATTTAAAGGCTTTTCATCAATTCATATCTTGTGAATTTATATAGAGCATATAGATGCTTTATGTTTGCCTGTATCCTTCTGGTAGCTCTCTGCTTAAATTTTGACTGCCCTTGAGCATTGGAGGGATGTTTTATTGGGCATTGCACTCAGTATTTCCCAGATCTTTACCATGGCTGAGTAAAGCTGAAGTACAATCCTTGGCTGTGCAGATATGATTTCTATCTATACTGTTTGGCATATGTATTGGAGCTGCCATTTTTTCCCTCTTGTTCAGTCTTACGAGACTTTCCTATAACTTCCTGGTTGTTTCTAGGTTTCAGTACATTACTTTGTTTGCAGTCTTTACCACATAGCTCTTCACTCTCTTTTTCTACTGCTTTCTATGTGCTTTAAAAGCATGGATCTCTGTGGATTTTGGCTGTGAACTTCCTTCAGTTGTATAAATTTAATATTTATCCCTAACTTTTCCATTCCATATTTTGATTCAAGTTGTGATGATGATTTGCTCCTTTGTCCTGTGAAAATTTACTTTTTTTCTAAGACTGTACTGAAGGGCCTCATGAAAAGCTTTTCTAAAATAAACTTCATTATTTTAGCTGAAGCATCTTTTCCACTATGAGCTTGGTGGCTCTGTCCTACCCACATCTACTAATTCAACTCTTGTTGTTTCCACAGATTTGAGTGTGAATCATGACCAAATTTATCCCTGAACTCTTTTTAAAGGTGACTGTCACATTTCCCATCTTTCCTAACTTTGACAACAAAGCTTATTTATGCAAAATGAAACATGCTGCAGCTCAGCAATTTCACAACTGAATTCCTGAAAACTCATGAATGAATGAATGAGTGCATTAATGCTGTCAAGACCCAGGGTCTCGTCTCTTCTATTTTATTCAATTGTCCTAAAAATTCTTCCAGCAAATCTTCAATATCAGACTATCCCTCAGCTTTACATTCAGCAAAATATCTCATATACAAGAGAACCTTTTCTACACAGGGCAGCGGCACAATTATCTGCAATGGACATATCTTCAAGTGCTCACTCTGAGTTATTGGTAGCACCTAGATGTTTTGCAGGACAGTATGGATTAAAGTTAGTAAAAGCCACAGAATAATCTAGATTAATATTTTGTTGTCATGTGCGTGATGGCCTAGAGAAGAGTCTTGTTCCTTCCTTTTTCTCCTCAGTCATGACATCTGACTTCTGTTTTCATCCACAAACTTTTCTCAGGGCCCTCAGGCTCCAGTGACCTCCATCTTCACTGCAAGGACAAGCCCTGTCCTTGACCTTTCCTGCAGTCACCAGGAGGCAGATTTTACACCACAGAGGCACAGCCAGAGTGCAGATAACAGCTGGTTGCAATCCCAGTGTTGGAAATTGGCACACTCCAAATTATGATAGCCAGGAAATCGAGAGAAGCTGTCCTCTCCCTCTAATGTTTTTGTATGTTCCAATGGAATCAAGGTACGTCTGAAGGGGACCATATGAGAGACTATTTAGGGATGGGGAAGAAGCAGAGCCCTGTCTCAGTGCAGCAGCCTGGGCAGGGCAAATGATGACTGAGTTTAGGGCTTGGGAGTGGAAAGATCCAACAGTGCAGTGAAAAGAGGGAGGGAAGGGAAAGGGAAAGCTACAGATTTATAATCCCTCCTTTGGATGAAAAATTGGAAAACTCAACTCTACTGTATGTTATTCTGCATTTTTTTTATGTCTGGTGAGTGACTGAACCTCCCAGTGCAACACAGCCTCACTCCTGAAAGCGTTTCCCTCCCTCTTCAGAAATTCCAGCCCCAGACAGACAAAATCTATTCCCCTGAAAAATATCTTCATGTAGGTGCCAGGTGTATTTTTCTACTCTGTTTGGAGAGTTTTGCTGCCTTGCAAACTCCAGCTGCATATCCCTGGCTGGTCAAGCTTTGCTGACTTGCACCAGCCCAGAGTCTAGCCTGAGACGCAAAAATGCTCTGTGCTAATCCTGTGTGACCTCCAGTGTTCTCTTTGGCTTTGTGGATGCCTTTCCCTGCCTCTGCAGACACTAATTAAGGAGGCAGAAAAATGGCAAAACTAAACTAAGGAGAAGTATGACTGAAAAGCCTATGCCTGTAAAAAAAAAAATTCAGAAACTTGCTGTCTCAGCTATAGACTTCAAAGGGTAATGACACTTTTAGTGATCATAAAACATGTGATTTCTATTAAGCATTTGGAAAGTTGTAAAGACAACTGAATTAAGTTCTGGAAGCAATGAAAATTATAAAGCATCTTAGCTAATATTCACAAGATTTGGGAAATGTAGTTTTGTTTATGAATAATGATCAGTATTTATCATTATATAGTGTTCATAAATGATGCAGATGCAAGAAAAAACTTTGACATTCTGAGTCTTTGGCCCCTGAATAAAATTAACTTAACTTAGAGGATCATTAACTGCTTATAGTTGAGAATTTGCACAGGAATAATACACATCTCTGGAACAGTCCGGCACTTTGTGTCTCTGGATGCAGCAGTAACTATATGTACACACTCTGTTGTTTCTGTGCGATACCTCATCTATGGGTTTGCTTTAATTGTAGATATAATAGGGATTCTCACTTGGGCTTTCTGCCTGCCTCCTATTTCTCAAAGAAAAAATCCTCTCCAGAGTTAAATGGCATTTTATCTTACACTTCTGTTTAGGGAGTTGGGGATGGATGAGTGGAAGAAGGAAGTCATGACTTCAGGTTACCTGTAATTCCAAGAGGGTTACTCCTTCACTTTGTAGTAAGGATACAGTAATCAAAAGTTCTTAGAGTCTTTCAATACCTTCATAAACCATCAGCAGGGTCAGAAGCCAAACCTTGGCTCCACTAGCAAAGAGTCCACTGCTGTATGGAGGATCAGCAAGGTGAGAATGGAGGTCGGCACTAGCGACTGCCTTGTAATTTGGGAGGGCACTGTGGTGTGACCACTCAGCTCCAAAGCTGGGTGCACTGGCTCTGCTGTAAATGTATATTATATACCATATTCTGCCCATTCTGACCATGGGCAGGCCTCGTGGACACCCGGAGATCAGCTGAGATTTATCAGATGGCTATTGCCTGTGCTGGTGGTGTTAATATGGGACCCTCAGGCATCGCTCCTTAACATCACGGAGCTAACGAGGATCACCCTCTTGTAGTCTGCAGCTGAAAATTTCAGCAATAGTAACATTACAGATAGAACAGGGAGTGGGAAAACATGCAGAAATATTTTCTCAGACTCAGAATATTGGAAATAAGTGCTTGTGAATTTATTTTATATGGAATAGTTGGCAGCTGCACATTTTGATTTTACTTAGTGCTGCAAAGGGATTCCCTCTGAATCCCTTATAGGTCTGAAGCTTAATGTTAAAGTATCTTGACTCCAGGACATAAGACAAAGAATGTCATTGTTTATTCTTTGATGTTCTAAAGCATCTTATTCTTTGGGGATCTCAACATGCTGTACACACATTAATTAAAGTCCATAGTACTCCTAAATCAGTTGCTATTATTCCCAGTTGATTGATGGAGAAGCTGAGATGAAGAAAGATTATACAGTGCATTTTCTAATGTGGGAGTATGTGAAATTAGACCCACAAAATTCATGGTTCAGCAATTAAAGGGAAGCAATATGATATTTTTCACATATACTGAAAAACCCCGATGTTCCCCTGAAACAACACTAAAAATTTGTGTTTTGAGACTTTGGTGTCACAATACTTAGAAAACTGCAAGGATTTTTTGAGGTGCAGGAAAAGTAGTCTGTGTGGCCATCTTCAGCAGATGCCCCTCTGGCATCAAGTTCAGTTCTAAATCCAAATATGCCCATGATTCATGGTTCTTTGGATTAATTTTTTCAGTTGAAGATATTTAAAAAGAAAAGCAACACCCAAAACAATACAGGCAAAGCTGAACCTGTGAAGCCAGCAGGTACTATCAGGCAAAGCATGAACCCAAACCAGCTACTACAAGAAGAATCAAAAATTGTACTGGTGAGCACAGTAAACTGCTCAGTGAACTGTCACATATCTTCATATTTTATAGTGGAAGAAGTTAACAGGATAGGTTTTGGTCTCACTCCATCTGTAATACCTAAGAAGTATTTCAAAAGCTTCAGTGAAGATTGATGACCAGTTTTCGTCTATTTATTTTCACACAGGGTAAATTTTCTTAAATGAGTAAGACACAGCCTTCTCAAAGGCAGATTTAATCCTGTTCTCTGAAGAAACAGGCTTCAGGAACTCCATCTTCCTCTCCATCAGATGTATGCACAGATGCAACTTCCTCCATTTTCTCTGGTTCCCTGCTCAAGTGAGAGAGATTCCTGACTGATGGATCACAGTGTAACTCAGACCATTTGAAATCAAAGTTTGAAATAAACTATATTTAAGCTAATTGCTATTTTGTCTTTTGCTTTCTCATTGGACTCCAGCATTCTTGCCTTGCAGCACCCCAGACTGGGGCCCTTCAGAATGCTCCTGGAGCCCTGGCTCAATCTGGGGCTTTGCAAGGGACTTGGATCAGCACAGAGTGGAGCTGCTCCAGCTCTGAGCACAAAGTTTCACAGGTTTTGCCTGATTAGTTTGGGAAGATGCAATGGCCCCATCTCCCAGAGCAAGCTGTATGCTACAGACCATGGAGCCAGTGGATCTCTACGTGCAACCAGGGCATCTTGATGGCTTAGAGGCAGCTGAACGGGACTTCTTACTGGCTGCTTTCTGATTGTAAAAGCACAGCTCACACTGTAAGTGGGAATATTTAGAATAAGCTGATAATTTAGAATAAGCTGGCACAGAGAAACATTCAGGATCTGAAAAGAAACCTAATTCATATTTACAATTGCTATTGCAGTCAGCTGAACAAATAAAAAAAAAATCTGTTTAAGCTCAATAAACAGGATGTAACTTGTTAAGCCTTAAAAAAATACCTAAGCAAGCCAGTCTTTTGAATTCTATTTCTGTCTTAGCTACTGTCTTGCTCTGTGACCTTGGCATGCAATTTCCCTCCCTCATCTCTCTGTTCTGCCTCCCACCACTTTTCTGTCTTGCCTATGTATGTTTTCTTTTGCTCTCAGTATTCAAGTTTATTTGTTCTGTCAATTGAATCCATTCTATTATTCAGGGAAGACTGTACTCTAAAGCATTTTGTCATCCAAAACATTCCCTAGAATATCAAAATTGAAAGTAATGGAAAGTAAATAAACATTCACAAGCCATTATTTCCACATGGAACTAGAACCTTATTATACCTGGCTGCCTGACAAGTCTGTCAGTCAGTAACACTTATTTCTCCTTGCAGTTGGCTGTGCCACAATGCTCCTCTGAGTCCATTTTTCCAAACCCTAAATGGATGTATATCCTCTGCAGTACCTCGTACAGACATTAAAGTTTCACATTTAAAATGACCAGAAGGTCCTCAGATGGTCCCAGTCTGCATCCTGTGTGCAGCAGTCTGGGGTATTTGTGTTTGCAAAGCTAGAAATCCCAGCACAGGGCAGGGGAGCACCTAAATGAGTTGTTCCTATAGGACATGTCTGGGAGAAGAGTCTGAAGTGTTACCTCTGCAGCTCAGAATTTCCACCTCTAATACTTTGTGATTCACAGTCCAAAGCTGTTTCCTAAACATGTAGTATTAAGTGATCAGGCTGAGTACCAAGGAAATGAATCACTTTTCCCTTTTGAAAAGCAGCTGCCCTGTGGGGGGAAGAAGAGGTCATGGCTGTCTTCTGCATTGTTCAGAGCTCAGACACAGGGAGATTTGCATTCAGCTCACTTCAGCCTGACATTTTTAGGGTCAGGTCCTGAGCACTAGGATATTCCTACTCACCATCCTTGCGAAAGTAGTGGTGTGCAGAAAAAAAGGGCCAGATTCAAAGGGCCAGAAGCAAAGGGAGAATGGCAGAGGATATCCCTGTGACTTAGAGATAAGTGCGTTTTGTTGGGCAAAAATGGTGCATTCTGGTCTGTATTGCTAAACATCTCAAGTGCTGTGTAGGAAGAGATGTTAGACACAATTCATAAAGAGAGCTGAATTATCTCCCATTCCTTAAAGGGTTTTTAACTGCTAAAGCCTAAAATATACTTTTTACTATTATTTCTGGTTTTGGTTGGTTGGTTTTTGGGGGGGCAGGGGGCTGTTTGGTTTTGGTTTTGCTTTTTTTAAACAGATAGTTCTAAAATCAAAGCTCATATTTTGGTCCAAACACCAGGTTCTCAATATGTATGAGTAGCTCTGCCTCATCAGTGACCCCATTAGCCCTCAGCTCCTGAATGCAAGCAAAACTTACACTTGCAATAGAGCACCCAGCCAAGAGCAAGACAGAAGAATCTGACGGTATCTTAAGTGTTCTGCTGACAAAAACATATGTTTCCATGATGCCTCAGGCAAAGAAGTGATCAGACAGGGTTTTATGGTGTCAGCACCATAATTCTATTTACAATGTACTTCAGGTTCCTTATTCTTATTTCAGTGTCTGATAATCTGGTACATTCAGGTATTAGTTCTGCAAGTGGCCATGACAGATCAGGATAGTGAGTTCTGTCAAGACACAGAACACAGTCATTCAGGCACAAGAGATGAAAGGCTGTAGATAGGCCCAAAAATTCTCATTCAGTTTAAGGATTTTAGATGCTGGATGGGGTATGGTCATTATAAGAGGACCCAGTCCAGCTTTCTTATGCTCTGATATCAGTCTTGGCTTGTTTCAAGCTAACATAGATGCAGAGCACACCAGGTAGTCTGGTTGCAGTTTTGTTTAGAATGAGGTAAATAAATTAGCTATAGCTTGTATCTGAATTAAGGCTGGTTCTTCTTTTTTTTTTTTTTTTTGTTTTAATGTATAAAGTGTTAAGGATTTCACTGTTGGGAGTTTGTGATACGGGGAGAGTCAGGGATGCCACTGCTGGATGAAAAGTACTCATCAGCTTGGGAAGGATACTGAGAAAAACATCCAGAGCAAATGTTTCTTGCACAGTGCTCCTGCAGTCACATTCCCCAACTCACACTCTACCTTCATGAAATCTCCTGACACCTTTCCATTAAACGGAGATAGGTTCCTGTCAGGTGGACAGAGCAAAAATGAAGGACTTTTAATTCAGGGAGGTTTCTTTGCAATTGCTACTTCAGAGGTTTTCAAGTTGTTGTGCACTGGACCTCTACGATAGAAGGGATATCCACAAGTATCTGCCAGTGAAAATTTCATCCACCAAAAACTAATTAATTATTTAGTTACTCTAATTTCATCCATAGCTCCATTAGAAGATGTGGAAATCAAGCTCACTACCCTTGTCTGTTACCACAAAGGGACAGCAGAAATCTGTCCATATAGTGTAAGCTGCCACTCTACAGTCTTAGCTTATTTTATCAAATATTTTCCCATGCAAAGGGATGAAGTCTGCAGTATTTTATACAGTGGAGCAGTTCTTTACAAGAATGATTTAGGTTTGACAGACAGGACACCTCTAGCTCTCAGCTCAGTGACATAATCTACATTAATCCATCATGACACAGATGTAGATCTTCAGAGTTACAATGCTAATATTGAGGACTAAATCCTCTGCAGTAAAACCGGAGAGAAGTAGAGAATCAATATCAAGAACAGAATCTGAAAAAAAGGCTCAGGGCAGACCTTATCGCTTTCTACAACTACCTGAAGGAGGTAGTTGGTATAGCCAGGACATAGCCGGGTGGGGGTTGGCCTCTTTTCCCAAGGAATGAATGATAGGACAAAAACAAACAGCCTCAAGTTGCACCAGGGGAGGTTTATATCAGGGAAAATTTCTTCATGGAAAGCGTTTCCAAGAATTGGAACAGGCTGCCCAGGGAAGTGGTGGAGGCACCATCCCTGCAGGTGTTTAAAAGATGTGTAGATGTGGCATCTGGGGACATGGTTTAGTCTTGGTTTAATGGTTTGACTCAATGACATTAAGGGTCTTTCCTAGCCTAAATGGTTCTGTAGTTCGGTGATTCCATGATTCTAGGCATGGCAAGTCATGTCAGCTATGGATGCATCCCTGTATTGCTTTTTTGTACCTTGTAACCCACATTTCTGAAAATCCTTGCCAATGCACTGGTTAGGCTGGTGGGATAGATGTGGCTGATAGCTGTTAGTTCCTGCCATATGGATCACAACTGGAGGTTCTACAACTTGCTAATGGCCTGTCTTAGCAACAGTCTGCCTGAAAAGATGAAGAAATGGAATCTCCCTGTATTTGCTGTGCTAAGCTTTGTGTTGGCAAACACTTGCTAACATATGTCACCAGCTTTGAAAAGACATGGTTTATTTATATGTTAATTACTGCAACACTTTGGGGAAAATATTTGTTGACACAAGAGCTATGTAAATAGTCAAGTGTTGAGAGGCATTGCCATTCAAAACCGAATGAGTTCTAGCCAATAAGAATCAAGAAGAGTCTACAATATGAAGGGCCTCTCCTTGCTTATGGCTCAGTCCAGTCCCACAGAGATCTCCATTGATTTCACAGAATCACGGAATTGATAGATTTGGAAGGGACCTCTGGGGATCACCCAGTCCAACCCCTCAGTCCAGGCAGGGTCACCTAGAGCAGTTTAAAGAGGAATGCATCCAGGTAGGTTTTGAATGTATCCAGAGAGGGAGATTCCATGACCTCTGTGAGCAGCCTGTTCCAGGGCTCTGCCACCCTCAGTGTAAAGAAGTTCTTTCTCATATTGGGATGGAACTTCTTTTGTTTTAGTTTATGGTTATTGCTCCTCATCCTGTCTGTGGGCACCACTAAAAAAGATGCCACCACCCTCTTGACACCTGCCTTTGAGATATTTATATGCATTAATTAGGTGTCCTGTCAGTCTTCAGACTAAACAGTCCCAGCTCCTGCAGTCTCTCCTTGTAAGAGAGAAGGTCCAATCCCTTAATCATCTTAATAATCCAGTGGCCTCCCGTGGACCATCTCCAGTAGATCCTTGTCTTTCTTGTACTGAGGAGCCCACAGCTGAACACAACACTCCAGATGTGGCCTCCCTAGGGCTGAGTAGAGGGGCAGGATCAGCTCCCTTGTCCTGCTGGTCACACTCTTCCCGATGCTCCCCGGGATACCATTGGCCCTCCTGGCTGCAAGGGCACTCTGCTGGCTGACAGATAACTTGTCACCCACCAAGGCTCCCAGGTCCTTCTTTGCAGAGCTGCTCTCTAGTAAGCCAGCCCCCAATCTGCACTGATACTTGGGGTTGCTCCTCCCTGGGCGTGGGACCCAGTATTGATCCCTGGGGAAGGCCACTGGCTGCCAACTGCATCCTACTCTGCTGATCATGACTCTGTGAGCTCTGCCATTCAGCCAGTTCTTCATCCACCTCACTGTCCACTCATCTGACCTGCGTTTCCTGAGCTTATCTACTAGGATGTTATGGGAGACAGTGTCAAAAGCCTTGCCAAAGTCACGGTAGACAACACACTTGACAACATTTCAAGACGATTTCTGTGAGTTGAGTCAGCCTTTAACTGTTTGTCATGCAAACTTTTGTAAAATCACACACTCCTTTCCCTGAATTGGTGGCCTGCTTCAAGACACTGCACTGCATTTGAACTCAGAAGACAGAGGTCACTTCTGGGTGACAGCAGAGACTGGAGGGTGTGTAAGTGTTGTTGGAAGCAATGTCAGTAGTAAAGCAGATCTCATCCTTCCTCAGACCAAGGGCCTCATCTGGACACTGAGAGGGGCTGGTTTGAAGGTGTCATGCCTTCTGTGAAACAGGAGCCTAAGGCATTCACAGCTATGATCATTAATAGTACCTCAACACTGTTTGCAAGACAAATCTGGCATTTCTGCTGTCTGGAAAAGTCTCTGGGCAACTTGTAAAACTTGCCACTCTGAAGTCTCCTTATCTGCTGATAGAAACTTTTCCCTTCAGACCAGCCACATCCCACACTCCTTGTAGAAACCTGGGTAATGACATATCAGACTCTCCACAGCCAAATTTCTAGGTCATAAAGTACTTCACAGGGAAAATTGTTCTGTCAATGTATTGAATCTTCATGGCATTGCCATTAGCAATACTATTTACCTTGAGGGCAAACAGCAAAAGAAACAATTCTCTGGAATCCACTTGGCTATAACAAACACCGGGTTGTTTGTAAAGCAGTTTACAAACTCCTGGTTTTGTGTGTGAATATTACAGGGCTGTGATGATCAAAAATGAGACATGCATTTTTTCTGCATCGATGGCCCAGAAAATGCTGAGCACTACACCCTTTCTGTGGGCACAAAGTTGCTTCTTATGCAATCAACATTGTTATCCAGTTCTTCAAAACTACAAAATATTGAGACCTGAGCATCCCAGAGATTCCCAGCTACCAAAAATACATATTTTGCTATGTGTCCTATTCACTCTAGGGATTAGAGTAAAACGTGGGCAAGACAAGAAATAACAATACAATCTTTAGTAGGTATCGCCTATATGTGTGTGTGAAGAAATGGAGATGACTAGCCAACATGAATGGGAAAAATATCACATGATACAGTCTGATAAATGTTTCAGGTATCAGTTACGTTCATTCTATCTTCTAGAGAATATATATAAAAGGAGGTGGGTGGCAAGAAGGGACAAAGAATGAATTTTCACAGCCCTTTTAGCCAGTTGTCTATCCATTCTCAGTAAAAGCAATATAAAGGTTGCTATTAGGTATTCCTTTCAGGTCAGAGATACAATGGCTCAGATGTTCTAGAAGGGACGTCATTGCTCCACTGAGCTCAAATTAAGGACAGAAAAGTAGACAGCTCAAGGCTGATATGTTTGGCTTCATTCCCTGCTGTAGAGTATCAAAAGCTCAGTGGCTTGTGTTTTTATTGTGATTGCTGCACAACAGTCAAATAATTTTAAACCAAAACCACTAGTAAACTAAAATAATAAACTTTGTCATTCAGAGACTGCTCCTTCCTGTTAACAGTGGAAGACGTTGTGAATATAAGGATCATAATGGATTTTCATTTACATTACTACTACAATCTTGTTAGAGATTTTGCAGTGCCTGAGTTGTGGGGAGGCAGAGGAGGATTCTGTTTAAGACAAAATTCACAGTGAAAAAATAGGAAACGAAAGTTTTGAAACCCTAACTTAGAGAGAAAAGGTGGCTGGATTTGGAAATATATCCAACCTTCAGATCAGCACCACTGTCAAGAAAAATAAGCTACTCAGTTCTGGAAATAGCAATCAGAGAAGGACTCTGCCTTGATGTGGTTTAGCCTCTGATCATTATCTGTGCAGTTTAAACGGGGGACAATCCTACGTTCATAAACAAAACTATCCTATGACCTGTAAACTCTTCTCAGAAGTCACAGAAAATCAGTCTTCAGGAAACCACACAGGTTTAATAGACAAGTCGCTTAAGTGTCAATATTCTTGACTCCACCCAAAAAAAGAGGCTTTTATGATGATGTTTGCAGCTTACCCCACATCCTGTTTTAAGAAAGAACACCTGTGCAAAATAGGTGGTTTTATTTTTAACCAGCTATCTCTGATTAACCTATGACTGCTATTATTTCTGCCACCTGCGATGCCTTGATTGTTGCCTAAAAAAGCATCCAGAAGTGAGCAAATCCTCAGGTGTCTGTGTGTCAGGTGCTTCAAATGTGTTTGGTTTCTGGGTTTGGTACTGCCCTTGATGTTGCACATGCAGCTGTTGCATGACGTGGTCCTGTTTTCAGGAGCAGCCCTTTCTGTATCCCCTGTTCAGCAATGGACATCCAAAGGCATCACATCCCAGCACAGTGACTGATTTTCCTTCTAGGAAAGTAGAGGGAAATAAAAGCTTAGTAGCTCTAGGGACAACTTCATAATATGCTGTCTCCCTTATAGCAACTGTAAATAGTTGAAAGCTGAAAGATGAAAACTACAACTGCTGGATACATTTTCCATACACATTCCATTGCCCCAAGAAAAAAATGATTTTTTTTGACTGGTAGCAAAACTCTCCAGGGACTCACAATCAAACAGTGCCCAGATGTTTCCCTTGGACAGTTTAATTTAATTCAAATTTTCAACAAGTTAAATGGCCAGGCTCTACAGGGTCCCACATGCCAAATTCATTTGTCAAGAGCTGGCTCTATCAATTCCACATGAGTGATTTCTCATCTTTTCTTTATATTAGCAAGAAAGTAACATCTTCCTCCAGTCTGCCCCTCCTGTTCCTGAGTTGAGACTGACAGAGTAAAGCTTCACACTGGCAATACATGATGATATTTTTCTCTCTTTCTTTTACCTGCTGATATTGCTTCCAAAAATCCTTGAAAAGAAATAACTAGGAAAAAACCACTGTACTTCAGCCTTCCTATTATTCCAGACAGACTCTGGTGAATCATCATCCTCATGGGCTCCATCAAGATTTGTGTATCTGGAGCTGAACTTCTTCTTTTGACAGATTCAAAGCAGAAGGGTTGATGCCCATGAGTTGAGAAGTATTTGAAGAAAGGTCAGCATAGCATCTGTGGGAGTGCTGGTGCCCCCTGTGCAGCGGTGCTCAGACTGGATATGAAAGCTCTGGGAACAAGGACAGAGGACTCTGCAGCCTTTTATTTTCTTATCCTCTGTAATAATACTTTTTCCTGGCTTGTTTTACAAGGCTCTTTTGTCCCTCAAAATTCCCAGAGAGCTTGTACTTCATGTTTGTCCACATTTGGTGTTTGAGGAGTAATGGGAAGGCAACATGTGCAGGCACAGTGGGCACGAGTGCAGAAATAGGTTTTTTGCAGCGGTTGCTTCATAAGGAGGGTGGCCTTGGTCCTCAAATGAACCAGTTTGAACAGCACTGAAGTATGCTGCTGATACTGCTGGTCAATTATGAAAATGCAAGAGAGAGTGAGAGAAGAGCAAGGGGATGTGAAAAACTGAACTCCACTTAGGGTAAAGCTGAGGTTTTTCAGCTGATTGGGATGTTAAACCAAGTTACTTCCTCACTCAAAATGAGAACACACCCAGACTGAGAACAAAACAAACTTGTTTTGATTACTGCTCTCTTCCTTTCACTTTCCAGACACTCCAGCCTGCCTCTATTGCCCCATTTAGGGTTGTGTCCTTGCCTGGAGAGACAGGACTTTTTTTTGGCAGTTGTTTTTACTATCTGGCTGGCTTCATAAGGAGCAAAGATGCTATCACCACACTGCAATAAGATCTCTGTATCTGTTCCTTCACATTATAAGGCGGCAGTGTAGAAGGCTCTTCTCAGTTTTCTTTTTTTAATTGGCAGAGTTATTACTTGTATGAAACCAACCTTTTTTTAAGCTTGCTCAGTGAAAGGCACAGGAACAAACACCAGACAATGCCCTATGATGACCTTTCTAGTTGCTATTGTATAACTATGTCCTGAAAATATTTCTCTGGCAAATATCTTTTTCTCTTTTCCGATAATTTGGAAGTGGATTGTGCCCAGGCTCACACACAAGGTTGGAGAAGATATTTCCTAAGCAGCTTTTCCTCCTTTGTGCCCCTGGGTACAATCTGGAATAATCTCGCATCTGTAGACAGGTGATTTACCTAGAGAATCTGGATTTTCAGCTCTAACTCATGTGTTAGATACTTTTGAAAATGTCACCAGAATCTGCGCTGCATGAGCCATGGTGCACATGTCATGCTCTGCAGACATTGCAATGCACACGTGGGAGCAAGTCACTGAACCCTTTTAAAATCCAATGACACCGTAGAGCAGGGTTGCATGAGTGAAGGCCTCCCTCTGTGTCTGAGCCTTACAAATATTTCTGTGGATTATTCTGGAAGGTTCTGGAACATTTGGGAGATTTGTTGTGTCTATATTCTATATATCTATATTAACAATTATATATTTATATATTTTTATATATATATACACATATATATTAACAAGGGATAATACTCTAAAATTTCCAACTCTTAAGTTCTAGAATTGACTTAATTGATCAGCATGCTGTATGAAGTCTGAAGGCCCTCCAGGTAGATGCCATCCACTCTGACTTTCAGAAGGTGGCAAAGCTTGGCAAAACTTCTGCTATCATTTTCTAGAACATGGAAGATTGGTTCTCTGCTTTACATTCAGTTTGTGTTTTGGCATTGAAGAAAAATGAAGAGGCAGCTTGGTTTATTTAAACAAAGTATATCAGGTACGCTGTAGGCCTAATTGGGTTTTTCCCTTGCCTTGAATTATTTTCCCCACTGTGTGGACTGGGAGCATAAGATTTATGCAGAGAACCTGTGATTTGTGTAAACATTCTTTCTGCCTTGAGTTTTCTGTTACTCCTTCTCCTTACTCTCTTAACACAATGATTTTTAAAGAGTTTCATTGTAGGAGTAGAACTGAAGCAAGTATAGAAGGAGAAATAAACTAAGCACAGTTCTTTGTGGCACATTGAAGAACTCTTCCCTAATGGAAAGCAGATGGGGTTGTTTTTCCCCAACAATAAAAAAAATCCCCACTTTTCTCCTTGGGGGACACAGCTACTGGCTTTTAATATCATTACTCATCTGTCTAGCATAAGTGCTTGAAGAACAAGATGCCTATAGGATTGCACTCCTAATTAAATTCTTACAGCTCTCTCAAATTGTCATTTCTTTCATGAACCTTGCATATATGCAAGACACGAGGCTTTGCATTGGTGCAGGTTTACTTGACACCTCTGTGGCTTTTACTGGCACTTACAAATGGCAAAATCCTGAGGGACCTCCCATGCCTTGTTCTTAGATTCAACACTTGCGAATCCTGAGCTTAATCCAAATTGAAAATCATGTAGGCTGGATTCCTGGCTGTGTAGCATTGATATGTCTTTATTGACTCCTGCAGAGAAGTGCTGATTTCCATCAGTTGAGGATATGTGGAGGTTTGAGGGTGCCCATCTGTTCAGCAGGCAGCACGAGCTGTTCTCATCAGCGATCCCTGCCTACAATGTTTGAATTCTGACCCATCCGTTGGTGTCCCCAGGGTGATAAGTCTAACACAGGATAGATTCAGTGGCTGAAGAATGTTTGTTTTAATATAGTTTTGTTTTCTTTGCTAGGCTCTTTTTGAGACAATTAGAGTTTAAATTACCTCTCATCTTCCAGGTCAGCCACGAGCGGTAGAAGAGTGCCAGTAAAGCAAAGGGGAGAAGATTACATGCTGACTTCCTTCTCCAGGCTTGTACGGGGAAGAAATTTAAGGTTTTAATTTCCAGACCTGCTTACAGGATGCTCATAATTTTTACAAACCACAAGTTTTGACTATCCTTCTAGTTTCCCCTTCTACTCAGAAAAAAAGATGAACATTAAAGCAAAGCTGAAGAATGTAATCAAAATGGGATTTATGTCCTGAGATGTCTTTAAATGTCCTTTTAGGATTTAAATAAAGTTGAAATTATCTTTATTATTTGTGCCAAGCTGTATCATTTCTTTGGCATATCCTGTCCTATGAAATGGGAAGTGGTTTTGCAGACTTCCTTATATAGAGCCTCTGTTTAAAATAGTTTAGGGTTTTTTTTTCTTCTTTAACTGTGATAAGAGAATCTAGACTCTGTTTACATTCTTCAGCTCTCTGCCTTTTTATCTTCAAGTGAAGCTCTGTTTTTCTTTGAAAGGTAAAAATGTCATCCTTAGATGAGAACAGCATTGTGCTAAGACATCTGATCAGACAATATTTTACTGCCAGTAAATCAAGCGAAAGTATGAACTCTGCACTTGGCAAAAAAGGATTCATAGCTCACAAGCTGCAGCTGAAGAAAAACTTACCATGGCACAGTAGGATCAATTAAAACACAAACAAAGATTCTGGCAGAAAATCAGGATGCTGCAAAATAAGCAGTGGATCCTGTATCTCAGGACTTGATGCAAAGGAAAATGGTCAAAGCAGGAGAGGTGTGAGGAAGTGGGGTAAACACCTTCAGGGAAGAAGCAGGACATGGTACTTCCTTGTGTGCAGCATAAAGCATTTTTATTATCTTAGCCTAATTATTTCAGATTTGGGAAATGAACAGGGATAGAATAATTATAAGAGGAGATTCCCACCTGGAGCTGCTTCTTTAGGAAGCAAAGCTGCCAACTGATTGCAAGACCCACGTGGAGAATCTCCTCACTGCAGGAGAGCTCTGAAGTTATGTAAAGCTAGCAGAGCTCTGACATAAACAGCAAATTCACTGCCTACCTAACCTGCTTCCAGTCCCCAGCAGAAAAAACTTCCTTACAGCAAGTAGGTTAAAGCAGCTGCCTAAGCCACATCTGGAGCTTTGGATTCTATAAGCAAAGCTTATAGAATTGACTCTCCTGCATCTCAGGCATGAGCTTGGCCTGAAGTCCTCAGGAGGCAGAGTGAACAGTGCCTCATCCAGCTACAAGAAGAGGAGTTCTTCAGGCAGGGACAACTTCTACTTATCTTACTAAGAAATACGTAAGGTGAAATGAAAGCACCTCATTTGTATCACAGTTACCTCCAGAAAATATCTGAGATGAGGAGAAAGAAACAGAATAGTAACTATGAAGAAAAATTTGCAGGGACAAAGATTAGTGGAGATAATGCAGAGGACAGGCTGTGGAGAAGTATGAATAAGTGCCTTGGCCATGAATCAGAGGCAGCTCTGTGAGCAAATATGCATGTGTGTGTGGTAATTAACTGAAATGAGAGTATCAATCTTCTGCACAAGGACACCTGCAGAAAAAATTGACAAGTGAAGAATATAAGGGAAATAAGAATGGCAGAGTACTCAGGGAGAAAAACTGAAAGACCTAAGCCCACATAGCAATGGGAATTGGAAATGTAGGAAGAATGGAAGAAGTGACTCAGAAAAAGAGAAGATAAGCACTAAATAAGTAAGACAGAGGTGTATGACCAACAGATTATGGTTCCATTCATTCACATTATTTCTCAGCACGTGCTTCCTTGCTGTCAGCTATCGAATATCACAGAGAATTTTAGAACACCAAGATGGGGAAAATATGTGGGAGATGACGACACAAATGTAGAGCAGACAAGACTTGAGTCACGCTGCCCAAGTCACTGTTGCCACTTCACAAAAGCACTAAAAAAACCTAAGCATGTAGGGCAGGTAACCAAGTCAGTTACACAAATATTTGTCAAATTCAGTATGGCATCATATTTTTCAAGCGTGTGTGTCACAGACTCAAGATAATTCTGATACTAGGATTAATCTTAAGCCCCAAAGCAGCGAACAATAGAATGGAAAAGTGTGTAGGAAAAAGAGTGGAAGATATGTTATGTTACTTTAAGGATTAATATTTCCATGTTCTTTAGGCACAAGGGAGAAAAGAAAACTGCAGCAGGCTCACAGTGAGAGAAAGGGAAGGCTTTACCCTTTTTTTCTATTCTTTCAGAAGAAAAATGGCTGTTAGAAAAGCCCAAGATGAGCTGTTCCCCTGAAGGATGAGAAGGAAGATAAAGGCAATTTCTCTTTTTCTTCCATTTCCACATACCTTTTGGACCCAGCTGAAGGGATTTCACATCTGGAAACATGAAGGAGAGCCATGAAGTCTATGCTGCTGAGAGACTCTTTGCCTTATACTAAGCACTTTTTCTGCATAACATAATTTTACTCTGAGTTCAAGACTGAAGCATCAAACAAGAGTTTCATCAGCCGTCCACATTTGACCTGGGATCAAGGCAGGGAAAAAATTCGGGTACTATGATATAACTTGGACTCTGTGCATCTTGAAATAAAAGCACCAATTTGATTCTTCTGTGACTACCTTATCTCCATTAAAAGAAGATAATATCAAAAATCAAAATATCAAAAATTTCCTTTGTATTTAGTAGCAAAGATAAGTTTTCAATTATTTATTTGCACCTCCCCAATGCGGTAGATTTTTGAGAAAGAATTCCAACTTGCTTAATTCCCTTCCCAGTTCAACCCTTAGCCAGTGGACTGTCAGCTTTGCCATGCAGAGGTCCTGAGGAAGTTTATGAGTACATAAAAAGCAGGATAATTATTAACTTCTGACTCATAAACAAACAAAGCTTACTCTGAAACTGTAAAAGTGTAAATATGGAAGTTGTAGGTGATTATCTTTTTTTTAAACAGATGAATAAATAAAAAGAATCATTTTTTTCCCCTTAGAGGGACAAAACCCTTTGTAGGAGTTGGTGACTTGAGATGGATCCTGTGGGAAAAAGTCACAGCCATGAACTGATGTGGATTGGTCTCCTACTGCAGACAGTTTCACTGCGGAGGTGAAATCCAACCTTTACCTGGTTTTAGGGCAACAAACACAAGGGTGGAACACTTTTACTATTCCCATGTAATGTAGGAGATGGGTCTGCTGAAATGCTAGCTAGAAATTGCAAGTTCCAGCCTCAGATATTTCTGTGGGTTTATGACATATTAAAATAAGGATTTTCTTTTCCTCCTTGCTGGAATTGAGTTCAATTGTAGATAAACTAAACTAGGAGTTCAGTAATTGCTTTTCATTGGCCTCATATCTATGTCAGAACCATCTCTCTTCTATTTTACTGTCAGGCATATGTTGAATGCCAGCTTGTGGGTGTTTTCCTCCTGTATGAATGTGTGGTTTTATGTTATAACCAGTCCTCATTAGGCAAAATACAAAAATTCCAACAGAAACAAAACCAGAAATGATTTCAAGAGCGGAGGAAGAGGCAGGCCCTGAACTGAAACATGACATTTCAAAATCGTCTTCATGAACTGCAAGAGAAACAGCAGATAAGGCAGCAGCAAAACTGCTGAAGCACACGAGACAGACTTTAACTAGCCCAGTGTCGTGACTCTAATGTTGACCACTGGAGAACATTTTAGGAAAGGATGTCAGGAATTTGGTTACTAGGCAAGGTGACCCTTCCCTGACAGTCAGCATCTTGGGATCTCTCTCCCAATAATCATCTTTAATGACCCACAGTGGGCCTCCCTTTTATGTATCTGACAAATCCCTTTTCAACCCATTCAGTGCATTGTTACATTTGCTGCCTGATCAATTTAAGAGGTGCCATCTAGGTATGAAAAGGTATTTTTTCCATTAGAAAAAGCACAATAACAGTGCTCCATTTCAGCTAGATAAGCAGCTACAATGCAGGCTGGCATGGTTTCAGAGGTGTGTTTTACTTGGTAGTTCACTGATGTGAATGCCAAAGGCCTGGATTCACTTTAAAGTATTATCCATTTGCTTCTTACACTCTCTTACCTTTCTGAGATGAATCAGTTGTTTCCTTGCAGTAGTTATAATCCCTGAAAGAAGCTGCCAGACCATAGACTCTGAAAAATACAAACTCTTTTGAGTTGTATGTGATGGACTTTCTTACTTTGTTTTTCCTCCTACAGTTAAAATATAGTAACTTTATCTATTATCCTTCTAGATATATTTATTTTATCTGTAATAGGAGGTTAAGCAAAACTTGGTTTGTCAAGACTGTGACTGCTTTGAAGACTCAATGGCAGCAGAACAGAAAATCCTTATCTTGTTTGCCTTTGCCAGTAAAGAGTTTGTTTAGTCATGCTAGCTGGTGCTTTTATGCAAGTCTTGGGACCATTTACAGAGCAGTCAGAAAACACGTCTCTTTCCAAACAGTTTCTCAATGTGGTGACGTATCCTAGCCAATATTTGTGTTCCTTTTAGGATTCTTTTAGGTTAGACCAGATGCTACGCTTGCTTTAAGCAATCCAGTGCTTATGATCAGAGCAATAATCCCTTAACCTTTCCTAACTTGTATCCTGTTTGTCTTCCTGTTGCCCTTTCTGTAAAGTCATCTTCAGGCATACTTGAGACTAATTGTGCCTGCAGTACCAGTGCCATGCTTAATACATCCTGGCACCTGACCTTATCTGTGTACAAATACATGCCTCTTACCATCTGCCCATCAAAAGACCATCACCATAAGATGGAGTTTCACGACCCAAACAAGGATGCACATGTGTTATTTGGTGTGTTAGAGCTGGTCTCTAAAATACAACATACAGAATCACAGAATGGCTGGAGCTGGAAGGAATCTCTGGAGATCATCTGGTCTGCTTCCCCTGCTAAAGGAGGTTCACTTGAGCAAGTTCAGCAGGATCTCATTCAGGTATGTTTTGAGTATCCCCAGCGAAGGAGACTTATAACCTCTCTGAGCAGTGTGTTCCAGTGCTCTGTCACCCTCACCCTAAGGTTTTTCTTCATAGTCAGATGGATTTTCCTGTGTTTCAATTTGAGCCTGTCACTCCGTTTTCTGCCACTGGGCATCACTGAGGAGAATCTGGCCCCATCCTCCTCACACCCAGCCCTAAGATATTTGTATGCATGGATGAGGTTCCCTCTCAGCTGTCCCTCTCCAGGCTAAACAGGGCCAGCTCTCTCAGCCCTTTCTGGTAAGAGAGATGCTCCACTCCACTAATTGTGCTGTAGTCCTCTAGTTGTCTTTGTAGTCCTCCGCTGGACCCTCTTCACTATTTCCTTGTCTTGTTTTTCTTGAACTGTGGAGTTCAGAACTGGACACGGCACTTGAGGCCTCACCAGGGCTGAGCAGAGGGGCAGGATCACCTCCCTGACCTGCTGGCAATGCTCCTCCTAATGCACCCCAGGATCCCATTGAGTGCTACAAGGGCATTGGGGGCTCGTGGACTGTTTGGCGTCCACCAGGACCCACAGGTCCTTCACAGAGCCACTTCCCAGCCTGTGCTGGTGCCTGGCATTACTCCTTCCCAGGTGCAGGACCCTGCACTTGTCTTTGTTGACCTTCCTTACGTTTGTCTCTGCCCAAATATCCAGTCTGTCCAGGTCTCACTCCAGACCACTCCTCCCATTTTTCTATCGTCATCAAGGCAGATTTGCCAACAGTCCACTTGTCCCTTCGTCCAGCCACTGATGAATGAGATGAATGAGACTGGACCCAGTTCTGACCCCTGGAGACACCTCCAGCTAGCAGCCTCCAACTAGACTCTACACCACTGATCACAGCCCTCTGAGCTCTGCCATTCTGCCAGTTCTCCATCCAGCTCACTGTCCACTCACCCAAGACACAGTTCTCGAGCTTACATATGACATCTTCTTTGAAAGTAAGCAAAATAACTTACTACACTTCATCACTGTACAGTAGCCTGATAGTATACAACTGCTTTCATCTGTAAGGAAAAACTAGACCTAAGAGTTTGGTTTTAAGTCGGTGAATCAGTGAAAATAATCCCATCAGTATAAGCAGGCTACAGACTTGGAAAGGAATTTAGAACATACAGAGAGGCAACTGCCATTTAAGCAGTTTCTATTCCTACAAACACAAAACATAACAATCACATTAGCCATGAAATAAAACAAGCCAACTATTAACTTGGCTGTAAGATGATCTGATAGTCTGTGTTTTTTGAAGTGTGAAAGCAAAAAACTTTCCTTGAACTAGAAATCAATGGAGATAACATTTCTCTTTTCCCCTGCTACAGCCCGGACCTCTGATCCCAGAAATGCAGCCTGGGTCCTGGTAGTGGAAAGTCCTTGACTGGTGGCAGCAAAGAGAAAATCATCACCTGTTCAGCCACAAAAAACACACAGGCCTGGAGCACTGTTTGTTAAACAAGATCTGTTAATAGTTGCACAGCGGAGCTTCAAAGCTTCACAGCACTATTAATGAAGGCTTTGTAGATGCCGTGTACCCACTGAAGCTTTGGATTTTGGGTTTGGTATATAATGCAAGAAACCCAACGCTGCTTGGTCTTACCCAGTTTTCATAAAAAGGAGTAGAATTCCTAGGAAATGAGCACAAATTTAAACCTCCAGATCTGATCTCAACTTTGTTTGCACCACGTAAAATTACTTCAAACTAAAAGAGAGGTTAGGTTTAGATTAGAGGTTAGGAAGAAATTGTTTATTCTGAGAGTGGTGAGACCCTGAACAGCCTGCCCAGAGAAGTTGTGGATGCCTCATCCCTGTCAGTGTTCAAGGCCTGGTTTAGTGCAAAGTGTCTCTGCCCATGGCAAGGGCGTTGGAACTAGGTGATCTTCAAGGTCCCTTCCAACACAAACCATTCTGTGATTCTATTATGCTACAACTTCATTAAATCAGTAGAGCAGATATCCTGGTTTTCAGGTACAAGAGCAAACCTTGGGTTGGAGACAAGGTTGTGACTGAGTTTGATTTTTAAGTGGAATTAGGCATATGTATTGGAATTATATGGGTTTCTCAGCCCTAAATGTGTTGTTTCCTCCAGAACCAAGTTGATACCTAACCCATCCACATGCTAGGCTGTATTGAAGAGAAGGTTTGTTTTACAAAACATTTCTGATAACTCTTCTCAGAGAACACAGCACAGTAAGTTTTAAAAAAACCCTCTCTTTTTTCAGTAACATTGCAAACTCACGGATTGAAATATGTAAGATTAAAGGGAAAATTTTGTGTATTTCAGTGAAAGGGTTCTAGCTCGGAGGCTATTTTCCAGAAGCAAAAATAACAAACAAAAAACCACAAAACATTTTAAAGCTTAGTTCACATTATTAAACCTTTTTTGCTTTCATTTTCTTAAAAATAGAGTGTATATAGCCTTAATTTTTCTACATAGGCATATGTATGCATGCATGACTATATATGAGCATTGCAAACCTAATTTCCCTCTGTTTCTGTCTTTCATTTTTGTTAAGGGTGAGCTGAAGCATCTTTCTATAATTCCAGTTTAATCAAATGGTGCTGAGACTATCAGACTTATGAATGACATTTTCTTATGAATGCCCCCCCCTCAACAATCTTCATCTGGTCCCTGTCTTCTTTTGGCTTGGCATGGGGTCCCACTGCCAGCAATGATGCATGCATTAGGCACCCAAAAAAGGTACATTCATGAAGCATCAATGCAAGGCAGATACGCACATTACCTCTGGATGGGGCATCAGAAGGCACCTGTGACAGCCAGACAAGTGAGGATATGAGCACAGGGATTTTTGAGCTTTTGGGATTTTACCACTCCCCAGTTCTGTGATGAAGGGGGTTTGTGCAGAGCTATCAGACCATGAATGACAGCAGCTGAGCTGTAGGCACCTTGTTGCCTTCCAGGTCTGCACAGGCTCCTCAGCCTTCAGCAGTGGGGTAACAATGAGCAACTGAGCAGGAAGTAACACTTTAGGATGCTGCAGACATTTCTTTGTTTGCAAGACCCAGGGAGACCCAGGCTCTCTTGCCTTTTCAGAGCCAGCTTGAACCCTCACCAGCATTGAGTCATGTCTCTCACAGCAATATTGGTGACATTTAGTAGAGAATACTATTCATGTGTGTTCTCATCAAGTCCACCTCATTTAAGTCTGTATCCTTTTACCCCTGTTGAAACCCAGAACCATCATTTCTCTTCAGGGTACTGGAATTTCTTGTACCAGAAGGTTATCTGATGATGTCCTTCAGAAAGTCTCTTCAAAATTGCTTCCTTTATCCTGAGTCCTCGTGCAGTGCCAGAATTTTTTCAGCATAGTAAAAATATTTCATTCATCAGGAGCTTAGTCATCTGATTCTTGGTGCTGATGCTGCCTTTTGGAACAATGGCTGGCTGCCACTCTGTCTGCTGCTGTAGGAGAGCTGCGCTCAGTAATCTTTGTGTTTCTTTCTCTCTCTCTTTTTAATATCCTTGCCTTTATCATGGGAATTGATTTTTCTAAATGTCCACCTGGTATATTTTTTCTTCATTAGAAATGGATACGAGGTGTTAATTTGTGCCAGTGTCACAGACTTTAAATGATAATGAGTTCAGAAAGGATGGGAAATCAAAGTATATTCCAGCACGCCTAGAGGAGCAAAACTGTATGGGGAAAATATATTTCTGGGCAAAGTAGCTGGAGGGCACACTACCCCTTCCTAACTGTGCCTTTATGTATCTGCCTTTATCCTCTCTTGAAATGATTGGCATGACCAAAGGACCCCAGGGGAAAATATGGAGAGAACAAGGAGAGTCCCACAAAGCTGCATCATGTATTAGCTGTGAATAAAACAAAGTCAGGGAGCACAGCTCTGATCAGCTTTACTCCTTCCTCTCTGTCCCTTTGGGGAAGCCTCAGATCACACGTGTCGGCTACCGGGAACACAGCAAGAGGTAAGATGAGCTGCCTGTGCATGTGGAGAGTCATGTAGACACAAATGCAGAGTATACTGATCAAAGCCTTTCATGATGGGAGTGTATGGCATAGAGCATCCCTGGGTCTGCATTTTTCTCACACAGCTCCAATGATATCATACTTGTTCCACTTTTATGAGCATAGGAAAAAAAATAGCCCAAAGAGTTTTTGCATGACTTTATTTCTCCCTGGATTTTCTTATGCTTGGAAGGGAAAACAGAAATATTATGATCATAAGAATAATAGAAATGTTGGGTAGGAAAGGATTTCATGAAGTCTTCTTGATCAGGATATTAACAGCAGCACTGTTGCTACACCACAGAATGACAGAATCATTCAGGTTGGAAAAGATCATTGAGGCCAACCTTTGACCAATCACTGCCTTGTCAACTGGACCATAGCACTAAATCATTTCTTGAGCACCTCTAGGGATGGTGACTCCACCAGCTCCCTGGGCAGCCTGTTCCATTGCCTTACAACTCCTTCCATGAAGAAATTCCTCCTGCTGTCCAACCTGAACCTCCTCTGGTGCAGACTGAGTCTTTGTCCTCTAGTCCTGGGACCAGAGCAGCGCAGATTGCATTTATTGCCTTTAGCCTTGCACAGATTACATTTATTGCACAAAAAATCCATAGCTTCTTTTTTTCCCCCGGAAGGTGAGCCTTAGAAACACTTGTGCACTTTGGGTACAGGGCAGCATGGCACACAGATAACATGGCTAACTTTCAGCAAATGATCATCAAAGCTATTAAATGCCGATCAACTAAGCTGAAATTATACTAGGACAGCTTAGTGGCCTGTTGACAATGTCTCTCATTACTGAACTGATACTGCAATAGTTCCTGGGCAAAATGCACTGTTACTGGTTTTTCCTGATTTTTTTTTCCCTGTTAAAGTTAATGAAGGCCAGAACTTGAAGAACTGAAACCCAAACACGGGCTTTTCGTGTCTGTAGTTTGGTTCCCCAGATTGGCTTGATTTTCAAAGACATTGAAACATCTTTGTTCAACAAAGAGCAACAAATCCCACTGAAGCTGATTAATATTTTGAATATTTTGTCTAGATTTTTGGGGTTAAATGATTAACAGAGATATGCAAATCACTGATGATCCAAGATAACTGCTTTATTTCTGCTGACACTTTCCGACAAGAGATGTCACTGTGGAAAGGAAATGAGTCACATGTTTCTAAAAGGCCAGGAGAAATTAATTTCTGAACAGTGTGAGCACATTCCTGGCAAGACCATTCCAGGAAAATTAAACAGAGTCGCAGATCAAACATACAGGCAGATGAACTGCAGTAGCAAAACCCATTCCTCAAAGAGGGTTTCTCCTTCTGATGTGATGACCTGTGTGGTTCTCACATAAACCCTTAAAACAGAGTGGATAGCTTCCTGAGGCTCGCTCAGAGCAAAGCAAAGGGAATAATACTGTGGATTTCCTCCTCATGTGGTGTACATATTCACTCACTTTTAATACAGAAACTGATTTGTGACACTTCCCTTGTGTGACAGAAAAATTCTACCTGAAAATGGTAAAACTGTTACTCCTCCAAACTCCATCAAGTTGTTATTTGCTTATGCAACCTTAAAGAAGAACTTTGAAAACTTTTAGGTATTGTCATTACCATATGACATAATGAAAATTAAGTTTGTGACAATCTGTGATCATCAAGGATAGGACAGAAAGCTTGCATGCCCTGAAGTCTGTGGAAAATCTGGCACTGAAATTAGAGACACTAATAATTCAACGCTGATTTCCCTTCAGGTATGTTGTCTACAGGTTACCTTGCACAACATTTCTCTGTGTGTCTCTTATACATATTTAAATCGCTATGGCCACTGTTTTCCATGCAGGGATCATGACTGAGCAAGACATTTTCTTATGTACTCATTTAGATGTCACCTACATTAAATGATCTTCCAGCTTTTCTTCCCAGAACTTTAAATTTTTTAATTTTTTATATTTTATCCAAAACTGCTCTTTATATTAACTTCTGATTTAATACCTCCAGCAGCCTACACATTAGAAGGGAGCATGTGTCACCAGTGTGAAGAAAAAATTCTCAAGAAAGGACAATTATTTGAAGCAATACCAACAACCTGATCTAGTTTATCCAGCTAGGATGCTTTTAAAGTGATGACATGACTATGGGTCAAATTTGAATTCAGTGGTCCTAGAGTAAATCTGAAAAGACAGAGGAGTGTTTGGTCTACACCCTGAGTTAGTGATACAAGTCCCCAAAGTCAATGGAGTTGAAGGAACAGAACTAAATATCCCCCTCTACTTTAGTAACATTACCTTGGATTTATGTCAGTGGAGCTGAGACCAGACACTCATTTAGCTGAATATTGCCAAGAGGAAAGATCGTGGTGAGCTGCTAATATTTGTTCCTGGAAACAATCCAGGAATGATAAAGAAGCCATATTTTTACAAAGCTTTGAAATCATCCTCTAGGCACACTGTGTGTGTCAAGGTACTAGGAAATAATGAAAGTCAAATGGGTCCTAGGCCTTTCTAATCCTGTCTGATCCAATGATCCTCCAATTTTGGTCATTTCACTTGAGTTTCTTAATCAATTTCAGGCCAGCAATGAAGGCAGGTATAAGAATGCCTTAAAATCCAGCTAGGCTCCAGCTTAAATAAAAAAAGTATAAATATATTCACTTTTTCTGCTTTTTGCAAATGATTGTCAGAATTTCACACAGAAACTCAACTGTTAACAACCCAGTCTGGGAAGGTGCTGAACGCAGGAGGTGAGAGCCATCAGCTGCCAATGTACAGTAACACGATGGCTCTGAGTGTAAAGCTGTCCCACACTCTGTTTTGAGAGACACTTAAACAGAGTTCTGTCATAAACTGGCTTTGCTAAGGAAACAGCTTGTGGGCTGAGAAATCAGCACAGAACGGAAGTCAGGCTTCTTGCTCTCATAACACATACAGGCTTATGCAATTTCATAACCAATGCAATTTTTTAGCAGCTTGGAATTTAAGACTAATCCATCCCCAAAACTATTCCCTGGTTTTCTTTCACTCTCAAGGATAGCTCTTCTCTCTAGTGCAGACAATCAGAAAATATTAAGAACCTTCACAGGAATTTGGAAATAGCTGATGATACCCTCATATGATGCCTCAGATGCTCACTGTCAGTCTAAACAAAATATGTTCTGGAGGAAAAAAAGGTATGTAAGAGTGGATGTATATGTATATGAATACTTATGCATGTGAATTTTCTTTCTGCCTCTCCAGTGAAAGAGGAACATCTAACTAATTTTTTTCGACATATTAAGATCTGGCAAACTGAGTAAATTCTGTCACTATTTGGTTAAACTAATGTAACAAGGTTCAGGGGAATTATCCAACTGTTTTTCAGGTCATGGGTGGATATATGGTTTTAATTTCATGACTATTTATGTTTTTGCCAGTAATAGCAGGTGAATATTATTTCAGACTGACTGTGAGAGAGGCTGGAGGAATCCATACAGCTGATTGTTTAGCAGTCACAAACTCACAGTTCATATCCCAGTAAAAACACTGCAGTAACATTGTGCATTCTGCATGCTCACCTCTTGGAGAAGTCAGTGAAATTTAGATGTCTGATCTGATAAACAATACCAAAGTAAAGCACTTAAATTCCTATTCCAGAAGCTAGTTCGAGTTAATTACTAACAAATATTCCCCTTGAAGTCTGTGGTTATGAATTTGTCAGATGAAGCCTCAGACATTGACCCCTTCGTCAAGGTGAACCTAATCAACCCAGATAATTTTTTGTTTATCTGATGGAATGCAGGAATGGAGCTCTAATGACAATCTACTCTAATTCCAACTGCTGTGTAAATATCATAAAAACATACATTAAAAATATGGCCTGGTTCCAGGCATGAAAATATTGCCCTTTGTGATTAATCAAATGAAGAGAAGGGAATGATTATAGTGCCAATGCTAAGAAAAAAAAAATCAACTAGCAACAGACGGTTATACTAATATTTATTTTCAGTAGTGCATATACTGTTTTAGCTGAGTTAACATGCTATGGAAGGCTTTAGGATCTTGCAGACCGGTCTCTATCTATGACTTGGATTGCTGTGCCTTTCATCCCGTGTCTTAGAAATATTCCCCTGACATAAGATTTACCTCTTAGAACACAGTCTTAGCCTTGTCAAAGAAGGGATGGTAAAATAGAAGACAACCCAAATAAGAGAATAAATTCAACAGCAGATAACAATTAAGATATTTGCTTCTTATCTTAATATTTCTTTTGCTTTGACTCATTTCTTAATCTTTTGTTGCCATCTTTTTCCCAAGCAAAATTTCTGACAGTGCACAATGTAGATGACATGAAATCCTCTGGTGGAAATTACCTTATCTATCTTTTGATATCCACACTGTAAGTTTGTAGTTTGTAGTTATCCTACTGTAGTCAAATCCAATAGAAACAAGAGAGTTGAGAGTGTGATTGATCTGATGGAAAGCTTCTGCCTTCTCTAGGATAAGGGGTGCTACATCTTGAAGTTTTCCTCTATTGATTATGAAGAAAGCTCATGGTCAGAAGTTTAGATATAGAAGCCCACACTCCAGTGAGAAGTACCTCCTCTCTCCTGTCTTTAATGGAATATCAATCAATCCCTTAATATACACATATACTGGGGTTCCTGGTCTTCCATTTCTATTTTTAAGACAATGAACAAGAACTTAGAATCCTCTGGATAACATAATTGTTGTTCTATATCCACAGATGTACCACAGTGAGTCACTAACCTTGCATCATCATTCAGACGACAAACAACACTGGACATGACTTAAAATTTTCCTGTATACCTGTTGTGAATGTGAAAAAAATTATTCAGATGAGTTTTTTGAGTCTCTTTTTCAGTCTATCTGTCTGAGGAGATAAATTGCTACAGTTCACCTTTAGCATGATGCAGATGCCTCACCTAGAAAAACAAGAATCTTATGTTCACTCGTCTTCTCTTGACAATGTCTGCAGGTAGCTTAAAGCTTTCCCTGGTTGCCTTTAATCTCTTTTTTTGACTGTTTTTAAAGCCATTCCGAGGTCTTGCTGGACAGCTCCTTTTCCAAAGGGTAGCAGTAGCAGAGGCAACAGGAAGCCAAAGAACAACCTGCTTGGCCTGATGAGCTTTTTTAAACAGACAGATGGGTTTTTAGTGTAGTCAATCATGATTTGAAGAAGACTGGAGAAGTACACTATGTCAGCCATCTGCTGGTTAGTGCTACCTTCTCCCTCCACTTTCTGTGTTCCTTTGCCTTCGTGTGTTTAAACTAGTTACTTTGGGAGAAGATTGTCAGCACTTTTACCAGACTGAGATGAATATCTGTTTCCTGAGACTGAATTCAGTTATTATTTACATGAAGTCCTACTCATTTGTGAATGCCTATGAGATAACTTTTACCTCAGCACTGAGTTTTGATGTTACATATGTAAATAACAATATTTTACTAGTTGGAACGGGAAGAGCTTTGTAGATAAAATGATACCTCTATTACAGTGAAAAGTTTGTCAGACTAGATGGGAGATAATATTTGAACTTTGAGGAATGGGACATAATGTAGACAAGTATTCTCAGCCATGGTATAGTTGTGTGACATGTTTTCAATTTGAAACATGACCACATGTTGTAAATGCAAACAAGGCTGGGAAAAGCCAAAATCACCTCCTTCTGAGAACTACAAAATGACATTTTGGGAAAAAGTGGTTCTGTTCCACTATGAAGTGAGTTCTGGATATTCAATATGGCAATGTCAAAAAAAATTCCAAAATGAATGACTTTATACTGCGGATGCTCTTAACTGAACTAGTTACATATATTTTTAATAATACATAAAGCAGGGACAAAACTGTGCCTCTGACTTGAGTACACCATCCACAGTAGGCCAGATCTGGTGGAAAGATCTGGAGGCCAAATCAGAATGTGTCTCTAGCTGTTATTTTTATGCACCCCCTCTGTGAGTGTTGCTGCTGTTTACTTTCCCAGTTCAGCTATTCCTCCTCATCTCACAGAAACACCATGTCTGTATGCACTAGTGGATGGCACCAAAGCAATGGCTCTGACAGCAGGTGATTTGTGGCCACTCAAATAGGCTCTGAGGAGCCATCATGACAAAACGGAAGAACTGCATTCAACAAGGACTGCGTGTCTGTATCTGTGGGAGATATTAAGTATACAAGGTGTGGGAAAAAAAGATTACTCAGGTAGATCTGCTGAGGTAAGTGTAGCGTGACTAAAGAGGAATGTACCTTCTGTGTCTCCAGAAAAGCCTATCAGTGCAATACAAGAGCCATATTGACTAAAAAATTATGATCTTAGTTAATGGTTATTGAAATGGTTAGTCTTTTGTTACCTCCTTTATCGACAACATTTTTCCAAAGTGATTTGATAATATCCTTTTTGCCTATTTAGGGAAGCCTTGCACAAATAGTTCCTTGAGGAAGTTGATAGACTACTGTTAAGAATGCTAAACAAATTAATTTTAAAAATTAGTGAATATTTTATGTCTTTTGTGAGAAGATATTGAATGTATATACATTTTAGCTTATGTGGCTACTTAAAAAACTGCCTGGAAAACAAAAAAAAATTTAAAAAAAATGACCAGCTGATCATTACTATTTGATTTCTTATTTTTAGCAATGTTTCAGCTGAATGAATCTATTCTTCTAACCAGACACTAAGACAGCTTCACTGTGATAACAAAACCATTTTTTAATCTTTGGTGAAACTAAGTTTTACAGACAATTAAATAGCAGAAAGATAGGGAAAAATAATATAAAATATGATTCTAAAATGAAATCCACAAAAACTTTAAGAACTCAGCACTCCTGATGCTTTTTGATGTGAAATATCTAGCAACCTTATTTTTACGTGCTGCTCAGGTGACTGAGGTTGTAAAAAGTTAACCAGACTCATATATTGTTTCTATCTGCATTATTGTGGTTTTCGAAGACAGAGACACCTCTCACTAGGACATGACAGCCATAAAAAAATCTAAATCTCTCATCTTTTCCCAAGTTTTTCTTTATAGTAACATTTTAGCTCTTAGCAGTGCCTGATTATGGATACATTTCGTCCAGAAAATTCAATTACCTACCACGGTTGCTGCTGCTATGGTTACAGATAATGGCATAACTTCTTGTTCTGGTAGAGACAATGATAAGGATTGTTATGATGGGTCAAAGCAAAAAGTTGCAAAGTCAGAAAGAGTTCTCTGAATGCTGTGGTCTGTGGTTGAGTAGCACTTGAAGCAAAATCCTGTGTCTTTCTCTAGGAGTTGAAGAAAGAGTAAGGTTTTCTTTTTCCCTTCTCCGACAGTTTTAAAATTGCATACATGTGTCATGTTAAAACATGGCTATGTGTACATGTGTTTTTCTAATTATTACTCCAGAATAAAGAACACTACAATATTAGGAGGCACAGGTGAAATCAAATTTAGAGGATGATTAGATCCAATCCCACCCAAAGGCTTCCATCAGACTAAAACCCAAAGATTTATGGTTTTTCTCAAAGCTGTGCTTGTTAAATCCATCTCCTTTGCCTATGTTTCTCGCAGCTCATTGGCTCCCTGGGTATGCCTCTGTCACCTCACAAAAGCCTGTGCTTTCAGTGAGGTCAGATGATTTTACCTATATGTAATTTTGGCATGGTCCTGTCACATATTTTAGTAGTTTATTTGGTGTTTTCCAGGAAATTGTCTTGCAAATCTCCACCACAGTAGTGCTCCTTTCTAACCCTTTCTGTTCATAGGTGGTGCAGGAGAAAAGTGCAGGGAAAATGTAAGTGATATTTGGAAGTTTACTGCTTTTGTAATATCTCCTGTAATTCTCAGGGTTTTCCTGTCCCTTGCAGAGCCTGACAATAGGAAGGATGCAGCCTGGGTGTAGTGTTCCTCAAGCCTTCATTTCCAGCAGCTCTCTAGTAATTTTGCCAAGCCACAGGGAGCAAAAAGAATCTTCTCTTATTTACACTGGCATACATTTGAAGATCAAGCCAGCAGAGTCAACACAGTTTCACAACAGTGAAAGTGATATTAGATCAGAGTTTGATGAGGTGCTTTAGGGTGTCTTTCAAGGAATTCAGAGGTATTCAAATGCATTTCAGCCTAGGCATTTTCTTAATATTTCTGCATATTCACGTTAATCTCATCCTGTTCTCTGACACTGGCCACCCCTGCTCAGGTGCTTCATTGTATAGGCTGCATTAGTGCCAAAACATGAGCTTTTAATGAGATAATGGAAAGCTGTAGAATTAAATTCAGCATTGCTAAGTGCATCTGCTATTATTGTTGTAATATTCTCACAATTATTATTGTTGTAATATTCTCACAATATTTTGTGATGTTCTTCCATTCAAATCGTGAGGAATGTTTTAACTGGTTTCTGGAGTTGACTAGAGTTCTCTTTTTATGGCATACTGCTGAAGGTATGCATTTTATGCCTTTGGGTGCTTCATAAGAGCAGGAATGAACATGCAGAGTTTTCTGGGACAATTTGGAGAACAGCATGGGGAAGAAAAAGCTACACTTGTTCTGTGCCATTCCAGCAGAGTTCTGCCTGCAAACTGTCTAGACCCACAGACACACCCAGGCTTTGTTCTGAACGGAACTCATTTCTTCACAGCAAAATAAATTCCAAGATTAAATAACGGCTATGAAATTTATGAAATAGGCAGGGATAGTCAGAGAACCAGAAAACACAACTGATACTCAGATTATCTCAGATCATGAACATAACTGATTAGGTTTCACCTATTCTATTAGCTAGTATGCTATACTGAGAAAGGATCTGGACATCTTGCAAAAGGTTAGAGCCAACAATAGGAGCCTGCATGGGGTCACAGAGCTGGCTTCACTCCCCATTTGGTTCCATGCACCAGCATTTGGTTAAAACTAAGTCTTTTTTCCATTGTCCTGCATGGTGCTGGCAATGAATAGGCTCCTGGGGTTGTAGCTTAAGGGGATTATTAAGGAAAAGAAAAATATGCCTCGTACAAAAATCCAGCACTAAAATTTATGAAAGTTTAAAAGACTGTTGAAGAGAAGGTGTTGAGCTTTAATTATGGGCTTTCTCTATGTACAAGGCAGAAGAAGCAGACCAAATTCAGGTGGAAGTTTCAGCTCCCTCAAAACAAACGTAGCAGAGTCAGACCAATGCTGGTTTTAATTGCTTGAACCAAAAGGAAAAGAAGACAACAAAGAAGGACCCCTATATTGGAACGTATTATGTCCTGTTCCTGGTTTTTCTCAAATCCACATGTTTCTGTGGCTGTGGTAAAAATGGTGTTTAAATGGCTGGTATGATTTAATTCCATAGACAGCTTTACCAACATTGCCAAACATGCTCATTTTTACATAGACTCTTCCTGCCCATTACAGAGTCAATTCTTTGCATGATCTTGTGGCATCAAAACCAGAAGGATCTGGGTTTTCATGACATTATTCACTTCTCTGTGGGAGCATATGATTGTAATGTCTGCAAATAAGCTTGCCTGGGGACAAAGGTTTTTCTATTAAGATTTTCTATGAGGCTTCAACCTTCAGCATTACTGAGACTTCTGTTGTGTGTTGACTCAAACAGAAAAGTCAGGATGAGATTATTTGCTTTCTCCAATTTTAATTATTCCTCTCTTTTTCAGACCACTGCTCTGCTAGGTCATGGATGACAATATGTGTTTCAACATCTTTTGGGAAAAAGAAGGGGAAGAGCTCTGAATGTAGCTTGCTGTGTATGCAATTTTATATATGCAGCTCATGACCCTGGCCCAGTAAAAATTGAAATATAAGGAAGCCCTAACAGATTGCTCTTTATTTCTCCCTCTTTTTTCCAGTAAAAAACATTCTGTCTACGATTGAATTCTGTCAATTGAACCTCTAAAATGGTCTGCTTCCTTCCTGTCTTTATAATTAGTTTCTTATTTGATGTGTATTTACTTTAATTTTTCTTTTAATGTTTGTACACACTTGTTGTTGTAAGAGTGATAAAAATTTGCAGTAGAAGTTAAGATACTATTAGCACTTTGCTTGAGTAACAAAGAATTGAGACACTTAAACATAATTTCTGGAAATATTTACTCAGTTATCCACTTTTGGGGTGCAGTTGGTTATTTCATAACAGTAGCCTGAAAAGAGACCACAAATAACTGTCAGCTCTGACTTTTTCAATTAGAAACTTCAGTTCTTCCAGTGGAACTCAATGAGTGTGAACTGCTGCATCTTCAAATCAAGATAATATTCATATTAATTTCTTGGAAAGTAAACTGTTTGATATTGTGCTGTATATTTTCTAGCCTCTGTGTTGGAGAATGAGATTTTACTCTTTCCTCATTTGCGTGTTAAGTGCAGGCTATTTACTAAAAGATTTATTTGTAACTCAGAATTATTAATGACTTCACTCTTCCTCAGCTTTTGGATACATTGTTGTGGTGAGTTGACCCAGGCTGGACATCAAGTGCCCACCAAAGCTGCTCTGCTACGCCTCAGCTGGATGGGGAAGAGAAAATATAAAAGAAAGCTCATGGGTCAAATAGGGAAAGATCATTTTCAATTACCACCATGGGCAAAAGAGACACAAATTTATTACCAATAAAATCAGAGTAGGATAATGAGAGATTAAACCAAATCTTAAAACACCTTCCCCCCCATCCCTCCCTTCTTCCTGGGCTCAACTTCGCTCCCCATTTTCTCTTCCTCCTCCCTCTAGTGCTGCAGGGGGATGGGTTATAGGGGCTGTGGTCGGTTCATCACACGTGTTCTCTGCCAGCCCTTCCTCCTCGGGAGAGGGCTCCTCACACCTGCTCCAGCATGGGATCCTTCCTATGCGAGACAGTCCATCACAGACTTCTCCAGCGTGGCTCTCCTTCCCATGGGCGACAGTTACTCATGAACTGCTCCAGTCAGGGTCTCCCACAGGGTCACAGGTCCTGCCAGCAAACCTTCTTCAGCGTGGGCTCCCCTTTCCATGGCGCCACAGGTCCTGCAAGGAGCCTGCTCCAGCATGGGCTTCCCACGGGGTCACAGTCTCCTTTGGGCCCCCATCTGCTCAGCACTGGCTCTGTGAAATGCAGGGGAAGCTTCTGCCAGCTCCACACAGAAGCCACCCCTGCAGCCCCTCTCTACCACAACCATGCCAGACAAACTCCATGGCAAAGCTCCTGGTCCAGCAGAAGAGATTTATTCAGGAACCATATGAATTTCTTAATATGATCTCAACTTTCCTGTGCAACTATTCAGGAAACTGATGGGGAACAGGCATCACACACTCTATTAGTAGATTTTGTACATCTATAGGGAAAAAATGTTCAAAGAAGTTTTATGAAATTAATTTCTGCATACCATATGTGTGCTTATGAGTGCTTCAAAGTAATTGCACAGGAACTGTGATTTGTTTTGTGCTCAATGTGACCAATTTTGTGCCAACAAGTGATTGCACTTGTAACTGCCCATTTGGCACGCGCAATAACGTGTTTGCACTTCTGCATGTGTATTTGGGAGAATACAAACCAGGACCTCACAGTTCACAACAGAACAAATGAAGCATGGCAGCGAGTCATGGAGAAGACTGGCTTTGCATGCAAATTCCTTGAATCAGTAGAAGTGCTGGTTTCTAGGACAAAAGCTTCGTTTCTTTGATTAATTCTTTATAAATTATTTTAAAACTTGCTTATTAGCTGTAATTTGTCTTTTGTAAGCTTGGTGAACAGGTGTTTTTAGCCCTTAAGACCCTTAAGACCTACAGAGGAACAAGTTTTCTTTTTATTTACATTTTTTAAGTGCTGAGTTGTCACAGCCAGCCATTATGCCGAACTGATTCCAGTGACTAATTTGACTTGACGCTTTGATGCCTGTTTCTTTCAGAGTTTCATGTTAGTTGTCTGATCTTGACCTGTGCCGCGTCATTCAGCAACACATACCTACTACTTTTAACTACTACTCTACTAAAGAATTATATTCAACCTGTCTATCTGGTTTCTTTTACGTATGTACCCATAGCTCTCCTGGCTTTTCCTTTATGTCTGCAAGGTCAAACTCATTCCTCTTCTAATTATACACAGTACCCATTCAAATCTTTGCTATTCGAGCATGTCAGCTATTGAAGTAATTACATTAGTGTGAATGTCAAAGAAAACTATAAGAAAAGGAGTGAATACAAATAATTAAAAGCTTTGAGAGGACAAGAAATTTATTCTAACTGTCACTTAATGTAGTAAGTCCACTCAGGCAATATAGTTTCAGGTGCTAAATAGTCTGGAGACCCAGCTTGAATTTAGGTTTGAAAGGCTACTATTCTTCACTATTCTTTCTTATTAATGTTTAGATGAAAGCCAGAAGCTTTTAACCAAATTCATTAATTTCAGGGCAAGATCTGGATGTCTGAAGAAGAAGAAATATTTGGCCTTGCTAACTGAAGTTATTGGCTTTAAGATTGCTTAGAAGTCCTAGAAAAGAAACAGTGTACTAGCTTGTATGAAGTGAAGAGTTGCCAGACCCTGCTGATGAAAACATAATGGAATCCAATAAGTTTTCCATTTGCATTGTATATCTTCCATCTGGGAAAATATATTGAGAAATTTATTATGATTCACAGTTTAAGTTAAAATCTCTACAAGCTCTTTGCTTTTTGAATAAAGACCCTATGTTCTATACTTTGTGGTACAGGTCTTTACTGGTAGAAGTCTCTCATTTAGCAGTGGAAAAAGCTTAGACATCACAATTCTCTTATGTGTACATGGTTTAGCATCCTTTTCTTCTGGTGAGTGTAGTTCCATGCTCTTCCTTAGAAAGGCACAAAGAGGGAAGTCTTGTGCACACAGAGAGTGGTTTATTTTAGTGGTGTTTCGACCGATATTTTTCACGTATCTTCTGACTTGGGTTTACTTTGGGTAGAGAAAGTCAATGTAGTATTTGGCACTTAAAAGATTACACAATTAATCTTGCAGATGTTAGTCTGCAAAGAGCCATAAACCAACTTTCCCGGTGATGACCACCTTCTGCTGCCTTACTACACAAGTCCCCCAGTTGTTGTCTAATCTGTACAGGGAGATCTGGAGGCTGACTGAGCTTTCGCACCTGATTTTGATCACCTCAGGAGCAGAGGAAAAGATCCGTATTTTTCTGACTGATTTTGCGCAAAACAGAGTTAAATGTTCAGTGTGTATTTAATCAATTTTGGCAGTGATGTATTCTGCAGTTGTCGTTATATGTGGGGGCCACAGCAGGAGAGCACCACTGTTAAACACTATGTTTTAGTGCTTTGATTTTTGCAGTCAGTTACGCTTCACAGAAATTGAGTAGCAATGAAGCCATCGTCTTTGCTACAGGTCAGTGAAACAAAAAATCTATGTTTCAACAGTCTGCTGATGAGATGCTCCTTTCTCCAGTTGAAATAGAATGGACTGGATGACTGGATTTTACTTATTCTGTAAGATCTGAATTTTTTCTGCATCGTGAAGGTAAGATATATGATTATATCAATAATTACATTACACTTAATATCTGTTTTGAAACTAGCTAATTTACTCCTGTTCATGCTCCAAAGCCATCCATGTACCAGACTGAAATTTTTCAGTTATGTATTTATTTATGGAGGAATACCAATCAGGTGCAAGACTTGCAAATTGCTTCTGAACTCATCATTTTCAATTGAAGGGAAAAAAAAGGTTAATAACACAAAATCTCTCTCACTTTTAAGACAAAACTGATTTTTATTGTATAACTCTTCATTATAAAATTGACCTATTTTAACAAAAAAACCCGCACAGGCTCTATGTTTCAGGTTTAAAAATATATTTCTCTCTTTTAACTTAAAATTATCAAGGAATTGTATTGTTTCCTCTGGGCAAAAAGCACCCCAAAACAATCTTTTTTCAGTTCTTTCCAAACATTTTTTTCAAAGCTTTTTTTTCAATTTTTATTTTTTTTCTCAAATTTCTCCAGCTTCTCATGAAAAAACTTTTACTTGAACTTGGTTTTCATTTTTAGGTTAATCAGTCTGATTGGAAAATTGCATTCGCTTCCGTGAAAATTTTCCTTTCATTATGAAACCAGATGAAACAAAGTGATGCAGCCTGAGGTTTTATTCACACAAACTGGAATGAGAAGGGAAAAAACTGAGGTGAACTGAACTGGAAGAAAAGTCACAGTGGACATATGCATAAAACTCACATTGAATTAAAAGAAATGAAGCCCTGAAGAAGATTTAAGACAAATCTTGTCTAATCAGACTGATCTTTATAATAAACATACTCAGTCTTGTGGTCTAATAACCAACTCATTTCATATTTGGGGAAGTTGGGATTGATATTGTGCAACAGGTTCCAATGTCATGCTTGGGCAATTTTTAGATTTGTTGCAATTTAGAGGACTGTGAACTAGGCAGGGCCGTTGAGCCCAGCATAAACAACATAAAAACCAGCTATCAAATCTGGAAATTCCCTTTCAACAGAAACCATCCAAAATTCAGGAACATTACTGTTACATTCAAATTGGATCACTTTGTCATGAGAGGGCTCTAAGAGAGATTATATAATTTCTCAATACTAAAAACACACATTTGAGTTCTTTGATGGTAGCGGAGTTGATCAGTTTTGGAGGGTTTCAGCATTTTGGCATGCCCATAACATGAGAATATATCATTAACACTGTAATAAAAGAGCCAGGCTTGATGAAATTTAACCTTCTAGAAACTCTGATTGAGAAGCAAAGCATTCACATCTTAGTACTTGCCTTTTTATCTAGTTAGAGGGTTTTAGAGTTTGGATTGGTTGTTTATACCAGCAAAAGAATTCTTCTTCTTCTTCATTAAAAAAAAAATTAAAAAATCAGGTTTGCAAGTGAAGGCTTAACTTTTGTGTTTTAAACTTAACTTTTGTGTTCTCTGTGTCTGCAGAGAAGATATATTGCAGTTCTTCAAATCTAAAAAAGTTTCCAAACACAGAGTTACAGATGTAAGACTTAACGTCCATAACATCTGAATGTTGAATCTTTGATTTGTTTTGGATATGTGTCTGCAATTTTTACTATATTGTTATTTATTTCTAAATTGATGCCTTTAGGTACAATTCTTTTAATACTCAAAATAAAGCAAAATAGTAGTTACTGTATTGGAATGCAGCAATTTTTACCTGCAATTTTAAGAGAAGGTAGTTGGGTGCCTGATCTACAGCCTGCCTTTAATTTTCAATTGGTTTATTAATCTAAAGTATTCTAATTCTCAAACATATTAATTTCACAATAATTCACAATATATCAAATCAATTAGGAAAATTAGTCCAAATGGATGAAATCACATAATTGAAAAGATATGTCCATACTTTTGCTTGTGTTTTGTTTATATGGTGTCTCAATCAAAACTCTTCGCATCTGCTGGCATGCAGTTATAAAATTCCGTATTCTAGGTATCTATCTGTTAATGCATATGCAAAACAACATGTACCCTTTCTTGCACAAATGATCTATAATTGTACCATAAATTTTTAGTATGGAAATTTTTTTCCCAAACAATCTCAATGGGATAAAAAATATTTACCTTAACTTACTTCCTTACGCCTGACATATTTCACTATATAATCAGATTGTTTTTCTTTAAATTAATGTTGTCTCCATACTGGTTTTCTATATTTGCAGGTATTAATGAATAAATTTAAACCCTGAATCAAGCATTTAAATTGGCTGAGGGAATAAATGTATAGCTGCATTCGTAAATATATATCAAAGCAGTCAAAGGCTTAGCTATATATTATGCCTTGATGTGTATGCAAAATTTCCATTACTGTTATTGGGAGATAATGTGGGTGTTGTGAGGGCAGAATATATTCCAGGCAGTATCCTGTAATGTTTTTTTTCCTACTAGTCCCATTTTTCCTTCTTTGTATGCTGTTTGCTACAGTAATATAGCATTTGAATTAGAATTTTAGGAACTCTAATGAAAGCAATGGAAGAATTTATACCTTTATAACAACAAAAAGATTTTGCAAGTTTCACATTTGTACTGAAAAACCAAAGACACAGACCAAAGTATCTTTAGCCAGATGTTGCTACCTAAATTGCAAATATCCATGTTTAAGCAGATGAAGCCCTCCTGAATTTGAGTTTTATGATTACGACCACATAAAATGATAACAGTAAAAACAAAAGGACATGATTCTAATAGAGGTGGGTATGGTAGCAAAGGGACGTTGGCACCATGATGGTGACGCAGGAAGATGTTCATGTGGCAGAGAAAAGCAGTTATCCTGTAGGCAGGCTGCAAACCTGACAGTTGAAGGCAAAAAATAGATCATGTTGGAAATGTCTTCTCAGGATTTTTAACATTTATTATGAAAAGTTAAATAAAAGTTCCTCTATATTGCTGAGCTATTCACAATTTTTGTTGGCAGTCTAAAAATCCCCATTTTTTCTGCCTGCATCCCAAATGACACTTCTCTTGTTTTTCATCCCAGCTAGTGCCAGGAGTCACTGAAGCATTTTCAGGTTTAGAACCTTTATCTGTATAAGAACCAGAGCCAAGGCAATTCCTTTATTTTGTTAGTATCTAGTGCTTTCCATACTTTTAATGTCATTTTGTTGTGCCTTCAGCTCTCTTGAGAGAAAAGGAGTGAGAATGCATAAAACTGAGAAAGATGTTCCCCTCACAATGAAAAAGTCAGTGCAGAACATTCCACAGCCCAATTTCAAGAAGTGAGTTGTGTTCCCATTCCTGCTGGGATGTGTGTATAGCAAGGTGACTAATGAAGTGCTAAGTAGCTATGCTTAGCCAAGGAAAAGGGCATTATCATTCTTCCCTGTGAAATGGATTAGAAGAAAATTATTTAGAAGAAACATCCAAATAAAACAAAAGAAAGCAAAACAAAACACACACACACAAAAAGTAAAAAAGGAAAATAAAATCCAACTACTTCACAAGCCGGTGAGAACTTCTGTAATACTAGATGTGTAACACTGGTGGGTACACATTTCCCTGAATGTGTGTCCCAGTCACTACTAGGAGACAAGAGGATATACACTTGGAGAGGGTGGATCTACGAGCCAGGCCACCACCCTCTGCAGACTGCAAAGTTTTGGGTAACCTAAATGCATATTTTATCCCTTGACTTCTAATCAGCTTCAGATGACACATCTATTTAATTATTTTTCAAGGTGAACAATTTTCCTATCAATTGATGATTAATAATCTCTAATTGGAAAAGGAAGAAAATGTAAGTGGAGTTAAACAAACCCTTTAACAGCAGAAAGGATCTCTGATATTGAATACTGAGGCACTCGATCTGCATATAGCATAAAGCAAATGCAAATACATGAACTAAAGTCACATTGGTTCTAATGATGCTTAAGTCTGTGGTTAAAAACATGCTGTTATGAGGTAGTACTGACTAGTTTTATTTATTAAAAGCAAGATGCAAGTATTACTGACCTTATTTAGGACTGATCTCTACAGCTCTATTAGATGCAATAAATAAAGAATTAGAAGTACAGAGAAAAAAATAAAGGTAATGGTAGAAATATTTCAGCATTGTTTTGCATGCTGTAACAAACCGCAATGTGTGCAAGCAACAGTGGGATAGGTCCTGGTACAACAGAATAATATAATTCTTCTGGAAAATCTGCCCAGGGAAGGTGGCATTCTCATAGAAAAGTGTAGATTTGGAGGAACCAATCAGAGTTTTAAACCAGAAGAAAAAATGCCCATACAATTTCTTGTATCTATGTCTTGCTTTGGCCATTTTGTTGTGCTCCTGGGGAATTAAGTGTATTTTGCTTATAATAGATAGATCTTTTGGGGGTTTTTTAGCCTATGTTTCCTTATGAGATCTTGATCTACTAACTGTGTCATCAGTCTCTAGGGCAACATATGCAAACAAGTTACAGTAATCTCTAGTCTACAGTACTGTCATATTTCATTTTGAAAATCATATGAAAATATTTCATACTGAAAAACAGTCCTTGCATTTCCTTGTTTGTGAATTGCATGCCAGAGTGCTCCCATTAGACATCAAGTGAAGAACATGACCAAGAGATAATGTATTTATTTATACCAAATATCTCAACATTTTTCAGCTTGAAGTACCACAAATTCTTAGTATGTTCTCTGGGCTGGAGACAGATGTTATGTGCAGTTCACTGTGTAGACTTGGACCAGATCACTTTCAAGATGTTGAAAGGATTATTCAAGGCTTTTATTTATGAAAAGAACAATTTTTTGGATTGCTGTGTCCACTCTCCAAAGCATAGGGAAATAAATAATTTTGGTAGAGGATGTGATGCCTTTTATTAGATTATGGTGTATAATGTCAGGAAAAATATTGTTTTCATGAAAATAAATTATTTTTAAAGTTTTCAAGTCTGCACCAACCAACATTGATTCTATCGAGGCGACATTTTCTTCCCCTCCTTTAGAAAGGCTCTTTCTTGCATGGGCCTCAGCCCTGCCCTAGGACAATTTGTTCAGTGAGAGCTAATTTCCAAGGATTTACTTGCAAGGTAGCAGATGATCCTACCCCCACACCTGCTTCTTTGAGTTGGTTCATCTCAATGACTTGTGTAGTAGTTTAAACAATGTTTATTTGTCAGAATCAAAAACTCTGATAATCCATCCCAAGGTCCTGAAGAAGGAAAATAGTTACTGAATCACTGTTATGCCTTCAGCAAGGACTGCAGTAAAGTATGATAAAATAGTTAGAAAAACCTTATTAAGACCATGATAATGACTAAAATACATTCCGTATTTACTTGTGTGGATTTTCTTGGCTGAGCTATGGGGAAGAAGACCACCAAAATAGATAAAGTCAGCAGTGTTGGTGCTGGGAGAAATTGGTACCATACAACAACAGAAGCTCTCCACTGCTATGCGCTATGTGAGATACTGCTGGATGCTTTTGGCCAAACGATGCTAAAATATGCTTATCCTCTCTTGCAAATCTGTCCAAAGTTTGGACTCACTTTGCAAGAAGGTGGGATTTCCACTGTAAGCATGTCTATAAGACTGAAGAAAAACATATTGTCAAACTTTGGTGTTGAGCGGGACATGGAAAAGGAAGAGCTTGAAACCATTCAAAATAAACTTGAGAGATTTAGCTAACAATCTAACTTGTCCATTTTATATGTGCACATACCTTCAACATGCTTATTTTGAAGCAAGGTAGTTAAGTTTTTGCATTAAAACCCTTGTTTTATGATATGCAGTTAACAGCACTGCATTTCTCACTTGCTATTTTCTGAGTGCATGACTTTGAAATGTCAGGGCTCTTTCAAAAGTGTTTCTGTGCATGAAGGAGAAAGAGGCTAATTTCCTAGGTTTTTAATAAAGAAAAAGGAGAAAAACAGAACATAAATTCTATCAGATAGCAACTGAGTTGCATGCACAAGTACCCGTTCAGGCACGGCAACCTTTACATCCATTGCAGAGACCTCTCGTCTCTTGAGTTAGTTTTGTGACTCCTGGATAATGTTCTTATACTTTCTGCTGAGCAGCACTAGCAGATACCAAAATGCACATTTTCCCAGTGGAGCTGCACAAAATGCTCCCTGGTAAATGTGTGGCTTAGGAACTGTGAAGCTTCAGATACATCTGTTCCATTTTCTCTAAGTGCTACCTGTCCTACTATACAATGCCACACCTGACTTCCAAACTCTTGCTGAGCTGAATTTTCTCTAGTACACATTGGGCTGTGTCCTTCTTCAGAGAACCTGGGCTTAGCAGTCAGCAGGGGAAACAGTTCACACAAAGAGTGAGAAAGAAAGAGACACTTCCTGGCTTTGAGAGCTGGCAGCAGGCAGGAAAACACAACCAGTGCGGAAGGAATTTCTAAGCATGCAGCTGCCAACTGCCTCTGCTCTTGTCTGAGCACGGACAAACTCAGGGGCCTTTTGAAGGGCTACAGCTAAGAGACAGAAATGGCATGCAACATATCCGTAGTCCAGAACTCGCTTTCCACCTGTTACATTTTGAGTCTCTACCATGCAAAATAACATATTCATTGTTACTGCAACAAACTGTTGTAAGGTTTTACTTTTATTTGTCTGAAATGGGAGATCACTGAGTGTTACCTGAGTGTCTTTCTGAGAAATAGGTGAGGTATTTTGAGCAACAGTGTCTTTAAAAATTCAGTCTAAGACAGATAGCAAGTCTGGAAAATTTTAGCCTGAGTGGTTACAGTTTGACAGAATTTTAAGACACTGAAAATAAAAATTTATTGGGAGTGTTGGGAAACTTCAAATATAGGTGGCGTTGCCACCTCTATTAGCAATATATGTGAAAATTCAACAGCTAGCTACAGAAAATGAGACTCATGTATTAGAGTGTTGGTCTATTAATATGCATATGGAGAAAGAGAGAAAATAAAATGCTTCTTTCCCTATTTTTTTAATGAGACAGAATCATATGTTAGCAAGAAAAACAGACATACTTAAGAAATTAAATTGAACAGAAATAGGAACAACTCTGGGTTTATACATTCCCTTGACAAATCTCGCAAGTTTTTATGACTGTATAATCCAGCTCCTGTCACAGTTTTCTGCCATGGCATCTTTCAGATGATTGGTTTTGTGCATAGTTATTAGTCTGATGCTGCTAATCTCTCATTTCTGAAGGAATAAACTCAAGTGCTTCTAGCTGAATGCTTATACTTTCTTTTAAAAGGATGTAATTCACGTGGCTTAATGGGAAAGTGGATGATCCAGATTTAAAGACAATGTTTGATCTTTTGTACATGCCGGGTGGTCTAGAAACTGGGCAGTATATAGGCAGTATTTTCCAGTTTTATCTGGAAGATGACTGATAATATTCAACTGTAGTTAATTAAGAAAAACAGCTGGAGGGATTTCCTTCACCTGTGTTAGTAGGGTTAAAAGCAATGCATGTAGGCCAACCTAGAGAGGGTGTCTCATCCCCACAGGGGACAGGTTTGTATCACAGAAGGATTAACCTCCTATGGATCTGCTTATTTTTTCCTCTTAATCTATGGAGAGAATGATCTAGATGATTTGTGCACACCAGGCACATGAGGTGGCTTACACCTAATGGAGATGAGACTCGGGCTGTAATAATTGTCCCCCTTCCTATAGGGATGAAGCTTACGTAGATATGAATGTTTTGATGTCTTCTCAGTGATCTCATCAACTATTAGCAGCTCAGGTTTATTTAATCCTGACCAAATTCTGAACAGATGCAAAAATCGTAAACTTGATTTCCACCTATGCAGGATACAGGTGAACCCTGGTTCGGAGTCTTCTCTTCAGCATTTTGTTCTTTTTATCACAAGATGTTCCTGGCTTACCTACTAACATTAGCATAGCTCTCCAAAATTGTCAAATCTTGCTTGTAGACTTTATCTGAGGCTTCAGTCAGAAAAAGAAAGTTACGTGAAGAAGATGTGTGAGTAAAAAGTGTGCATTTTAGAGTAAAATGCTATTTTTGAATGTGTTCTTAACATTCATTTGAAGCAACCAAAACACAGTAAACATGTGAGTATTCCTACTCATTCTGGTCTATGACCTTTCTTTTTGCTGGTTTCTAGATTTTAGAAACTAATTCTACACATTAATTCCTGTCAACAGTAAAGAATCATAAGCATTTTTGCTTTCGCCACACAAGAAATGCTACAGCTTGTTTTCTTTTCAAAGTCCTTCTGTAACCTATTCTGGTTTTGGATATGAAAAGACTAAACATCCGTTGCCTTGTTGATACCAGCCTTATATCCCAGGAGTCACTTTTTTTTTTCCATTGTCACTTTTGGATTTTCTCTCAATATTGAATAGCAGAGGAGCTTCTACCACAAGAAAGTCATGACCCTTAGCTGGGACTTCTGGGTTTATCTGTAGTTTGAAGGATTATGGCACCTTTAGACAGAAAGTGGCACTACCTCTTGAGAGAGTCTTGGTGGTTCAACCTCCAAATTTCCTGCAGTCTATGTCCCGTCTTTCATTCTCTGGAGCACAAGAGACCTGTGACTGCCTTCCTTACATCTCAATTAAGCCAACTCTAAGCCCAGAGGCTGATGAGCAGATGCTGTCTCTTCTCGCCTCTCACCATGTGACCCCTGAAACCCACCCTGAGAACTATCTTTTTGTTCCTCAGGTGAAGGGCATTCTCCCTGGTTGTTCTGGGCTGTTCAAAATATGCCAGCAAAGAGGAAAGGATTTCTTCTCCCGTTTTTCCTTGCAGTTATGCAAAGACTGGAAGCATTTATGGTCATAGTTTCCTAATGATCCTTCCCACCTTACTTTCCCCCAGAAACCTCTTTGCCCACTACTTATCTTGTCATATATAAAATGAGAAAGAAGGGCTGTCTGTGCCTGACTCATTCTTTGCAGTATCTGCCACAGCAGTGTAATAAATACCCATAAACTTTGTGTCCTTAAGAAGAGAAATCAATCCACAGAGGCAACTTTTAGATATTTCTAGAATAAGAATCCAAGGAGGTGGAAGATTAAGTGGAGAAGTGAAGAACTTGGCTGTCACCTTGCCTCATGTTTGTTAATTGAATACAACTGTAAGAAGAGGCAGCATTCAGCTTCAGAGTTCTTTCTGTGTGAAAAGCAAAGGTGAATTCCCTGATTCACTACAAAAGCTCTCTCTTTCAGTTGGATTATTGATTTCTTTGACATATTTTTAGCATCTCTTTCTAGCTTCTGCTTTTTTCCTTTCCAGACTCTGCCTGCCCTCCTCTGGTCTTTCCACACCTTCACAGGCAAAGAACTGAAATGCCGAAATGTCTGAAAACCAGAAAATATAAGAAGAAAGAAAGAAGGTGTGAATAAAATGAAACTGGTTAAGGTAGTTACGCTGAATATAATGCCTGCCTTTATCTTAGTATAAGTAATGTGAGAAGTTTCTACCAAATTTAGGATCACTGGCCTATAGTCCAGGCAGATTTTTTACCTTGTTCAGGCACCTCAAGTGTCTCATGACGAATGATTGTATCTGTGTGGGCAAAATGTTTCTTTCAGGAAAGAACAGTGAAGTGACTTCTTGGGTAGCAGTAAAATATCTACTAAAGTATATATCATCGTGTGTTTTTAGATTACCTTTTTCAATTTTAAGATGTATGTGAAAATTTAGGATTCAGAAGTTTGTAGAAAAATAAAAATCAAACAAGACTGTTAGCATGAAATCATGAGAGAGACTTGTTCTTTAGTTGTGATGTTTTCTCCTTCTCCCCCAGGTTACAGATAATTTCAAAAATTCTGCTGGCAGTACATAGGGAAAATATCTTCTCAAGTTTGTCAATAAATTTCTTAATTTTTTGTTCCTGCTCTTCCTGACCATGCAATGCAGCTGGGCAGGGATAGAACAAGAGAGAAAGAATGAAGATATCCACAACAATGGGGCAGTGCTGGAAAGTTCCTATCTGACTTGAGATAACAAATGATGTTTCAAAGTAATCAGTGCCTGGAATGGACTGATACATACAAGAAAATGACAATAGTCTTAGTGACTTCTGTTAGTCTTTCTTAAATTTTAAAAACATTTGCTTAACTTATTCTTTGCATGCTAGTCTAAAATATTCACAAGGATCAGTGATGTTCGGGGAGTTCGTACGGAACAGCTGGAAATCTTTCGTGACTGATCTGATCTGACTCACCGTGTCCTCCTCATAAGTGCAATGTTTGCCATTCCCCAGAGATACTCTCTTACACAAGAAAAAATGTAAAAGCATCACTTTGGAAACATTATGCAGGAAGACTTTGCAATGCAGTTAAGTACAGTGCAATGTGGCTGAAAACACAGCCCCCCTGGATGCCTCTAGAAACCTATCATGGAATTGTAAAGTGGTTTTGGTTGGAAGGGACCTTACAGATCAGCTAGTTCCAACCATGAGCAGGGGCACTTTCTATCAGAGCGGGTTACTCAGAGCCCCATCCAACCTGGCCATAAACTCTTCCAGGGATGGTGCATCCACTGCTTCTCTGGGCAACCTGTTCCAGTGCCTCATCACCCTCACAGGAAATAATTTCTTCCTAATATCTCATCTAACTTTACCCTCTATGCAATTTCAATGTAAAACTTTTACCCCTAGTTCTACCACCACACTCCCTTATAAAAATTCCCATCCCATCTTTCCTGTAGGTCTCCTTCTAGTACTGCATGGCCACTCTAAGGTCTCTGGAACCTTCACTTCTCTAGTCTGAATGACCCCATCTCTCTCAGCCGTGCTTAAAGCAGAGGAGCTCCAGCCCTCTCATCATCTTCATCGTCCTCCTCTGGACCCACTCAAGCAGGTTCATGACCTCCTTGAGATGGCGCACGACCCCAAAGTGGTAACTAGAAGTCTGACTTGATACTTAACTAGGAAACTGTGTGAAGTAATTGAATAAAATCCTAAGTCTTCAGTATCTGTAACACATTTCATCCCTAGCTGGCATGCGGACATGTCAATACGAGATATTTTCTCCGAGTCCTTCTCTGAAGGGCAAGTTTAATAAAATTATATCATGCTGCAGCAAAAGTTACCAGCTTTACCAGCGTCTGAAGTTAATAATTTCTTAAAATGTCCTTTAGAAATTCTTCAGACCAAAATAATTTGTCTTAAACCCTTCAACATATTACTCAAACAGTTTCTTTCATTTAAAGTACTGTGAACTTCCTAACGAAGGCAATTTCTTTGTTTTTCACTTTCACATTTATAATTTCACAGTGATGTGGTCATAAATTAAACATCTACAAGTATTTCCAATCTTTTCTGATTAAACTTTGTTATTTTTAGCTGCATATAAAGGTCTGCAACCAGCTTAAGCCCTCTTCTAGATGCCATAAAAACTACAATGAATGCCAGTCTCTAACTAGATCATTTTTAATTTGAGGCATATTCTGTTGGTGATGAGCATGAGTATATTTCCCATTAGCTTGTATGAATCACTAGTTTATACTGTAACATCTTAATTTCACATCAATTAATTGTGATTATTGGTTTAAGATATTCATGTGGCAAAAGGTTTTGAGAAAGATGAGTAATCAAACTGTTTTGAAAAGCAGCTGTTTTTTCACAGTTGATAGGAACTTGTACTTTTTGTGTGAGAGAGATTACTAAAACTTCTGCAGTCATACAGGAAGAAAAAAATCCCCAGTATTTTTAAGCTCTATCTATTGAACTGAGTGCTATATCAGTGAGATTCTGCAGTCTGTCTTCTCAATTCATTCACTAAAAATAAGAAAAGAAAAGAAAAGAAAAAAGAAAAGAAAAGAAAAGAGAAAAGAAAAGAAAAGAAAAGAGAAAAGAAAAGAAAAGAAAAGAGAAAAGAAAAGAAAAGAAAAGAGAAAAGAAAAGAAAAGAAAAGAGAAAAGAAAAGAAAAGAAAAGAGAAAAGAAAAGAAAAGAAAAGAGAAAAGAAAAGAAAAGAAAAAAGAAAAGAAGGCATTGAGGGGGAGAGGGAAAAGACAGAGGAAATTAGAAATAGTGGGGTTTGCTGTGGCAGTTAATTATCACAGGCCTCCATTGTGCTGAAATAAATGGCTGCTTTCCAATTGTATCTTCTCTCTGTCAGCAAATAAGTGAGAAGGAAGTACAGTGTGCAGCTGATCAAACAGGGAGAGATTGTATAGGTGAAAAGATACCTAAAACTTGCTTATAAAGGTAACTGATACTTATTTCCTGTGTGCTCATGCCTGGTACTGGAGACACTGAGAGTTGCTATAGCATAAGACCATGAGAACCAGGCTATAGAATCATGGGATCATGGAATGTTTTGGTTTGGAGGGGTCCTTAAAAATCATCTTGTTCCAACCTCCTGTCATGGGCAGGAACACTTCTCACTAGAAAATTAGGAAATGTTTGTTACTGCAATGGACATGGACATTTACATCAGTTTAGAGGGAGTTTACAGGGTGCTTTCATTAGCTCATATTTAACAGTCATTCTTTACTTACCTCTCTGTGCTAAGCATTCCCCTCTATGAGACTGGAAACTGCTCTAAGAATGAAACTGGCCCCTTTTTGATGTCTCAAGTGCCCAGATAGAGCAGACAGGGTACATCTGGATCATCTGCTTTACTAGTTGTGTGTACTCCACTTTCACCTTATTTTCCTTCTACCTAAAATTCACCCTGTCTTTTCATTTGATCTTCCTACTTACTTCCTTCCTGAGGGCTCAGATTTACATCCAGTGAAGCCAGTATGAATGTTATATGAGAAAGTTTAAGCCTTTAGACTGTGATTTAACAAGATACTTAAGTGCATGCCTGGCTTAGTACACAAGAACCTTCTCATAGAAAGCAGCAGAAAGATTGCTACTGGTCTAATTGGGAGCAAGAGCTATCAATGAACCATTAAGCAGCTGCTGAATTCCACTGCAGCAGTGGCTATATTTCAATGACAGGCTGGGTGTGAGCTCTGTGAACAGTTTATGATGTGCTTGGGAACCTTAAGAATGAAAGCACCTCTATGCCAACTGCAACCAGCCATAGAATTTACCGGTCTAGACAATTTATCTGTGGATCCACAGCCACCAAGAAGCTTGTAAAAAGTAAAAAGATATTTTGCAGAACAAATTGAGAACTATATCTCCCAAAACCTGAGGGTAATCAGTGAAAAATCTTTCTCAGGACTCTCCAGAAGAAATGGAAATTATTTTATACGTCTCTCTATCACATGCCAGAACAGGATTTTAAAGCACTTCCTGGTACACACATATCCAGTCCATGCACGCATGTTTACATATAGGATGTTACACACACATCTCTTTAGTCTAGCAGGGCAAGGCTAGGAATATTTTTGAGTTTTCTCTGATCTCTGTTTTCTGATGTTCCAGAAGCGAAACAATTACCAGCAGTTAACAATAAATACTTGGAAAAAATGCAAATTATTTGTTCTGTACATGTTAGAATATTAGCAAAGACTGATGAATTAATCCATAGATGCTTTCCTATCTTATTACTCCAATGTAATATTTGATACTCCTGTAGGAGGTGTTTGATATGTAGGTGAGTGTAATACAGTCATAGATACATTGTGCAGTCTGTAGGGAAATGGTTATGACTTATGTGAGAGACAAAAAATGTGATGATAAATAGGGAATGATAATGCTTGTTTTTGTAGTTTGATGTGATCCTCTCACTGTCCTTTACACTTAGGTCAATTTGTGGCCCATTTAAAGCTGTGACATCCACACCTCTCTGTTTCCTTGATCTTCTACCCACAGTAAAGCACCATAATCCATGGGATGCCAGGGAAAATATCTATGCCCTAGCTCATAGTTCAGTGAAGAACTCTGTTGTGATTGCACTGCCATTTACCTACAGGAAGATGTGAATCTCTGGCAGTGCTCATGGAGCATCCTGCTCCTCTTCCAGCTCAGGCTGTTCCAAGAGACAGGCTGCAACTCATATCTCCCAAGCACAGGCAATGTCAGTCTTACACCAGCTGCACATGTCCCATGCTCACAGCACTCAATAGGAGGATGGTTTTTGGGATCCATTTAAAGGGGCTTTGGTGTGAATGCAGTATAGGCTGGTGGCCATTTAACTCCCACTCTGTGCCTTCCCCTGCGCTAGGCTCTGGGTTAAGTGATTCAGAAATGCTGTTGTAGTGTTATTGCTGCTGCTTACCCATAAACCCCTAAAAAGTTGTAGCCTAAACCAGTCATTCAACAGCCTCTGCCTTACTCATTGAAGACTGTTCATGCAATGCACACAAAAATGGTGTTAAAACTCTAAGCAAGAGGGGCTGCGATGGCTTTAGGGGATCACACAGGACAGTGTGCCCATAAATAGGCTAATTTTCTTAGAAATTTAGCACTCTGTGGTTATTTATCTAAGATCTGTGCACCGTATCTGGAAAGCAAAGCTTCTTCTTTTAAAGTTGTGTTTGAGGTCTGCATGTCATTTATTTTAAATCAACACAGGAAAACAGCTGAAAAGAATTTCTAATTTAGGCTTTTCATTCTAAACTTTGACAATAATACTTTCAGCCCTGCTTGGCTACTTAATTTGGCACTTGCAAATACCTCTTGCCATGATCTCTTTAAGATACCTTCCTGTTTGTGCCTATCGTTGCAATAATTCCCATGACAATTGTGTAAGTAGCCTGAAGAGTTACTTTTCTTGAAGGGTTTCATATGAGGTGAAATTTCCAACAGCGCTAAAAGGCATGCAGGAGCAGCAATTTCAGAAGCATCACATAAGTGCTCAGGCAGAGTTATCAGAAAGAAGAGATCTGTGTTATCTTGAAATGTAATGAAACTCTCCTTTTAAGGGTTACACTTTGACACCAATAGACACAAATCGCTCATTGGTCCCAGAGTTTGTATGCGGAAATTACTTAAGTGCTGCTTCCAGTTTGCAAGTGAGAGCTGGAGAAGAGCAGAAAGATCACAGCCCCTAAAGGAGTGTGTCACTTCTGCAGAATGGTTAGATCAAGGAAAGCCATCTGCAGTCACTGAGTGTTTTTTTATTGGGAACAGCAGCAGTCATCAGCTGGGGGAGGCTTTGGCCTCAACTCTAAAGCAGAGCACTGTCTGATTTGGTCTTCATCTTAAAGCTGCACATCAAATGTCAAGTGCTTTAGAGTTTAGGAAGTGTTCAAGAATGTTTGCCAAAAATTTGGACAGAAAGACATTGTCTTACTGCTTGTTGACTTTAAAGGGCACACCTAATATTTGCTTACTGGGTAAAGAAAAGGCTAGTATTTAAAGGTTAATTGACTTCACAACTTTATAATTTAGAAGGGATAGGTGCTAAAGAAACTGTATTTGCATGTGGGGATGGGAAAGCAAGGGACTATAAACTCAGAACAATTCCAGGTGTCTGGGCAAAGCACAAGCAAAATCTTAGAGTGATGCTGATGAAAACAGCTGAGCAGTTGAGCTCCTCTGCTGCCTCAGGAACACCAGGAGAAATAATAGAGCATCCTCCTGCATCCTCCCAGTTGCCTAAACTGCTTTGAGAAATGCATTTGCTCATTTCCCCAATATACCACCTAGTTAAATCTCCCCATGGCCTCTTCAGCCAGCCTTCTGTATTTCCAAATAGTCCCAGTTGAGAGCAGTTGATTAAGTTGAATTGTCACTCCTGAAAACCTATTGTTTCTTTGGCTTGTCCTAAAATTCTCAAGCTGCCTCTGATCAGTGTTCAAGTTTTTAGGCAGAATATTTTACTTCTGCAGCATGTCATGTGCTCTTATTTTTAGCTTGTTTGGGCAATTCCTAAAGTGTTTGTTTCTAGTTTAACTAATTTCTTAATAGCTGCATCTGTTGGGTTGAGGCTCAGTTCAGGAAAAACAATGACTGGATTTTATTGTTTATGAATTCCCTAAGTGCATGGTTCTGCACAGATAACTAGACAGAAAGTCACAATTTCAAAACACTATTGCTAGATGACTTAGGCTCTATTCCAAAAATAATTAGGCACTTAGAAAGCTGATTTTCTATGAAAATCAAGAATATGAAGGAGACCTTTGGCTGGAGATCTCAGGCTTGGAAAATGAACGTATGAATATTTTGCATTTTGCTCCTGACTGTGATTCTGTAAAGGGCATCTTGTAACCCACGCATTACAAGCAGTCCCATTAAACTCTGTTTACCTCGCCATGAGTGGACTGGGTTATGACCTCAGTGGGGACACCAGCAGTGAGTAATTGAAACAGATGGACGAGATGTTAAAAGAGGCAATATTACAATTGTATATGACTATTATCTCAGGGTCTGCTTTTGTTCCTGTATCATCAGCTTGGTAAATATTATTACTGTTTCAAGTAACTAGTAGAAGATAACTTGGCTGGGTGTGCTTAGCCATGTTTTTCACTTGCTTATCACTTTGCTAAAGTGTAGTTACTTGAATTAAAATTGTTCAGTCCATTTCAGGTTCTTTGTGGATAATTTTGTTTGCTTTTTCTTTCCTTTTGGATTTTTGAAAATGTGATGTGGAAGAGGTTTATGGGGTATGAGGATGGGGACGATGCTTTTTTCTTCACCCTAGAAGTTTTTTGCTGGGAAGCCATTTTGAAGAGAGGCTTTGGCCCTTACTGGCTTTGAAGCAGGGAATAGAAATGTGGCAAAGGATGGGCTTGCTATGCCGAGTCTTGCTGTTTATGTAAAAACACGGCCGAATCATGTGTGTCTGAAAAGAGTCTCTTTCCACAAGCTGAGACATTGATTAAGATCAGGGGAATCAGTTCCCTGTCTTGACAGAACAGGCCCCATCCCAATGGTGAACAAGGACACCAATTACCACAGCTGCAAGGTGGAGCAAGACTTCTTTAGAACTGCTCTTCCTTGTATCTTGTTCCCTGGGACCGTGGAGGCAGCAGTCACGGAAAATTAGAAAAGATTGATTGTCTCGTCTGTCAGGGTTACTTCTGGTGATGCCACCACTGGGACTGTGTCCAGCTGAACCAAGGGTATGAGTGGAGGTGAGAACAAACTGTCCAGTACCTCTGTCAGGGGGAATAATGAATCTCACTAGGAAGTCTCAAATCTGAAAATATTGTAACTGCATTGGAGATTCATCCAGAAATCAACCTACTTGCCAAAATTGGTGTCCACTTTGGATCAAAATCCTCAAATTAATTTTTGCCATCATATTTAATTTTCTATGCTACTCTCTGAAGGGTGAAAGAAGAAAATAGATGTTTCACTCTTCAGAACTTCAGGGAAAACCTGGACTGCAGCATTTGCTTCTCTTAGCTGGAGTTTTGCCAGCTCATCAAAGCTAATATCCCTCCTTCTGCAAATAAATGCCAAGGGATCTTTAATTAGCTAAAATGACCAGCAGTCAGGACCTTGATTTCTCACTTAATCTGAAAATAGCACGGTGTCCCTTAGCACACTGCTAGAACATTGGCACTGTACCAACAGAGAGAATATAGTGCCATTTACTAAATCATACACTTCCTGCAGTTTCTCCTACGTTTCTAGTTGAGTTCATCTCAACAGCTGGAGAAGGGCATTGTAGTTTCTACAGCCTGTGGTAAGGGAATTCATGCTTTCTTTGGTAATTGTTTGTAGGGCTGTTTCAGCTCTTTTGGGTTTGTTCACTCGAACGTTAATACAGCAAACTCTAGTGGTCACTATGGTGCAGTGGAAAGGAGTGGAAAACGCAGCCCCAACCTATCCTCTGCTATGATTTATCCACAGGTGAAACTTGGACTCCACCCCTTGTACTCGTTCTACACCACAGACTGCTGTTCTTAGCACAGCTCTTTAAACTAACACCTGCACCAACAGAGCATAAAGGCTGAGCAAGATGTTTGCAGGAGTCTCAGTGAGGTGTTCCAAAATCTCTACAAGTAGTCATAGGACCACTCCAATAGCAACCTGTATGAGTGTGCCTGCAGCAATGCTCCATTCCCACAGCTCCCAAGAATAGATGGGAAAGCTCTAATATTGCAGATTAGCTCATCCTTGCTTTAGGTGCTAAGTCAAAATTAACAGAATTTAAAAACTTCAAAGTGTGCTTTGATATATCTCTCATCTTCAGGTACTCGTCAGTGGATCACAGTAACATAGCAAAGCTGGGATGAGCACTTCTTAAAACAGCTAATTGCTGTGTCCTGCAGGAAAGACATCCCAGTGTCAGTGAAGGCAGTAGAGTGGGTGCAGCAGGGAGCAGGGAGCAGAATGTTGTGGTGGAATTGGACACAATGGGAACATGCTGCCAAGGGCCAACTTCCTGGCTTTGCACAAAGACTTGTGACCCATTTTAGCAGAGATCTGTTTGGTTTTGATTTTAACTGGCAGTGCTAAAGTGAAAAAAAAAAAAGAAAGAAGGCTATAATGAAAGCCAAATATTCTGGTACAAATAAGTATAATCCTGTCTAAATCAACAGAGACTGCCTTAATTCAGAGGTAGACATCTACCTAGATGTCACGCAGTTCTCTTCTTACCTATAACTCATCTCTTTGAAGAAACAGCAATAGGGTATCATGTAAGTGTTAACTAGAGTCTGAATGCGATGACTGCACAGCTGCCTTTTAGTTCCTTATATTTCTGGGCTGGACAGTGCAAAACAAGTTCATTCCAGGCAGGGGAGGGTATGGGGAGGGTGGGGGCTGGTACAATTTCCTCCCTTTTTGCTGCTTAGCAGCTTGTCCTGCTCTGCCCAGCACTGCAGTGCAGGGCCTGTTTTCCACAGCTTCTGACTTGCAGCACAGGTGTCACCAACCACACTGCTAAATTTCTTAATGCTTCTGCTCTACACTTGAACAATTTCTTCCCATGGAATCACACTAGTACCAGTAAAGTTTTTCTAAGGATAGAAGCCTCAAAGCACCACTGTGAGTAGAAAAGGAAAATATTTTTACGCCCAGTTTACAGACAGGGAAGTAGAAGTTCTTAAATTACTTCCTCAGCATCATTGTAAAACTAGGCTTACTTGAAGAATGAGTTAGAATGAGAGCACAAAGGTTTTGTCTTCCAGCCCTGTATTTATTTGCATGTTTCTCTTTCTTTCAAGAGTTTCTACATTATAATTAAATTAACAACAAATAGGATTAAAGTAAGTGCTTCAGTTAGGGTTTTCTGGAACATTATATATAGAGACTGCTTTCAAGTAAGAGTCAACTTTTTCTTTCCTTTTTTTTTTCTTTCTGCAGTAAGCCTCCATTTCCTGCTTTCTTTGAAAAATTGTACTACGAATTATCAAGAGGTCACATATTCTAGCATTCAGCAGGAGCTGCCAAACCTGCAGCAAATATTCTCTTCAAAGTAACATCTTGCGTGTTTCGCTTCACACATGGCCCCTGGAGCTTATAGGTCATGCACAAATACAATGGTGGTCTTTCATGACCACAAGAGTTTCTAAATTACTGTGTTTTGCATTCTCTCCATCTGTGTGACTTATTCTGGTCTCATAACTGCAAAGAATGACCCTGGTATATTCAGAATTTTGCAATTCACACCCCTCTCCCCTCAAATGTGAAATTAATTGGCTTACAGCTCTTTGCAGGATTGCGTGTAATTCAGTTTAGGGGGTTACTAATGTTCTTAGAGGTCTTTTACAAACTAAATTATTCTATGATTCTGCATCTGCTCTAGGTCATACCAAGTGTCCATCTAGCCCACTGACCCCTTGCAGCCAATTTCATGCAAGGAACTATTGAGGAAAGTAAGAAAAGGGCAAATACACCAAGTCTCTGCAACCTCCCAGCTTCTAAGTCAAGTGAGTAATTGTATAATTTTCTGATGTGAGCTGCACTGCACCCAGAACCATAGGTGTGGCAAAAGAGGGTTATAAAGAAAGAATTGGGAGTAATTTTGGTGAGTATAAACAACATGTTTTCAGTTCCTAGTGGACATGGAAATGATTGATTGGATAACAGTAAGACATAGAATTCACAAAAGCTCAGGCCCTTCCTTTCCATGAGGTTTTGTGGCTACAGGGATTCATGGCTACAGGAACTGGAAGACCAGAATTACAAGAACAAAGAACATCTGTGCAGATTAAGAACTGCAGGTTTTTTACCCAATATAGATATATGCTTAAATCCTAATGTATTTGTTACCCAAGAAAGACTAAATGAAGACTCGCAATTTTATTTAAGTTCAAGTTATTAATGTCAACAATGCATTTAAATTATAATTAAGCCAATGCAAAATCCTTTTGGTTCAAGGATTTCCAGCACCCATTATTCTGAGTGCTTATAACTATAAGCATTGATTATCTACATGCTACCTGAGCACTGAAAGGTCCCACACAGGCCAGTGGTGATCCTGATGTCTGATCTGTAGCTGTTTGCAGGACTTTTAAAGAAATGACTGGTGACATTCAGAAATGAGAAAGTACATGGACGCCAGCAGATTAGTGGCAGTGCCAGTCTCTTGCTTTGAGGTTTGGTATCAAAAGAACTGAAAAATTTTTTAAAATGCAAGTGAAACCAAGTCTTAATTGGAACTTTGAAGCATCAAAGTTTGATCTATTTTCATGTCTTTTTTCTTCAATATTTAGTGCTACACATGCAGGAAAAGTTTGCATGGTGTTACTGCAAATTCAAACCCAGTTATCAGATCAAAATGTACATCTACTATGCAAGTGTGATAATTATAAGATCATGAAAATCCCATTTAGGGTTTTTCAAACCATGTTCTTGGTTTCCCATGTAGCACTCTATAGATCCACAGTGGGCCTTTCCTGCATTCACTCTAGCAAAGAAATTGTCCATAACACAAGATTGCTACAAGACCTCAAGTGAGATCAAGGAGTATACTTTCTGGAGAAAATGCTTATAAAAGCTGTGTATTAAAGAAGTTTATGGCTGGTGAAATTCTAGGTAGCTAGTTTTAAATCAAATAACACAAAAAAGACATTCCCCGTGTAATATTATTGAAAATCTGGCCACTGACTTCTTACAAATCTATAAGGAGATAAGACTATTAGTCTAGTTATCTGATTTCTTTGTACTGTCTAACTTCCTTTACATCTCTCTACATAAAAACAAGTATTTCAGAAGGGAAGTCCTTTTTTTGAAAACTTTGCATCTAGAAGAAATCCTTGCTTCGTGGTTAAGGTATACATTTGTTCAGCACCAGTACTGTTCAAAAGTGTCCACTATTTTTCTTCTGAATTTGTTCAATATCAGTTTCTCTTAAAGTGACTTTACAAAGGCTTCTTTGGGCCCAGGTTTTCTCTCTATAAGAAATTCCTTGTTGGAATTTCATTCTTTGTCTAAATAGTTTCTCTATGTTCTTACTTAAAACAGTCTCTGTCACCACCCTCTTTCATCACGACACAAATTACTTCTGTAGCATCATATCTACACCTGTTCTTTCTGTAGGAAGCCAAAAGATAATGACAAAGGCTTATCAACATCCCTTAAAGACAAGAGGAATTCTCCTTGTTTCTTTCCTGTCTTTCTAACACAAGTGGTCTTCTGAGTTGCTAAAGCTCCCCATAATTGCTAAGCAGGTCACATTTACAATAACCCATAATTGAAAAATTATACTTAGTGGCTTGACTTTTCACATCCACTCTTCTTTCCATGGACAATTGGAATAAGTGGTATGGAATGCAATTTTCTTCTCTTTGTTTTGCAGAGAACAGTGCTCACTTTTCAATCTTCAGTTGTTCATTCTTATTCAAAAGGTGTGTGCAGCAGCCCTTAAATACAGAATACCAGCATAAACAGATCCCTGGAGTCATCACAATGGTCAACATCGTAGATGTATAGCCAAAGACCTACTAATGGTTTAATTCCTACTAAATGAGGAAAAGAGAATTTTGGAAGCCTAAACCTACAACTCACTTTCAAACCAGTGGGATAATAGTCTCTTTGAGAGCCAAAATTATAAAAAATATTTTAAGTTTAGATTTATTTTGTATGGTAGTTTCCTAGCTAGATCAGACATTTCAATCCTTTTTAAATGTTCTACCTTTCTCCTCTCATGTATTGGCCAAACAAAGACTTATGAAGCAATACTGAGTTCGCAAACTGATCACAGAAGCTCATATTGGTTTTTTTGTAAAAACGGTTTGTCTGCAAGAGGCCAAACTGGCTATAATTTCAGTGTAGTTTGAATAGTTTTGCTTGTTTAGGGAATAGAAGTTGAGTTTTATATTTGACCTTCAATGAATTCCAGGTGAATATTTTACAGTTTTGATGAATATTGAATATTTTGCTAGCAGTAGTGCCTGAAAGGTATTCATTTATAACTCTATACCATGCTGGCTCTTTACAGCATATTGGTTTTATGAATGCCAGAATAGACTCAGCGTGATCTTTAACATCTCTGATGTATGATGTGGAATAATGGCATGATGCTGAGTAATCTGATTGACAACCTGAGACAGTCAGTCAGGTACGGTACACGTATCTGTCTGTATTTTTTTCTTTAACATCATCTTGGCTTCAATCTGCCTTAATTCGTGGTGAGGGAGTTCTGCATTGCAGCTTAAATAAAGCTTAGTTAAAACCAAGTGAGTAAAATTTCATCATTAAGAATGGAGGACTCGGTTGTTAAAACACAGGAAAAATGTACATAGATTTTAGGGAACCATTTTGGTTCAAACTCCGCAGTGAAACCTGTCTATTTAAAATAAGTTATTTGATTTTCAGAATTGCGGTCCTTTGTTTACTTAATTTAAACAAAACTTTGATAATAACAAAGTTAGTAGTATCAAGCAGTTTCAAACTGTGGTGAAACAAAACATTCTGTGTTGAGTTCATTTAACATGAATAGAATTAGTTTTACAAAGTTATTCTTTGTAAATTTTTTTCATGGTGATTCAAACTGAAATTGTCAGAAATTTTCAAAACAAAAATTAAATAAACCTTGAAGTATTCCCTCAGTTGTAACATTGAAAAAATTTACTGTGAATGAAACAACACAGAGGTTTATGTCAGGTTCCTGCAAGAGAAATAGATTTCATGTACAATGCATAATAGTGTGTGGGTATTTGTGACCAAGGAAACAATTAACTCACCAAGTGCAACTGCTTAATGAGGCTTTTTAAAAAGCTCATTGTCATAATATTTATTACATGAACTGATTTTGTTTACAGAATATTTAAGAATAGTTTTCAGTATGTTTAAAATTATTCACTGATGTATTTTTTGCTTTGAAGAATAATAGAGTTCCTCCTCTTGCAGATTCCAAAAGAAAGGGATTAGATCCATGAAATGGACTAGTGTGGAGTATCTTAATACTGCATATGGGCCCTCTCTTTTACTACACGTCTTCTGTATAGAGGATTCTATGTTGCAACACTTATAACAACATTTCTGCTTCTTGTTTTGAAGTCAAGAACAATAGCACCCAAAATATAGATGATTAATCCCAGCACAATCTTCCAGAGCACCTCAGCCGGGTCCTTATGTTCATTAGACAGTTAATGGAGAGAAAGGATTGTCTCTGGAAGACAGGGCTGAATGTCTAGAAGTGCAGAGAGGGAGCTGCTCAGAGTCACCAACAGCAAATGGCCAGGAGCATGTCCCCACTGCATGTCCCTGTGACTCACGCCTTACCACGCAGCTCCTGCACCCTCTTCTGAGGTTAAATAACCTTCATAGCAACATTCCCACTGTGTAAAAGGGGATGTGACACCAGTGTCCACTTCTCTCATGGTAGCTCAACAACTGCTAAAAGTAGGACACCTTTTGTGTGCAGGCCTGTTGATGTGTAAGTTCAGGACCCTGGGCTCGCCTTTACCACCAGGCTGTTGAATATTTAGGAGAATCAGAAGAAGCAGAATTACCTTCCACATCTCTTGTTGAGATTGATTACTCAGATATTCATGGATGAGGTTTGAAGCAAATGAGAATTTGACAGGGGCAGGGGAGGGAATAGTAGTTAGAGAACAGCTGAGACTAGGCAAGCATGGCATTCTGGTACCTGGAAGACTACACATCCAACACCCCTTTGATAAAAGACAGATACTGTGGGAGGGAGAGGATATTCTTGTATCTGAGATTGCTGACTGAGAACCCTGGTCCTATGGAGCAAGGTTAACTCCTTGCAATGGTAAGAGAGAGATATAGGATGGAAGGATTCAAAGCCAAAATGAGGCTAGAGAATGGGAATTAGAGAATAGACTAGGCTAGAATAATTCAAGCTGGAAGGAAGATACAAGAAACATCTAGTCCAACTGCCTGGCCACTTCAGGAATGACTAGGAGTTAAAACATGTTATTGACTACATTGTCCAAATGTCTCTTAAACACTGGCAGGCTTGGGGCATCAATCATGTCTCCAGGAACTCTATTTCAGTGTTTGATCACCCTCTCAGTAAAGATGTCTTGACCCCAGGAAGAAGAAGTTGGCACTCCCCTCTCCCCTTCCCCTCCTCAGGAAGCTGTTAAAGAGCAATGAGGTTGACTCTCAGTCTCCTCTTCCCCAAGCCAGACAAGCCCAGAGCCCTCAGGTGCCCCTCACAGGACATGACTTCCAGCCCTCTCACTGGCTTTGTTGCCCTCCTTGGGGTGCATTCAAGGACCCTCATATTCTTCTTCAGGGGTGGGTCCTAGCCCTGCACTCAGTGCTCCAAGGCTGAGAAAAGTGGGATAATCCTCTGTTTTCACCAGCTGGTCATGCTGCGTTTGGTGCATTCCAGGATGGGGTTGCCCTCTGGGCTGCCAGGGCTCACGGCTGGCTCCTGCAGAGCTGCTGCCAAGCAGCACCCCCAGATCCCTGCCTGCAGGGCTGATCTCCAGCCACTGCTCTCTCAGTTCATACTCATGCCCACTGTTGCTGCATCCCAGATGCAGAACATGGCATTTGATCTTGTTAAATTTGATCTCATTAATCATTGCGTAATGCTCTAACCTCCCTATCACCCTCTGCAAGGGGGACCTCCTCCCAGTTTAGTATCATCAGCCAGCTTGCTAGTGGTGCATTCAATCACCCCTTTGGGTTTTCTACTCCTTCTTCTTGCACTGAAGAATGTATCCATTTATTTTGCCTTAGCCTGTTGTGATCAGTGGAGTAATACTGATTTATATGAAGGAGAAGAATTGTTAACATTAACCATGTAGTGATTCACATAATATCTGGCAAAATTTACAAATCATTTACTAAATGAAAGTAGAGTACAGCTAGATTGACCTGGAACATATCTGTACCCTTCTATATCAGGTAAATAAGTTTTGGGTTCTAGTTTGCCGGACCTGTGACATCTTGGAAAACACCAGTGTCTTAATTTTAGCTTAACAGTGCCTTCTATTTGGACGAATCCTAAAGTTCCTTTGTCTTGAGTACAAATGACTTCTCTTTCTTCTTTCTCTACAATTGGTGAGGATTTAAGACAGGAATTTTCTCCCTCCATTACAATTTTTCTATAGCTACTTCGAACATAATGGTGTTTTGATCTGAGAAAACAAAGATTTAAGAAAAGACGTGAGAGGAACATGACAGTGTGACTATTAACTTCTTTTGTGCTAGGAAACAGTTTCTTGTTCTCAAGATCTTCAAAACAAACAGAAAGTTAATCCATTGCGGAAGGCGGCATAATAAACCCTAGATCTCTCCCCAGCTTTCCCCAGTATAAATGATACTATTTTCTACAGAATAACAATCCAGATCTTAATATGGGAAAAAAGGTCCCCAAAACAGGAAATGCATGTTTCACTTGCTCTGTTCAGGCACTTTAACAAGATGCTCAAAGTCTGAACTGATGAGTTTCTTTGGCAGTGATTATCCCACGACAGCATTTCATTAAGCGGTATGGGGGATTTCCTCTTTACTTCCGCTCCAGGCTTACTCACAGATCCCACAGATGCAGATCTCTCAAATGATGGCCTTTTTTTCCCCCTTCCCAAACCTCCAAGAATTTAAAGATTCCTTTTAGAATAATAAATTTCCCTTTTATTGTGACTCAGACTTATTCAGTCCAACCCAGCCTGTGCAAACACACATGCAGCTTTAAATTAGCATTTGTGAACAAGCTGGGTTTCTTTGGCTGTTTGCTGAGACTTGGCAGTTCAGTTCCTTGAGGAAAAAAGAAAGAGAGATTCACATCTATTTATGGCTTGATTTTCAGACATGCTGAGTACCTCCTGTGGACTTTGAGAGCTGTTCCTCTGGAAATCAGGTCACTGATGTGATGCTGGAAGGAGAAAACACAAGGAAAAAGAAGAGCTCTGACTTTCAAACACAAATGTTTATATGGTTTGGGGAAGAGAATAAAATGAATAAATAAACCTGTTTTAAAATGTCTTGTTTGGAACTATGACTGAGCTCCATATTTCAGACTGAGTTCACAACTGAAAAATGCCTGTGTGCACAAAAGCACTGACAGCCGCCTATTTCATAGCATAAGCAGAATATGTCTTGCTTCTATCCCCAGCCAACTTGCTAGTAAATCACTAAAAGCTTTCCCAGTGCAAGTCCAGCACTGGCTGGAGAGGTTCTTGTTCTCCTACCTACCTCAGGTGCCTGTCACTGCCTCCAGCCAGAGGTTCCTGTCCTCTCAGCACAGTAGGGAGAAGTTGCTCAATGGAAGCAATCACTAAGTTATTCAGTCTGAGTAGACCAGCTAATACATCTTAAAAAGTAGGTCCTTCACTAAAATGCAGTAGGCAGTGAACACGTGACCTGCTCAGCTGTGGGATCTGACCATGGTGGTGTTCTTCACCAGAGGTAATGTCTTTCTTAGTTTTAAAACCCTCTTTTTAACCCAGATTTTTTTTCTCTGTGGCACCCAACATTAAAACACAGTGGCATAGAGAGTAGTTTTTATAAATCCAAACTACTAAAGATTTTTAAAAAGGAATATTTTCCAAAATTTATGATAGTCATTTTATAAAGCAAACCTAAAATTTAGGTCTCATGTATACTATATATAATTGCATTGCAACAATGTACTGGTCCATTTCTTTTTAAGCATTAAAAAAATTTGAATATACATTACAGACTTTTATTCCCTTACCATCTGCTAAGGCATTGTTAAAGGTGAGATTTCCAAAGGTACCTCAGCTCCTAAAGTGAGAATTTCTGATTTTTAAGGACATTATAGTTTTAGGTAAGTTGTTGTGTCTAACAGACTTCAAATAAAAAATTGATTAACAAACACAAACCAATCTATATTTTTGGGATACATAACTTTTTTAGCTTTTTTATAATTAGAAGGTATTAATAAAACTGTGGTGTTTTTTTAAATTTTCAATGCGATTTAGTGTAGACATATTCCTGCAAAATAAGCCCAGTGATTTCTGCTCTTCATTAACTCTCAGATACCCCTCAGCGTCAATGAGAATCAAGTATTCAGACCCCTCCAACACTTCTAAATTCCGCCGTAAATATTTAAATTCTGTGACTGCTTTTGTAGGTCAAGTTCCCTTAAATGGAACTGGAACAATTGCTGTCAAGGAAAAATACAGGAGAGGGGGGGAGAAGAGAGTAAATTTGTTCGTTTGGGTCTTCCTGCAGGACAGAACAAGCCTAGTGATTTTTTTGCCAATAGGCGCCAATAGGATAAAATACCTTGTGAATGGTTTTTTATTGATTAAAAGAAAAAACAATGCCCTCGTCCCCAAGATGAAAACAAAAAGCAAATAAAAGAGCTTTTTTTGCCAATTGTCTGCAAATATGCAATATTTAGGATTTTGAATAAAATCCCAAGTGGGTAAAACTGCTTCTGAGTGTCTGACCTGCATCCTAGTCCTGCCAGGTGGGTTTGAAACAAATTACGTGAAATAAGGGAGGAGTGGAAGAGTAACCCTTACATTTCTATCACCTACCATATAGCACCTTACACAACCTTTTTTATCTAGGATAATAAAAAGAGTGCAGACATGCCTTGTGGAAGTTGCTTGCAAATCTCTTTGAACAACATTATGAGAACTAGAAAACCTGTTCATGACAAAAGAGGAGTGAGATAAGACAAACATTGTCACACTGAAAAGCAATTTACAGTGCAAGATTAAATAATCCACTTGAAATGTTCAAAAGCAACAAATTTCAAAGCAGAAATTTCAGTAATTTCAATCTGAACTACATATACAACTTTAAAGACACAGTCTCTATGTATACAGGAACCTTAAAAGATTGTTGTTCAAACCTGCTCTATTTCTTTTGTGCAAGAGCAGCCAGAGTAGGTTGGACTGGTCCCTGCCCAAAGAGCTCTCTCGCAGTACACAGCTGAGCAGAGATCAGAGAAGGGCAACAGCAATAGGGATTTACTTTGCATGATATCTTACAGATGTAGCAGTCCAAACAAGAAGTCAAATAAAAGTAATTGGGGGAAAATGAGTATTGTTTATGTTTGAAAAGACACCAATATCTTGATCTTTAGGCAATAAATCAGATCCTTAGCTACTGATACATTTTAAACCATAAGTTACTTACATCTGTTTATTGGCTAAAATGGTTTTGAGCCAAACTCTGCATTTCTTCTGGCTTCTGTCATTGTTTCTTTCCAGGAAGACTTTTGGCTGACTGGGTGACTGATTGGTAAGAATGAAAATGCAAGATGCATGTAATGACAGGGTTAGGAGGGCTGGGTTTTCCTCCTGGTTTTAGTCTGAGAGTCTGTGTGATTTTGGACAAATCAGTGCAGATTCCAGGGCTTTGTTTCTCCTGAAGATGAAATTCCAGATGTTTTTCTTGAAATAATTCCAGGCATACAACACCTGGAAATACTGAACTTCCAAGCAAATTCCACTTTGTCATCCAGTTTCAGACAAAACTCCAGACAAAGCCAAAAACCCCTCTCAGCCCAGTCCATAACTAGAAAACAGTTTGATTTCACTTTATTTCTCGATATGAAGCAAATAATAATTCCTAGAAATATTGTTCTCATATAGTATTTAGAAATATGGCTAAATAAAGAACATAATTCAAACATGAAGACTGAAAGATGTCCTGAGATTATTTAAAACAACATCATGTCTCAATGTTTGAAAGTCTCTGTCCAGGCCTAATAAAGGCTGCTAAAATTATTATCTCTTTCCAAAAGGCCTAACATTTTGTCACACTTCTTGAAATCTTTTGTGCTCTTGAATGCTTTTCTGTGAAATCATTTTTTGTTGATGATGGTTTTTTAGTATTAAATATTGGAGGCCTCAAGGAAGAATTCATGTCAGGTTCAAGAGGCTGGATGTTATCACACAGATATTTTTAATATCTCCCCACCTCTCAGGACCTGTTTCTGGCCTACTTGAATCTTTTCTCTTCTTTTTTCAGCAGAGATGGTGTCCTGCATCTTAATACTTGTGACTGTCATATAATCACTGCTCTGCTCCTACTAACGATCAAACATCTTTATATATCTGCTCTTGAAAATTCAGATCTACCAAAATATCTGCAAGAAATCCGTCAATCCAAACATGATATTATCCTTGCTTTCTTCAGGTGAGATCTGCTATTGTGCTGTTTCTTTTTCTTGTCCCTGCTTATTGCAGAGGAGTTGGATTAGGTGACCTTTAAAGTCCTTTCCAACCCAAATTATTGTATGATTCCATAACTCTTGGGGAGTTTAAAATGGTATTGTGTTTTTCCAGGCATATTATTTGCAGTTTGTAGACAAACCTTTGGCAAACCAGTCTGCCCTGGCCGAGCAGTGAAACAAGGTGTTAAATACCCTAGTCTGAGCAGGTGCTCGAGGTATGATTAAAGTGCTCTTCCTGGATCCTTCCAGGGTGGTCCTCCCAAGTCAGCTCAGGAAAACCTCAACATTTCACTGGATGGCCTCAGTGCCCAACCAAGCTTGGTAGAGCACAGTTATCAGTCATGGCAAGTAGTGGTCATCATTACAGATGTTTATCTGGTCATGAGTGAAAGAGTTTACCTTGCTGTTATTTGCATTGACATCACCAGACTTCACTTAATGCTCACTGACAAGCATGGAGATAGTTCCAATTTATATTATTCTCTGAATACTCAGGCAGATGTTTTTGTACCAATTACAATCTCTTCAGTTACAAGTTTACTCTAGAAGACCCTGGGACAGAACAGTACTACTGACATAGAAAACCTAAGTAATTTGTGCAGGTCTAGACATAGGCAAGAAAACTGTGATTAAAACCAAACCAAAACAAATCCCAAAACTTTTAAATGCAGCAAAATCTTAAAACAGGAGTGAGAGAAAGAAAATAAATCTATGAATCCTAAAATTAGAGTAGGAAGTTTTGAGGGTTTTTTTTCTCTTTTTTTTTGTAAGCATAGATCCAAAAAACAAGGTTTGAATTATTCTTCTGCTAGACGGTAACAAACAGAACCACTTACACACTCATTTGGTCTGGTTTTGTCATGTTTCTTACTAATTTTTCAGTGCAAATCCTTGCCCTGAATGGCTCCCAAGGTTTGGACTACTTATCTACAGGTGGTGAAATATTTGCTGCTTTGAGGTATAGAGGGATATTGCTCACTCTCTCCACCCACGTGTCTATGGGTTCTGAAAGCAGTCAGCCAACAAGACAGGTTTGTTTGTATGTCTCCAGTCTCCTCACCCCCACAGCAGTCTACAAAAAAAGGAAGGGTGAACTGACCTTCTTTAAGTGAGCAGTGATGTAATGGTGCTCGTTAATAGAGTCTCGGGGGTATCACCATTGCAGGACTTTCCATTAGAGTTCCTTTTCTGGGTCTTCTCCAAGAAACAAATCCAAATGTAATCACCTCATGTGCTGCAATGGAAACAGCCCCTGAGTATCACTCCAGTGTTTCAAATCAGGCAAGCCTAGAAAATTAGCAAAAATATGCTGTGTGTTCTAAGAGTGATTTCCTGCAGTACTTTTCCACATCTTTCACTGTCTTGCAAGAGTTCCTGATGTTTTTAAGAAAATATTGAGCTGTTGGACAGGACAAGGGAAAAAATGCACATAAAATTTTGCAAAATAAAAGGAGAGAAAAGCTAGAAATAACAGATTTTATGAGGTTCCACTACACTATTCCAGTTTCCTGTTTCTGCAGGCAGTGAGAACACATATAATCCCTTTCACGAATTGAGCGAACTCCACCCTCAATCTCCTTCGATTACTTTGTACTTATTTTGGAAAACTGTTTTAGAACCTCACTCCTGTGAATTGTGGAAACCTTATTGTTACTAACCTGTCATTGTTCAAGACCAGATTAATTTTTGTCTCTGTCATTTTCAACTGTTTTTCCATGTTTTACTAAAACAATTCATTGTCTTTGTGTGATCTCCCTTTTGTTTTATATTTATTTTCACCTTTAAGTGTTCTCATTCATGCTGTTTCCTGACTTCATGTCATCAACAAATTTTACTAGTCTCTCACTATTATATTTTTGCCGTGGTTTCTAATAAAAATACTAAGTAAGATGCATTTCAAAACTATTTCTAGAGGAATTCCCAATTTAACATTACTCATGGATTTAGAGTCTTCAACTAGCTCCTTACTGGATTTAGGATTCATTTATAAATTTACATGTTTTCCAGTTTAATTTATGGCTTCTCATGTGACAATTTATAATCTTGAAATCCAAATAAATTTAATCTACCAAAATTTCTTAATATAAAAATCATTCCTCTTTAAAAGATATGGAGCTATTCTGGCTCAATCTGTCTTTGGTAAATTCAAGTGACGTCCCTTGCATAATTTTAAATATTTATTCTATAACACTGCATAGTTAAGATCAAACTTTAAAATTATTCTCTTACTCATTTGATATTTTCTCACAAAATTGCTCTCAGGAGAAGAACTTTAAAGAAGAAAAGTGGTGTTTGTCAGTGATATTTAACAGCTGGTAATAGAATGGATAGAGGGCCTCATCCACAGTATGTGTAAGTCAGCTGGAATCCTTCCACTGACTTAACAATCTGCAGGTCAGTCTTACAGTAGTCTAGAAAATCACCACTTCTTTTTAAATTTTATTATCAGCAAAACCGTTGTGGCCCAGCTCCTGAGACAGACAAGTAATATATACAGAATAATAAGACAGATTTTTTTTTGCTGGCTATTTAGTAACTAATTTTCCCATCATTAGTTCTAAAATTTTCAATATTATTAAGGAATGCATTACACTTACATGTTGATAAACTGTCTAGTCTGAAAAAAATGTCCATCTTTATCTTTCAAGACTGTAATTTCAGAAAATATTGTTTCTGCACCATATAAATCAAGAAAAAAAACAAGTACTGTGGGATTATGACCAAATTCTTATGGACTAGTCATAGCAATAACAATACTTGTTAACAAAAGATATTTATATATTATTAAAGAAATATTCAGTAGCTAATGCAATTATTTGCACTCAGAAATTGAGTTATATCATTGACTCATAAAAACAGTGTCACTCGCTCAGATTTAGGGCATATAGGTATGCCCATAAGTAGTGTTTAGAACAGGCATGTTTCCTTCAAGGTTGATGTTAGGAATTTTGTGTTGCTCCCTTAGGTGATTAACACATGGCATTACAATAGTCCACAGCCAGAAATTCCCTGAATCCTCAGCACAGTGAATGGGTGCACATTTGAAATCATGTCTAATTCACCACATCATTCTAGTTACAGAATCAAGGTATAATACAGATCTTAGCCTTCCATGCTGAGAGGAGGTGAGTGGAAATCAGGCACTGGTTCTTTAGAGAAATACAGGCTCTTACTCTCTGGTGTGTTCATTACCCCGTGTTCATTTCATCAGGGATAAAACTTTCGTTTTTCTAGCTCCTCAGATTCTTAAAACAGCAATACAGGACCTTTTTCCCAGCTACTGAAAAGTTCACACTCTTGGAGAAGTACCCTGACATTAGTAAAATAGGTGAGACACATCTGAGCTTGGACAGCAACAAACCCCGGGGGGAAAGTGCAACCCCTCTGTATTTTCAATTGGCAAGTGCGGGTGCTGCCTGGTTTAACCCTCGTGTCTCTATTTTTTGTACCTTGGCATTGTTACCAGCAGGATTGCTGCTGGTCCATCTGCTAGCTCCCAGAATTCAACAACAAGGTCGTTTAGGTCCTACTCTTTCACAGTCTTCCAAGACCTCAGTGTCTAAGTTTACCTGGGATAAACTTTGCCTGCAGGCTGCAATCCACGTTTTTAGAGGTTTAAATGTTTCAATGACCACTTTTAAGAAGTGCTGAATAGAACAAGGCAGATCTTTGTGGAAGGAAGAGGCAAATGAAATGCAGATAATAGTTCTGAAGTCCTAGATGTTTCCACCTTTCCTCGGATCTGGCTATGAAGCAACAAATGAAGAGCCAGCTTGTTAATTTTCATCACACTCACCCCAGTTTTTTATTTTTAACCTGGAGGGAAAGCGTCAAAAAAAGGGATAAAGAACCAAATTATCCATCTAGGGATGATATAATCATGTGTTGGAATGTTTTTGACATGCATTTCAGTAATTACAGGAATCAACAGGAATTTCCACTCCATATCCTGTAAAACTAGGAAGAGGAGTAAATCCAAAGTAGCAGGAGATGGTGGTGTCATGGTTAAGCCAGGGGAAATATTCTGGTTTGGACTAAACAACATTCAATAGAAAAATACGTTTTTCTGTTGAATTGTCAATACCCTCTAAAATCCATTTTCTGTGTAACTACACTTGCCCATACTGATTTATACATTGCTAGGTCATTTTTATCTAAAACACAGGGAAAAAGTCCTCTGGGAAATATCAGCAGAGGAGTGATGGAAGAAAGGTTTTGCTTTTGTACTTCGAGACAGCATTTCTAAACTGCAAGGCCCTCAAGCTTGGTTACAGAAATACAGCCTCAGTCAAATAAAAATAAGTACCATGTACAGGAAGAAATTTAGGAAAAGCATAATGGATAGATCACAACTCTGAAATCACATTTTACATTTCTTTCCAGAAGACAATACTTCACGAGTGTTTGCTTTTTAGCGTTTGATCTCCATGTAAGCTTTGCTTTCACTTTTTTGCTAAATTTGTATCTCTACCAGGGCATGAGATAAAAAAGTGGAAATCATACAACCCTGTTTTTAAATTTGCTGTAAGACTGGCTAGAAAGGATTATTAAAAAAAAAAGAAATAAAAATTTTAAAAAAGAAAGAAAAAAGAAGGAAAGTCAGCTGGTATTGCACTGTCAGATTCTTAATGCAAATCAGTCAAACCTTGATGGTCCCACCACTGGAGTTCAGCCTGTTGCTTATTGGCGTTATCGCTTTGATTGATTTACCTCACAAGCTGAAAAGCTGTATGGATGAAATGCTGTGGTTCCGAGCAAAAGGAGGGAGGAATTCCCCTGTGGAAGTGTCTGACACCCTCGAAGCTCTGTCTGAACCCATCTGTGTGGTACTACCCTTTCTGGTTTGGATGTGGCACCACCACACCCAAATCCCTGCTTACCTCAGTCTATGTGACTTCAGGATCTTGATTGCATTCATCTGACTGTCACAGGCATCCAGTCCCACTCCCAAACAGATCAAGCGCCACCATGAGCACAATAAGTCTTTTTTTCTGTCCCACTATTCCTATTGTTCCAGGAAACTGCCTCCCCTGACAATTAGAAACTTGCAGCCAGTTTCCAGCCTTGAGTCATGCATGGTAGGTTTTTACTCATTCAGCCTTATGCTGACATGTTTCGATAGCTTTAATAATCGATTTTCTTCATGGAATATACCCTGATGCATTAAGAGGCAGAAACGACATCCCTTCTCAGCATTAATTTTGACATACTAAGCAAGCCAACACTTCCAGACTCCTGTTGCCAGTGAAACTCTCTCTTCCTCTCATTATTGGTTTCCATGAACATGTCCTATATTTCTGTAAAAAAAACCCTCTGGATTTATACATGAGTCCAAGATTTCTGTCTCACTTTAATCCACTGTGTATTAGCTCCAATCAGGCTGGGTCCAAAAATATTAAGTCTTCCAGCAGGACACACTGAGCACAGTTTTATATCTACTTGGTGCAGCACTTCCCAGAAGTGTTACCCCTGAATATTTTATCTCTGGAGATGTCAAACTTATTGCTCAGATATTAAATATGTGATATGCCTGTGTGCAGCAAGCCTGAAGAGATGCAAAAGAAAATGTAGTGCATACATATTTTTTCACTGCACTTGAGCCTGTCTGGGAAATTTGGGGAGGAACAGAGCACTTCTTCCTGCCTTAGTAGCGTCTTTTACCTGTTTCCAACATGAATGAGCAGAGGTGATGGTGACTGAACACATTAACTACATGCACTATACTTGCAGCATCTCACCTAATTACAATTTTAATTTACATTTTACTTGGTCAAATCTCAGTGTTGTCTCAGAGTTCTTTGTCTTGTCAATATAGATAAATATGGTACCTGAACTCCTTTTGAATTTATGTTTTAAACTGCCATTTGGTTCCAATGGAAAAAAATTCTCAGAAGATGACAATTTGAGCTAATACCATGGTGCATTAATAAAAAATATGGCATGTATTTTTCATGGTATGGATGAAGAAGAGGCTAGTGACGCTAAGTTTTCTAAAGTCTTGTTTGTAATATCTCTATATTTGTTGGCTGGATGATTTTAAAGAGTAAACTTTACCAGATCAAATAGAAAGAGACTTTTTTTGTACAGACACAGTGACTGCTTTGACTTTCAAAAGAACACTGCAGTGGTCAACTCATCTTCCTCTGAAAACAAATTGAAGTAAGACAAAAACCTTTTAGAGTGTTGAATTTGAATCTCAGTAGATGAGAAAGGGTAGAAAGGTGAGTCACACAGGATACGACTCACACCCAGAAGCTCTTGTTCAAGTGTGTGTACATTTTGGTGAGTCAAATACAAAAGTTTTGGTTTTAAAAGTTACTGCTACTATGATTTACTGCAAAAGAGTGTTATTGGTAGTAGGCAGAGAGCACAACTTTAGTAATGCCTCACTCCATCCAGCTAAACTGTGCTTAAGTCACTGTAGCCTTAAGCACTCTTAAATAATTTCAGTAAATGCAGTTTTAATGTATATAAGGATTGGATGACTAAATCAGTGCCACAGATGGAAAATAACCCAGGACTACTGGCCCTCAAGTTTATGCTCTAATTAATGCAAACATTTCCTCTCTCATCCAGCAGTTTGTGTGTGATATTTTACTAACCTGCATCTTGTAAACATTAGCTACAATTGGACTTTTAGCATAAATTCCAGATTTCAGTATAAATTCCACAGCAGTGTTCTCAGTCAAATACTTTTTGATTTGTTGGTATTTTTTTGGTTTTCCTGGCTTTGTATTAAGGGAATTACATCTCACTGGGTTGCGTAACAAGGACTGAGAGCTGTTCCTTGGCTAGAGCAATGCTCACACAAAGGTACTCAGTGCCAGTAAAGCTGCCTCAAGTCTGCCAACTAACCAACAGCACTTTTCTTCCGCCTTTTTTTTCCCCTTGGCGGTGAATGGTCATTTATTGGCTCCAATTCAGTCTTCCTGACAGGAAGGGTTTTCTTGAGGATAGCAGAACACAGCCAGGGTGTCTGAGCCTCTGCTGAGCTTTTCCGTAACAGTCTAAATCAGTGTTTCCAAACCGTTTTCATTTTGTAACTCCCTATCTTCAGGGGGAGGTGCAAGCCTCTGTGTGATAAATTTAAGCCTCCCAAGAAGATGCCCACTATAGTCTAGTTGACAAGCTCTTTGGAACACCTCTGGGGTTGCAAGCTGAAATTAGCAGGCCAGATTCACGGTCTCATTTGTGAACTTACATCAATCTAGGGCATTTTCAGTTCAGGGTTTGAGATGAGAGAAATATTTCCAGTCATAACTTTTTATTTAAAATCCTGTCCTCCTTGAATGGTGTTTCCACTACATTAAACCACATGCTTTGTCAACTTATTTACTAACACAGTGCTGAGTTCAGAAATTTCCAATTATATCAAGCCTTTCATTTCTAAAAACACTCATCACCTTATATGCTGTTGAATTTGTGGGAAGAAGAGTGGAAAAAAATGAGATACAATACAAATTATAGTGAGCAGAAAAGCCTTTCCTCTCTTAGATTATGCACCTGTGTGAGAAAAATTGAGGGAATTTTCCTGTTTTCTGGGTATGATCAGCTGTCACACAAGCAGGGCAGCATCAGTTACTCACCACAAGCAAACCTTTCACTTCTGCCCCCAGGTGCAAGTGTGAAATGGTATTTCTCTGTATGCACGCACACGGTTCTGCCTTTTTGTGGGTGAGCCAATAGCCCTGGTGTTTTTCTAACGTTTTCTCCCACCAAAAGAGCAGATGAGTAACAGGTGAGTTCTGTCATGGGGAAATAGGGTGGTGAGGACATCACTGTCTCAGAGAAGTCACGAGTTAGGAAAAGAGAGGACTTCATAGCCAGCAGTAAGAAGAGAAGAGTTGTAACCTCTTCAGGCTGAAGAATTTCTGGAATCTCAATCACATATTCTAAGGTGACAAGATAGCTCAGAAGAGTTTCAGGTGCTCCTGAAAACTAGAGAAAAGTCCTAGAAAACAGGACTATAAAGCTAGATTATTGTACAGACTGAGTTATTTTCAAATGATCACTAATTATTTCTGTTCCTATGTGCACAGATCTAGAAACCTAATTTAAGTCACTGCTTTTTTAATATGATAACCTGGAATATTATTAATTGTCTTTTTGAAAAGTAACTTTCCATTGCACTGCCATGTCAGGATACTAGTACAAGATTAATTATGTCTTCAGGAGCTGAGAAAATCAAATTTGTCTCAACTGGCCCTGTTTTTCCTTTCTTTTCTCCTGAAGTTGGAGGTTTGGCTTCCTTTCTGTAGAAAGTGACCCAAAAAGAAACAGAAAGTTGTTTTCTACTTTAGACATATGACTGCCTAAACAAAGGAATGCATCTACACTGCATTGCACATAGACATTATAGACAGAGCTTATTCTGACTTGTAGGGGATGTGCTGGTCTGAAATCACTCAATAGCTAGTGAAAAAGATCAAAATGATCAATACTTCCAACAAAAAACTTATACCAAAACTCTCAAATAGTTACCAAAAAAACATCAGGGAAATAATGTTTTTCCATCTTTACATCTATAGTCTTTTTCCTTTTACATCTACATCTACAGAGTTTTTGAGATATCCATTACATGAGTGGTAAAAGCTCCTGAGTGTGAAAGGGTTCAATTTATCTGATTCTGGACCAGCTGGAGCAAGAATCTGCTTTGTCTGATACACATACTGTCTTCTACTGGCTGCCAGTTAGCTTTCAACCACATGGTCATGCAACCCTTAGAAAACATTAATGGATTTTAGGGAAATTGAAATAATTTTTGTTTTCAGAGCCTCACCTTGCCTCTTTTATTCATTGTACGCAACTCGTCCACAGCAGGATCCACAGCAGGATTTGCAACACCATATGTGCAAAGCAAATCTCCACAGTGAACCCATACAGACCCTAAGAGACTCAACCACAAGCTCTCAGAGATCTGTTCAGAAAAATGAGGGCAAAACCATCCAGGGATCCACCTCCACAGGGAAATCCTGAAGAAAACAGGTATTTCTTCTTATAATGACTGAGGGAGTGTTCACCAACACAGTGGCTATAATACAAAAGCCTGAGTAAGAAAGGTCTGCTCAGGTGCTCTGTATATGCAGACATCCTTCTTCAAGTCCTGTGTGCATCAGTGCTTTTACACATTTTCAGAGGCATTCTTTTAATCAATTTGACTGAACAAAGAGTGAGATTATTGCCAGGTACAGTGCTGACACTGTCTTCAGTTGTGCACGTGTAATGTGGCAAAAGTTACAAGGATATTTACAGTGTGAGAACAAAGTTTCAGGAATCAACCAAATCTTGTTTAATTGTTAGGAGATGAGGGCAGAATTAGATGATGTCAGGATGTCTTTATGCTGCCACTCATATTTATGTAGTTGAATGCTGCTTATGCAGAAAGCAAAACCTGGAATTGCTTCCAATGTGATAAGGATTGATGAACAGAAAAGCTATTCAGGAAAAGGTCCTTCTTGTGTGGAAGGAGGCATAAAAGTAGTGGGGGATACTGTGATAGTCAGCAGAGGAAGTGAAGTGTAATGTGCCCTCTCTGAGGGTCATTGTAAGTCTTAGAACTGGGATAGGGGTTCTGTGAGTGCAGAGAGGAGGAAGAAGAGATAATGAAAGTGTTCATGTACAGAATGAGCATTTTCACTGAAATGAAGACTGAAAAACCTGGTAACCAAAAAATAGAAGCTCCTTTTCTTCTTTCTTTTTTTTTTTCTTTCTTTTATCTCTGCTCAGTGTCTCTTTGAAAAACCTGTGAGGAAGAGATTTTTTAAGCTATTTTTGTTAGAGGGAGCAGGAAGGAAACTGAGAGGGATTTATGTACAGTCCTTTGTTGCTTTCAGAAGCAATAAGATGTTTGTTTATTTAAGTACTGTTGGCCAGAGAAGAAAACTGAAGCCCTAATCTCAGAAGAAGATAAATCATTACCTATTTCAACACCATTGCTTTTTTAGATTTTCCAGGGGTCCAGTTATTTTTTTGTTTCCATGGACAGGGATTACTGACTAACTCAGTCTCTCAGAAAGTGGATTTCCATCTCTCAGAGTAAACATAAGCAAAGATCACACTCTGGCAGAACAGCAGGTCTGTGCTAAGGCTGCTTGTCTCCAGAAGACCATCTTGCTTTAAGCAGTGGATATGTTCCTTGCTGCTGACTAGAGAGTGAAAGTGAAATATAAGTATTATAAATTACCTGAGCTGATGAAGTATTAGAATTACTCACTCAGCCAACCAAACCTGTCCTTATCCTCTAAACATTAAATTCTAAATAAGGACTCCATTGTAAAAACACTAATTTAGTGTCTCACAATATTTTATCCTTTCTGGGTGATTCTAGTTCCCACAGACGCCAGTGGCAGTGGTAAAAAATGCTCTTCCATATCATATAGATTGTTGTAAACCAGTCCAGGTTGTTGTAAGCTCTTCTCAGCCTAGACTTGTTTATAACCTCACCAAAAATAGCTTATCTTTGCAACATACCATGCAGTAGTAGATTTGGTTATCCTCTGGTCAGTTACATACTGAAGTAAAACAGTATTATGGCATAGAGATGGTAAAATTTCATGTATAGTTTGCTTTATATGCTACATATATTGGAGACTTCTAGTAAACGATCAGAAACTTTGGCACATCCATTCCCCTTTTCTCACCCTTTTCCTAATGTAATATTTTTCCTTGAAAGATGCCGCTCCCCTGCCCAGTGAATCTTAAAGCTTCTGCTTTCATATATGAGCAATTGTTTCTCACAAAAGGCCTTTGCTTCATCCTAAAATTAGCAAGGCTTGTGAGGGGGAGGGAGAAAACTTTGTAAGAAATAATTAGTTTTTCTTCTATGAATGACAATGAAGTGCTGAGGTTTGGGGTGGGAATTATCAAGACACTTTTTCCCAGGACTGGTTCCATTGTCAACATTACTCAGTGCTGAGGCTGATTGTAGAGGGCGATGGAATTTCTGAAGCATTTTCAACCTACTCCGTCAATGAAATTTCAGCCAATTCTTTCCCCTAACTTTCCAGACACCTATAACAGCCTCACAGCTTCTGTAAATTTGTGTTTTAACCATACTGGGTGGAGGAAGCAACTGCGTTGGCTTTTCCTGTTCTAAGCAGGTTTGAAACCAGTTAGTTTGTAAAGCAAAGAAACCACAATTGTAAAACCAAAACCATGTTCAATTGGAGAACAAGCAGTACTTACGGCTCAATTCCAAGAATGTTTCCACTTTGTGTTACCTGTCTGTTGTATAACATTAGGTCAGTTATGCTCAGGTTTCCAAAGAATAAGGGTTGTCTGCTTTCATCTATAACCAATAGTAAATTTCCAATGAAAGAAAAAACAAATAATAGCTCAAAAAATGAAACAGAAAATGTCAGTAGCAGCTGAGTATTCATTGATAAAATGTAGTGACTTTCAGAACCTTTTTTGTTCAATGTTATCTGTTTTACTTATTCTGATTGATAAAAATTGTGTTTACAAAAAGATGTCCATTTCAAAGGAATTTCCATAAATAGTCTCTTTCTGCAATAATGAGTTTTAACACAACTCTGAAGCCCAGGGCCATGCAAAATGTTGATACTGCAGCTCATAAACAGTAAATGCTTCTCTGATTTCTGTATTATGATTGACTTATCTGATTCAACACAAAACTGATTAATGATTTGTCATCACAACAACTTTCAATGGAATCTCCTGTGTTCAATTATATTTCAAAGGGATCATGTTCAGATCTGAAATCCAAGAAAATGTTAACGCAGGCAGCTGGTCTTAAAAAACATTCCTCTGTCATTAACTTCTCATTCTTATGTGTCATCAGCAACAGTTTGTCAGCCATTCCATTTTGTCTACTGATACACACTGAGAACCAAATGAAAACAAAACTGTTGAAATACTGAGCAATCTGAGTGGTAGCCAATATGGAAAGTAAAAAAGCTTGGGGTTTTATTTTTTAAATGGACTTTTTATCTTCTTTGAATTCTTCAAGTTCATATGAACTCACAGGAAGATGGAGAAATGCTACAGTATTATGACCATGACAAGATTTTTCCATTTCTGCTAATGTGGTTTATCTGCTCTTAGTTTTGCACGTGCACAAATTGTCATATCAACCAGGAATAGCAGGCTCACTTAAGATCTTGTTTTGTGTGAATAAAATATATACTGTGATTCAGGCTTGTAGGAATAAGAGAGTTGAAAGTTTTCTGTAAAAGACTGAAAGTAAAAGTGAAGACACTATGATAAAATCTATACATGGTGCAATTGCTGCTAATAGATTAACACTTTCCTTTCTACAGATACCACGGTCACACTAACACACAGAGGGAAGTGCTAATGTGTCTAAACACATTATTTTAATTGACTACTCACAAACACTGCACAGGCCTCTGACCAGCTCCCAGTGTCTGCAGTGCATGCATGACCTTTTTAGCAACAGTGATTGCATCTGGAGGACAAATAGCAGTGAGCACAGGTTAAATGTGCCTTATAACCCTGGCAAGCCCAGGATGCATTCCATGTGTAAATATGCTCATGGGAAAGGAAACCCTTGCACATGCAACAAGTTGATGAAGACGTTGGTGAAGCCTTGAATTTGGTTTCTAATCATTATGTGACTGGGAGACTGATCCGAGAACTTAGCAACTGCAGAGAAATTATTCAGTCTTGGGGCATGCATTTAACCGAGACAGTGAAAATCCTAACCTACTCCTTGATTTTTGCTGTTCATACACCTACAGCAAGCCCACGCCCTTAAGTGTCGTAATTAGTGTATGAAATCCTCCTGTACTATTATAGCCCCAAAGGAGCAGAAAATGGCCTAATTATTTCTTCATCACCCATGTCAGCAATACAATACAGGTCAGGAGTTACCTCAACATGATGTCACACATTAACTTCTGTGTATCCTATGTAAATTAATTTTTTTCTAGCACAAAAGCCCTGGCTCTTACATTTACTCCTGATATCAGGTTGTGCTTGACCACCATAGAATGACTTGGGTTTGAAGGGTCTTAAGATCATCTGGTTTCACCTCCCGTGCCATGGGACGGAGCATCTTCCACTGGACCTGATTTGTCAAAGCCCTATTCAACCTGGCCTTGAACACTTCCAGCAATGGGGCATCCACAGCTTCTCTGGGCAACCTGTTCCTGTATCAACCTCACACAAAAGTATTTCTTTGTAATATGTAATTGAAACTTACTGTCTTTTCAGTTTGAAGCCATTTCCCCCTGTCCTATCACCCCATGCCCTTGTGAAAAGTCTCTCTCCCTCTTTCCTGTAGGCTTCCTTCAGGTGCTAGAAGGCCACGATTGGGTCTCCCTGAAGCCTTCTCTTCTCCAGGCTAAGCAATCTCAATTCTCTCAGCCTTTCCTCATAGGAGGGGTGCTCCATCCCTCTAATAATCTTGAAAAAGCAGATCCATCTACCCTGTGGTTTGTAGACAAAATATGTCATTGTTATTCCCCAGGCTGTGATTTGTCATGTGTGATTTATATTCTTCCAAGTACTTATAAGTTTTTGGAGACTGAAATTTTTTTCGCTTTTTTCTTCCAGTGACTGATCCCTGGGTAGCCAGAAAGTTTAAGGACCCCAATTAATTCTAGCAAAGAGAAGAAATGGGAATAGGGACTTCCCCCTTAGACTAGGGGAAGGTGATTATTCTATTACAGTGTTAGTGGAAACCCTTTTATCTGTTATATTCATATTATTATGGCATAAAACTTGAAAAAATGTTCTGCTTACGCAGAAAGCTGGTAAAATATTTGTATTTCTTACTGTAGCATGTAAAAAGCTTAAATAAGCACAATAAACTTCCATACTTTCTTTTCAGATCGTTTTCCTCAGTGGGCTCATGGCATTACCCAAACTCACTAAGCACAGGTACAGAATAGGTGTGGAAGTGAAAAAACCCGCATGTATGTATGCATGTATTTGGCAAGTTTCAGGTCAGTTGGAGGAGGCACCAAGCACAAGGTTTCACCAGGGACTAGGAGGCTCCTGAAAACAGGACACCATGATATGATGTATTTTCCAACCTCAGCTCAATCCTTGACCTGCTGGTTTCCATGGTAGACCTCCAGCTAGCTAACAAGCACAAGAGAGGTGGTGGTGCTGCAGTGCAAATGCGTTCATTCCTAATTCTGGTGGGAACAGAAGGTAGGAGTCAGCTCAGTCTCTCTGAGACTTGACAACTGTTGCAGGCAGCCTGAGGCAGGAAAGGACAGAGGCAGTTACTTGGCAGGACGAATGAACTGATTAGAAGAAGCACTGATTTCCCTCTGCTGCTTTTACAGATAATGTTTCAGATTTTGTGCAAAGACTCCCACAGCAGCCAGAGCATCTCTCTCTGTACACACACACACACTCACACGTGTGTGTGTGTGTGCAGGGGGCTGTACAGGAAACACAGCCTGAGACACCCTTTTTGTCTGTGAAAGGAAGTGTTTGAATTGGAAAAAGATTCTTCCAAGGAGAAAACATCAGGGACACATTTATACATAGAAGTAGAAATTGCTCTCTGAACTTCATAGAGGAAGGATTCTGAGAGGCAGATTTTATAAACAGACCCCTTTGGATCTCTGAAGAGAGGATTTGAAAAGTCAAACACATCCAGGACATGCCTATAAAAGTAAAAATTACACTGCCCAGAGCCTTTTAAGCCACAGACTTATTTCAAACAACAGAATACTATAGCTCTTAGTCTCTCTCTCACTCTCTCTCTCTCTCTGCATAGACATACATTGGCAAAACTAACCCCTGAGTAAAGATGCTGTTAGTTTAGAGATTTTATCCATTACAGCTATAAGACTCATGGCTGAAACTTGTTGATCCTCGCTGCTGAGCAATAAGACAGGCAAGTCAGATGCCCAGAGACAAAAAACCTTCCCTTTGTTTAGCTAAAGGAATGAACTGGTTGGGCCAGGAATCATTTGCCTGTCATTTAAGAAGCAGTTTGGGTGACTATTCTTCTATCAGCAGAATAAATTGAATTAATTGACCTGAAAATGAACAGTGAAAAGAATTATATCCAGAATGCTGGAAATGGACAGTTATTGTAATCTGCATGAGATAGACACTATGAAAGACAAAGGATGCTGGAAGAGTCTGACCAAGAGGAGAGCAGGGAACCTCAGGATCCATGAGTTATTCCCAGTCACTTTCAGAAAGGCTTCTTTTCACAGTCCCTTCAACACAAACTGCTTTGCTCTCCTAGCACAGTGGGAACTAGAGATGTCTGTAGGCAAACACAGTCAGCATTGGAGATGTTTCTCCCTGCAACTGCTGAATCAGATCCCTTTAACTAGTCAGCCTTGAAGCTTTCAGTGCACATTACATTTTTATTCTGCAAGGCACCTGGAGAGTATATCCATGATTGGTGTGCTGCTATGTCCTTACAGTTTCAGTAGTTCAAAGGGGGAGTCATGAGCCAACCCAACACGATGTTTGCAGTTCTTCAGGAGGAACAAAACCACTTTAATTTTTCTTCCTCACTACCAGTCTTTCAAAGAAAAGCAAAATTTGCAAGTGTTCCAACAGCTTCATTAACTGCTGCCTCTCCTCCATAGACAGCAAGGGTTAAGGATGCATGGCCCTGGCCACTTGTCAGATTTGGCATGCTAGAGCCAACAGCTGGTGGAGGCAGTTAATTAGTCCTTCGCCCTGCTCAAAGTTCAGCCTTGATTGGCAGGGAAAAGCAGGCTGCACCAGCCTGCTTCCCTCTTTCAATTAACAAAGGCCTGTGCCATCAGATTACCTTGGCAACATGCCATGGCTTCCGTGTCATTTGGCTGCCTGGGCTTTGCCATGGCAACAGGAAAGCTAACCTTGCCAAGGCAGCATCTGGTCTATGAGTGGCAGATTACCTGCCAAACAGATTTACTAGCTGCAAAGTGCTGCCGACTGCCCCGAGAAAAGAGAGGAAGCAGGAAAATCTTGTGACAAAATGATGATTATCCATTTAAATTTTCCTTTCCAAGCAAAGGTTTACAGAGGTCCAGTTGTTGATGTGTGGTTAGAACATGTCTTTATTCTTCCTGAGCATGAAAACCATTAAATAAATTAGGCTTTATCTCAGCCACAAGGTCTTCTGGGCATTACAGAAGCAAAACTCTTTGTTGTGGACTAATTTCTATTATATGGTAACCAGGCTAGTCTTGACAGATCACTGCTGGTTTTTCATTTCATTTTATCACATCCATTTTGTTATGTTGACACTACAGATATCCAGTAATCATGGGTCCAACTGCTCATAACTGCATGGAAATCAGCTGTGAATGTCAGAATCACATCAAGTTCCAGTCGCCTGTAAAACTCAAGGATAGGTGGCACTAGATTTGTAAGAAGTGTGAGACTTTTCCAGTGGTCTATCTGAACTCAGCAGAGATTGAAGCTTCTGGATTCATAGAGGGCAGGGAAATAGACTGTAGGCAGTGCAGGACTGGCTCCATCTCTACCAAACAACTCTTGAAAGCAAGTCGTGTTACAAAGGAAGGCCAGAAAAGCAGTGGGCAAATCCCAGACGTTCCTCTGTTTTGGGAGACAAATCCTTTCTGACTCTAACCCAGTCAGTCCATTAACACCAAGCTGCTGTAACAAAGACATTCTAATTAGACTCTCAAGTGGTATTTGAATGGAAATACAATATGACTGCCACTATGCAGCAAGGAGTGAAAGAACAAAATTTTTTTTCCAGTCTCTCCTAGGTCGTTGGCACACATCTGACATTTCTGTGAAGCAACAAATGTGATTGAGGAAAATAATGTCCATCTTATTTCAGCTCTTCTTACAAACCTAAGCATCTTCTCATAAACTTAAAGTACTCACTCCAGGACATCCCTATCCCAGTTACTGCTGGTGTGAAATTTACACACTGGACCCTGAGATTAGCTTAGCTGGGTAGACCATGGCACTAATAATGCCAAGGTTGTGCCTTGTGGGTCCAACCCTGTCTGGGCCATTCACTTAAGAGTGAATAGACTTGATCCTTCAGTGTCCCTTCCAGCTCAGAGTATCCTGTGAAGGATGTAGTGCAAAGAGTGATGGTATCTGCAAATGGAGAAAGCAAAGAGTGAATTTGCTGCAGCAGTGGGAAGGTTTACTTCAGGTTGGAAAGGAAGGTTGGTCACCACAGCTTCACACACCCACCAAAAAGCGCCATAACATTCTTTTGGTTGTCAGTGGTCTAGATTCTTCTTTTGCCTTAGGTCTGAGTTTCTAAGCTATAAGGGGTATATTTGGGGGAGTGTGCATGCATGTCTCTCAGTGTCACACAGAATTGTGTGCTGAGAGAGCAAAATCAATACCTAAATGTGGACAAAATCAATTGGGTAGCTAGGACATACTTGAAAGGCTCTTGGCAGAAGGATAGCCTCGCAGATCAGAATACAAATAACTTGAAAGTTCATCATTTGGTATCTTTGTCTGAAGGTAATGGGCACCACCACTGTGAATGCAGGTCATCCTTATTCATAGAATAGTGGAGATACTGAGAACTGAATGACCCCCTCATATTCACGGAAGTTTCACCAGAGTGAGTGCTCTCTTTCAGCTCTCTAGGCCATGCTCTCTTTCAGCTCTGCACACTATTAATTTTACTCTCCTCCATCTCTTCTGGCACTCCTGTTCCTAATGCAAATATTATTTCAGTGGAGATCAGAGACAAGCCAAGTCCTGTGGCTCCTCTGTAGCTGGCACAAGGAGAGGGTCCATACTGACATGCTGCTGCACCAGCTGAGGCAAACGCTGAGGTTGAGATCGTGTGAGAGATCAAGCCAGGGTTGCGGAGGACTAGCAAAGTGAAGCAGAGGGGCTTCAAAACCCATGTGAGGGATCAATGGCTCCAGAACCTGAGGGATCAGCTGTGTGAATCAAGGACAGGAAAATACAGCCCAAGGAGAGCTGGGCCTCCTAGGGTGGAGGACACTCTGGAGGACGCTGCACGCTCTGGGGACATGCTGAGGGATATGGCCTCCTGGAGGACCCCAGTCCCCAAGGAGCCACATGTGACATGGCCAGCCAAACCACTGACACTGTCTCTGAGTGAACATTCTCCCCTCAGTCAGGGACATTTTTCACCTTTAATTGAATCAGCAGCTCCCAAATAGAAGTAAACTCACTGTGGTTTGTACATGACTAGCTGCCCCATGAAGTGACAAGCTTGACAGAGGTTTCATCCTTCACTTCACCACACTGATGTATCCCTCAAACACATGTCTTGACTTTTCCCTGCCCTGCCAGGATGAAGAAAGAAAAGAGTTCTTCCAAAGAAAGACTCTTGTCATTTTATATCATATGTGGTCAAAGTAAGGGAACAGCCACACTGATGAAAAGCCTTCTGTCTCCAGCCTCTGGTATGTTCATGACCCCTTCCCAGATCCCAGACTTTTACAATGTCAGTATTTCTGTAGGCAAAAGGCATCTGAGCATATATTTTTTCCTCTCTTCAGTAGTGGTCAAAAAGAAATTTGGTAAAGGAAAAAAAAGAGCAATATTTTCCCCCCTGTCTTTTAGCTAATGGGTGTTACATTACAAACTGGTGGTTGGAAAGTCACTAAAACACCTTGAGAGTGCTGAGCAGACTCACTGAGATTTTTGACCTTTGCTCAAAGTGTTATTGATCCCAGAAGTTGTGGGTGCCCCATGCAAGATGGGATGCCTGGGAGGCAAAGTGGGAAGTGCTAACACCCAAACACAACATGCTGGTCCTTATTTTGGAAAGAAGGCAGTAATGGTAGTGACAAAATCAGAACTGAGCTCTTTCTGGATCATTCAGAGTTAGACACTCAGGATCAGTGTCTAATCCATAACCTATTGTGGTCTTTAAGAGGAGAGCTCTGTTAATTTCTGTAGCCCTCGGCTTGTGCCCTGAGAGTCAAGTTCCACCACATGCACATGAGTTCTGTAAAGCACGGATCAAGAGGTCATCATTTGAACTCTTAGTTGAGTGTCAGGGTGTAAAAATTAGCAGACAGCTTTGTGTCTTCCAGGTACATGTGCTGTTTTCCTGCATGATGGAGAGCTGCTCAGTTTAGCCCTGACATGATAGCTTTACTGTGATGGAGTAAAAGAGAAAGAATCTAAAACTGCATATCTATATTTTGTTTGCTTCTCTGTGTGACCTACCTGTACCCATAGCAGTTCTGTGACAAAATGAGAGAAGGAAACACACAGACTTCTGGTACTGTCCTCTCTCTGTGATCAGAAGTGCATGCATTGGATATGTGCTTCAGAGGAGTGCAACTGATCTGAAACTGTCACCTCATGTATGCTGCTGGGCCACCCTAAGAAATCCTAGTAAATCCTTCTGTCTTAATTGCTAAGCTCTCCAGGGCATGGAGATATGGACAAAAGTAGCATGTTAAATGCTACATCCCTTCAGGATGTCAGGAAGTCTAAGGACATGAAACCGAGTATTCATTATCACAGACGCATTTCTATTGGAGGCTTGAATGTGCTACACGTTATAAGAAATGCTTTACTGGGATGCAGGAATTGTTTCATTGTTTACAGGGTTGAAGAGTCACCACACTGGAGTCAGCAGGAAGTCACAAGGGAGATTTTTCACTAGCATAAGAAGTGTTTTCTTATGTGGAATTGAATGTTTGCACAGCCCGAGAAGACAATTTTACTTCAAATGGTGATACTGCCTCTTATGTGGTACTCAGTTTGAAGTAATTTTGATGATCCAGTCATTACCACTTGCTGAAAACTGACTCAGCAACCCAATGTGTTGTCTCATGTTAGGAGCTCAGATTAAGTAATTCTCTTCTATAAGCAGGTGGTTTTTTGCAAGAGCATATCCTGGACACCATCCCCAATGCTGTCAAAGTTTAATCCAGAAGTAGGTCAAATCCAGATGGTGAGTCAGGAAATGCTAATGTGTTTTAATTATTAGGCTATTTTTAGAAGGTTCAGCATGTTATATAGCCAGGAAGTGAAGTGGAGCAGAAAGCAAAATCCGAGCTAGATGATTCCCTCTTCGTGAGATAGGGAGATGAGTTATGCATCATTGACACTATTAATGAAAAATAAATTGTGACAGTTCTAGGTCTAAAAGCCGAGTTTCAACACAGAGCATCCACCTCAGAAAGCAACACTTCTTGTTTCCTTATGTCATGTTTCCTGAATCCCAACAATTAACAGACGTTTTCAGTCAGTCCTTCAGTTATCTGTTCTATGTCCTCCATTCTCTCATTATTAGGACACTGAAAATACTGGTTATTTTAACCTTCAGGAAGTTCTTGCGAATGTTTTCTTTGTGACTGAGGCTGTATGAGTAGAAAAACTTGAATTTTTCAGGGCATTTACTCATTTCTGTTAATAGGTAAAAAGATGTAAATAAACATCTGGTACCCCTACCTCAGACTTCTCTTATGTATCACAAGCTCTAAACAGAATCATCCCGAGGCTGAGATTAGGCAGCAATTACTTTAGTGATTGGTGCCGAGATATTTTAAACAACATGTAGATGTATTTGAAAGTCTGGAGCAATAGACCTAGATTACTGGATATCAACTGCAACCCCTGATCATGGTTCCTTTCTATCTGGTGTATGTGGGTCTGGTTCTAAGCTCTGCTACGTATTTCTTGAGTGTGGTCTTGAGCAAATCATCTGCATTCTCTACCCATCATGTGTAGCATAAACAAAACAATACCCTATGCCTCATACCTCTCTTTTAATGTTTATATATGCAATATCTGGCTATAAAATTCTACTCCTGCTTGATACTCCTCAGCGCTACTCTAAAAATAAGAATACTTATTTTCTGAAAATAAAATAAGATAAAATATAAAGATTCCTTGCCCTTTCTCAGCATGCTACCTGTGAATCCAAGCAAAGTCCAACCATTACTGATTTTTTCCATGTAAATGGCAACCTCCATTAAAATTAAATCTTCATGCAGTTATCAAGTAAGAAGAACAGCATAAACCAAGTATAATGCAAACAGTAGAAGAGATTACAATGAATAATCCAGCCATCCCAGGTTTGCTGTCCTCTGCCTACATCCTATCCCTGGAATAATTACAGAGTTTCTCTTAGGGTGAAAAAATGCTCGTCTTGCTGTTGCAAGCATATCATGTTGGATTTCAGTTTTATTTTTAGTCAAGTGGATTTACTGTCTCTTGTCAGTTTATTGTGTTGTGTTAGCAGGGACATTTAAACAGAACAGAGTTTTGCTGGAGCTCCAGTGGGCTCTTGCACAAAAAATCAAAACTCTCGTGCTTGCTTCATGTTCTCATTCATTCAGTGTCTCAGAGCCTGCCAGCTCTGTGGGCAAGCAGCCAGTTTTGCATTTACTACAGGGTTTTGTGTTGGCTGCCAGTCACAAAGGGTGGTGATAAACGGATTTCAGCAGCACCTATTAGGATTAACTGAAGGCTTAAATTCATTTTGAACCCTCTTACTGCCAAAATTAATTATAATAAAATTAATTATGCTATGTTATCCACTGAAGAACAGGCCAAGGTGAGGAAAATACCCACCTGCATGTTTACTGCAGTCTGGAGCTGAAGTAACCGGTGGAATCCATAGAACAGAATCCATCATGGACTCATAAATATAAGGGCTGTTGCACTGCCTGCTTTCAACTGTCTTCAGATTTTGTTCTCAGAGACCTTGTTCTACACACTGACTACAGTTATTCAGGTCTATGAGAACAGCAGCCATGTGGTGATCTGCAAAACAGCTTGGACAGTAAGAATATCCTCATATTTTAGCAAAACCAGTTGGAAACCCATTTACTGTATGGTACGTATTCCAGGGCAGGGCATCTGGGAGAAATATGTTAATAGAAAATCCAGTGACTTGATTGCTTTGCAAGCCAATGAGGTTCTGTCCAACTGACATCTTGTTTGCAGTAATTTAGTCTGGCCTTGTGTTGAAGAGAAGCTGCTGAAAAACAGTGTAACACCAGGTGGAAGCCCTGAAACTCTCTACTGCCAAAGCAACAGATGCAGTAGAACCCACCATGGAAGCACAGAGATGGTGAATTAAGTTCTGCCATGTCCATACAATGTCATAGCTTGCACTAGAGAATAACCCCATTGGATTACAGCTCCCTTTTGAAATTAGGAGTTGGTGTGAGTTATATTGGCAGAATCTGTTCTTGGCTACACAACAGAATACAGGTTCAACACTGATTAAATGACAACAAAATCACAATGTCTCAGTATACAACCTCTTACATTTTGTGTCCTCTTCTGTATTCTGATAGGGTGTGAAGCCCATCTACAACATAAAAGCAATCAAATTTCCTTGATCAGAAAGCCTCTAACTGAAGGGAGGAGTATTGTTTAAAAGATGGAGGAAAGAAAGGACAAAAAGTTTAAGAAAAGCCATTTTATAGAAATATTAATTAGAAAGTAATGAAATATCACTCCTTCCTGCTGCTCCACAATCTAAACCAGGCAAGGAATTTGTGTATTTTGACTGTTTCAGGGAAGGTTCTGATTAATTTATCCTTTCCAAAAGTTCAACAATAGTGCCTACTGTAACAAAAAAATCAGTTCTTAAAAACTACACTCAGTAGCTTGCATTCAGGGCTATCTTACTTCATTCATTTCAGATCAAACACTGCTCTGCTCATTCTGGTTCAAGCTACAAACAATTCTGTATTTTTCTTGCTACTGCCTGCCTGCCCTTAACTTGCAGAGAAAAATCTTTCTTATCTCTCCTGCAGAAAAACATGGTTATTGGTAGATATTTAGACTTACTTGCCTTTTGAAAATCAAATTACAATGCTTTGCCAACTAGTCGTGTATTTCTTGGAATGTTGCTACAGAGCATATCTTCACTGAGGAATTTTTTTTGTTGTAAAGGTAGATTTAGAAATATCCATAGAATCAAAGCTCGGCTCATTTGTGGTTTTTTTCTTCTTTCGACTAACTATATGTTTTACTGACAGAGAAAACATTCCAAATGGGCGAAATACTGGGAAACCAGCTTCAGGCAAGGAGCTTGAAACATGTATCAGAAACATTAAAGCCAGAACTGTATTAACTATGGGTTCCCTCTCTATTCATCAAGGAGGCAGATGTGCTTTTGGAGTTATTCAGTCCAAATATGATTTGAATCTTTATAGAAAGTGTAGGATGGACTAAATTCTTAGTTTATGGCACCTCCTTACCAGAATTCCCCAGAGTAATTCTTGAATCACTTCATAATGCTCAAAGTCTTAGAAGAAATCCTTATAATCAGGTAGACTTACATTAGACATTAATAGCATAACTCCTCCATATTCTCCTTTGTCTTCTTCTCACTTCTTTTCATTACACTAGTGACCATTTTTTCATGCCCTCTTGCAAGTGTGCATGTTCATCTATTTGTGCAGAACCTAGAAGTGGAATACTGATGTGGATGCACCATTAGGTCTGACTCACAAGCACCTTTTTAAGTTCTTGTGACATTTGGCTTCTTCCATCCATCTGAAAGTTTTCTGAAGGTCATTTACAGATTTCAGTTAGAGAGTGAATGTCTTGACAAGGTGGTTTGGAGGTGAAATTGTACAGTACCTCGGTAGCTTGGGTAGTTTAATTCCAGATAAGAAGGTCAAGATGACAGCTTCTGAAAATGAAACCAGGAATTAGTCATCTGCTACGCCAAAGATTCCAGGGAAGATGACCACCCAAAACTGTGCAGCATGCGGTGTAGGAGTGGATTATATGGCCCAAAAGAAGACACTAAATATCAATAGGGCAGGGATTCCTGGGTGATATTTCTTGCTGCCAGGAATGCAATTCTTTGAAGTGTCATTGCTGCAAAATCCCAACATTTAAACAAGGCAGCAGGGTCAACGCATAAATATCCTGGAAACTGACCCAGTTCAGAACAAAGAAACACTCTGTAATATTAGCAGGATCTAATTGAACCGCTTGGCTGTAAGCAAAGCAATTAACAATGTAAGAAGCAATTATGCCTGATGTTCAGTTAACAACAAAATAAACATGATAAAATATGTCCACAACATTTTGAGTCAAAACCTCATAGAGAGTTACCATGTGCTCTTATGTCTTCCTCTGTGCAAGTAGTGCATCGTTAGCAAAGTATTATCCACGTGTTTTACACCACCCTCTAATTGCACAGGAGGCAGTTAAGAAGATCAAAGAGCTCTATTAACAACAGATAACCATAGAACAAATATGATTAAAGTAATTACAGAAGGAAGTAATCTGCTAATTCTTAATGATTCTGAGGACTCAGAGAGGAGCTTTCAAAGTGATTCTCCTCACTGGAAATCAGGGTGTTACTGCAATGGACTGAAGTGATATTTTGGGTTTCAAAGTGTGAGCCATTTTCCTATAGGTGTTTTCTCTTATGCCTTCCCTCAAACATCATACTCACTTGTGACATGATTCAGAAGCGGAAACATCCTTACCACAACAGTTACCAACCTTTCTTTTCTCCCCCTCCCTTCCCCCATCTTTTGCTGCCTGGCAAAATTTTCCAGCCCTCTTTAATTTCCAACCAGGACTTACTTTTCCCTTCTAGATAGCCTGTCGAAACAAATGTATGCAACTTTCCTCACACTTCCTTTCCCTGCACATCCTTTCTATCTTATCAACTAGGACTAGAGATGATTTTTCACTCTTTCCACTCTTCCCCCTCTCACTCTACCCTAAAACTTCCTCCTCCTTTTTTTACCTCACCTTTTCACATCAGACGTCCTACCAGCATTGGCACTAATAAGCCTTTCCTTTCTGTTCTTCTTCAGTAGACAATTGAGCAGCTAATTTAGAATTAAAGGGAGATAGAGATATGTTTATCTATACTGTGAGGGGGTTTGGAAGTCTTCCTGAGAACAGAACCTTTTAAATGTGCATCTTCTGTGTTTCTCCTCTTTTCTCCCTTCCCCTGGCATTGCTCCTCTTTTGCTCTTTCCTGTCTTCACTGGCACCAAAATATGCTTGGCCTTGGTGTCTTCAAGTACTGAAATGCAAGTTCCTCTACAAATCATTGTTTGACATTACACAGCTTCTAATAGTGTGTGAAGCTTCACTATACCGCTTTGCTGTTGCCATTAAGGATCACACCTAGAACCAATGGGAAAGCTCATTGAATCTTTCATGGTCTGAAACTAGTACGTTTTGCTCAGCTATAATCAACATACTTATTCAAAACTCGTGTCGTACCTTCAGAGATGCACCGTGCACACACAGAAACTATATTTTCTCTAAATTTATCTAATCCTTGCTCTCTAACCTCTTTTGCTTTTTATTCTCTCCTTTTCAGCTGCTTCTTAAAAATTTAATTCCCTAGTATCTCAAATCACTAAAGTATTTCTTCTCCAGGCCTGAGATCTTGTCTCTGTTACATCCAAAAGACCAGTGCTATCCCAGTGTGAACACTGCCTTTATCAAGACTAATGCCAGAAGGCTAAAAATAACAGAGGCCAGATTCCTACATTTGTATTAGCACTCAGTAAATGACTGCTTTTTTCCAAAATTGTTTACATGCCCAGCAAGTCCAGCTCCTCCAAAAAAGCCATGGCCAATTATAATGCCTTCCCAAAAAAACCAATGATGAGGAATCTGTTTTGTTGAAAAGACAGTATGAAATCAGAAAAAATCATGTCATGCTTAAGCATGTCCATCCAAGTAAGAGCATAAGTACATACGGAACGAGTAACTGGTCCAGCGTGAATTACCATCCTCCCATGACATATTGCTGAATGCTCTGCGTCTAGTAATGATGGCCATGTTAATGAAAAATACCCTGGATCTTTGTTACGGAAAACTTAAAATATCATTTTTACTATCAATTTTTTTAGATTTTCCTTTACTGTTGAGTAAAGGAAATTTTTTTTTTTGTAAGATCTCCCTGAAGGAAATCAGTGTCTTTTGGAAATCAAATATTTAAATTTGACAAAAATCACAGTGTTCTGTATCTGTTCTTAATTTCTAAGGTGTCCAGCTTTGTTACATTATCTGTTCTTTGCAGTTAGAACTTCCTCCCTCTCCTAGTAACACAGAGATGGCATTGTCTTCTCCACTTAAAGGTGGATAGCAAGGTAAAAGACATACTTCTTATAGTCACAAACAAAAACCACATATTCCTGAGACTATACTATCTCCTGATTTTCACCCCAGTTGATTGGTAACTAGACACTCCTTGCTGCCTTTTAGATAAACTATTGCTGTCACAGCACCTGTTTGAAGACCTAAGACTGCAGGAGTAAATTTCTAAAGGAATGTGGGGGATAATAGTTTCCAGGTAAGGACAATTGCCAGGATCATCCCTAATTGATTATCTGATGTGTAATTGTGTCATATTCACCCTGTGCCTTCAGGGCTCTTGATCTGCAGGGTGCTCTGGGAGAAATTTTCTCATTAGAGAGTCACTTCATTAGAAAGTTTCGCTTTATGTAGGCTGGGCTGTGCAGGGAGGTGCCTTACAGTAGCAGGCAAGGTTCTTTATTAAGAGCTAATGAACTTGTACAAACAAAATTGTCTGTGCAACTGGGTGAGGAAAGCCTGCCCATTGCTCATGTGGGGTATATTTAGCAGGCTATTTCAGGCTCTGAATCAGGCCATTAACTTGATTGTGCCTCAGAGTACCTGAAGTCAAAGCCTTTGTCCTCCAAAACCCAGATGGAAAGAGAAAAGTGCTTCCAGAGGGCAATTCAAAGCACTTGCTTTGGGTACCTATAAGCTGTAGGTGTAAGCAGGGTAAACCTTTCTTTTCCATCCACATGGATTTTGCAAAGTTTGGTGAAAGTCTCTGTAGATTCTAACAAAGATGGACAGGAGAAGCTCAGCCATCTGGTACGAGGCAAGACCACACCTGCCTGACCAATTTTCTTAGAGAGGAGTGTCCTGCTCCGTGGGGTGTGTGTGGAACATCAACGGTTCCTGTTACTAGAGGGCATGAGGATTTCTGTCCTTACAGAAGCACAGAGTTCCTGCGGGGGGAAGAGATCCATTGAGATAATTGATCCATTAAGATCAAATCCCTGCAGAGTTGCCTCATATTTACTTCCATTTCCTGTTTGATAGGCAAGTTAGTACCACTGTCCCTTGACTAAATCTAGGGGCACTAAACAGACAATTATACTTTTTCTACATCAGGTTCTTAAAATCTGTGTGCTGTGTCCCAGGCAGTTTGTGGGCTTTTTAGGAAAGGGGATGAAACTGAGGGGGAGGGAGAGAGGATAGGAGAGAGACTATGGGAAGTCTTGTCTATGCATTTCACTCCTATTTTCTGATAAAACTAACAAGCATGTAAGCTTTAGGAATGAAATTACTACAGATATTCTCTCACTCTTTAACTCCCTACTTCAGCTTTCTACTGAAAGGCTGGCATTTCTTTCCAGGATGTTTTTAAGGTAGTTGCTTAATTAAACTTAGAAAAGACAGATTGCTACAGTTGTGCTGGTTAGTCTGTGGCTTTCTGCCCTACTTTTTCTCCACGAAGGTGAGTATTGTTGACTTTGCTTATAATTTAAAATTTTTTTTCAGAATATGTGTTTTCCCATTCCCCATGCCATGAAGCTTGAGTAGGAAAATGGTGCGCTCCATTTCCATTCCTTCATGTGTTGTGCTTCAGCTGTATTTCTGTGCAAAGCTGTGAAGAGTGGGTGGTGACAGACAGGAGATGTCTTAACTGAGATTTTTAATATTTATTTTTTATAAAAGCTTTTATTCATGCTTAATTTGGACTAAGTGGAAGCTAATAGATCAACCAAGCCTAAAGATCCCATAGCCAAATAAAATATACAAAGCTTGAAGTTAATAGCTATTTTTATAGCACATGTTGCTACTAAAAGAAATAGTGTGTCCTTTCAGCTAATTCTCTAACCTTTATTTTAGGCACATGAATAAGATTCCTCATTTTAAAACAATGTTTAGCCTTCAACAAATTTCCTTCATGCCATTGTGACTTGATAGGTTCTTAGCATGTAGAATGAACAGGTGATTTATTCAGGTGCTTGAAACCATAATCCTGCAAAGATTTATTGTTTTAAAATCAAGTTTAAGACTTCATTGTGCATTCTGAAGCCAAATTTCTGAGTTTTTCTTTTCAATGTGTTGGTGTTTGGATTAACCAATGGGTTTAACTTACCTTTATTGCCAGTTTGCGACATTTAACGCATATAAGATAGTCCCTAATAAATAACTGCAATTTTATTAGCTGAATAGTTAGAAGGACATGACTGATAAGAAAGATGTCACATAAATCAGTAGCAAAAATGACCGACTTTGGAGGCCAAACATAGCAAAGCCTTAAATCTCTGCATCTTCTATAGATTTATTTATAAATCAATACACAAATCACAGCTGGGAAGTTAGATTCAAGAGTAATTAACTTTAGATCAAACTGTCTTGATACACTGTAAAACAGCCAGAACTTTGTGAACATAATTAACTTGCATATTGTTTTGTATTCTACCACAGCACCGACTAGTTTGAAGACAGGTTTCTTCATGTGAAAACTGTCGCTTATATTGAAGTGGTGAAGTAACACAACAATGGAGAGTAACTGCATAATGAACACAGAAATGTGAACATATCTCTAAATTTTATCTATTTTTCTTCTAGAAATTTTTCCTTCACTTTCACGTGTTTTTCTCAAAGTCACTAACAAAGGAGAAATTCTTGGTACAGAGATGATCTTTTCTGTGGCTATTCTTTTCCTTGCTGTTGATCTCTTTCCTTCACAACCCCCACTTTAAAAACTGAATGTCTACCTGAATGCCTATATATATATTTTTTTTTTTTTTAAGTGGGATATAAAGGGCGAAATGGAAGTTTTTACATGCCAGAATCTAGCTATGTTAGTGGGAAAGTGAAATAGGTTAAATCAAATTAAACCTAGTCTGATTATCATCTTTTAAAAGTAGGAAAATATTCTTGTCAGCTACTGGAGAAGTACTAAGATAAAGCAAGCACAAAGCTAATTTTCTAGGTATTGTGAGTACCCAGAATTTCAAAAGAAGTAAATATGTTGATGAATATCTCAAAGTGAACCTATTTTTGCTTTTCCTATCATCACACACAAAAGCTTGGGCAAAAGAAGATATGTTGAAAGCTATGCCTACATTTTACATTCTGGAATTGTCTTTTCCTGCAGTTATAAAATCATATTACCAGGGTTGGAGATGAAGTCTTAATTTCACTTTCTACTGGTTGTACTTCAAAATTTACTTTGAGCTTTTTGTGCTTAGCAGCTCTTCATGATAACTCAAATGCTTCCTCCTAGTAGTATAAGTGTTCTCTTAAGGAAAAACCCCAACTGAACAACAGCAACAATAACAAAAAACACAAACAAAATCCTGTACCCCCAAATTCCAACAGAACTCAACTTCAAGATTTTAAAGAGTAATACGTTTTCTAGCATAAAGGTTTTAACTTGTTTGGTAAGGAAATGCGCAAAGGGCAGCTGTGTGCTTGCAGTACTCACAGCCAAGCTGCTGTGAGTATCTCTCAGCTCTTTCTGGAATTCATGGAAAATATGCTAAATGTGTATTCTCTGTGATTTACTATTACCATTTTCTTCATGCAGTTCATGAAGCGTTGTCACACAAAAAAGGCCTTGCACTGATGCTGTAAGAGCACTCAGCACAGAGCACATCCCAAAATAACAGAATATTAATGAGTGAGTGAATACATGTAGGAGAACATCACTCACTGCTGTTTCCTCTAAGAGATGTCTGATACATTTTCTGTCTTCTCCAGAGCTAAAAGGGAAAAGCAGTTTAGGGTCTGCATGAGTTGAAAGTGTAACTCGCTCATTTGGTGTAGAAACTCCAAAGCAGGGGCCAACAAGTGCAGTAGGCAGAGAAATTAAGTATCTTGAATTGCTATTTCTACCAAGTTCTGGGCAATTATCTCTCTACCTATGGAAATGATTTAAACTTCAACTCCAGGCAGAAAATATGCTTTTCCACTAATCATATGGTTTCCTTCCTAAGGAACAGAGGTTTTGTCCTAAGGCACATTTAACGAAAGTTAACAATTTGGGCTATCTCCCAAAGGTGAACATTTATTCACACATCAGGACTTGAAAGAAAACTGCTCTTTAGTGAGGTCTGTCATAATGCACTTGTGGATCTGGGATAGGCATTCTGGATGAAAAATTTGTAATTTAGTTTATCATTCATAAAATTTTGTTTGTCAAGTGAAAGATGAAGAAGGTGAAAGGGCTGCATTACAGCAGTGTGATGGTGTCTCTATTTGCTGTGCATCTTTACTTGTGCTTCCTGAGATATTTACCACATTAAGAGTTAACAGGCACTCTAAAGAAATGCCAATGAACAGTGGGAATTTCTGAGAGGAGTGACAAACTTGAGAGAGCATGACCCTTGAGCCTGGGTGATGTGGAATGCTGGGAGTTTAAAGTTTAAATAGTAATGATTATTTTTCAGTAATGTTCCATTTTCCAGAGAAGTAAAGTCCTTTAAAAAAATCCACAACCTTTGGCTCATAAAGAACTTTTTCTCTGTTGCATCATTCCAGTACTTGGATATAAGCACTTAAATCTTCAGGAAGGCAAAAAGTACATTTTATATTTTGGAAAAATAGCATTGAATGTTTTTGGAAAGATAGCATTAAATGTTCTAAATAAAAGCTGGAGATCTGCATGCTCTATGCTGTGGACACGAGAGCAAGATTGGTAGTTCACAATGTTAAAGTCAATTGCAGTGAAGGAAATGTCTCTTGGTCAATAAGGTGGTAGGATAAAATGCAGGATAAAAACGGGGTGATGGCATTACATGATAGACAGAGGAGAAAGTCTAAGAAATGTTTTAGCATTCAGTCCAGAAGGCACAGTCAGAACGTGTCCTCCCCAGGAGTTAACAGAACTTCTGAATAAAGTGTCCCGTTGCATCAGAACATGCTGAAGATTGTCTGCTGAAACACGTTAGTGATTGCATGGATGGAAGTGGGCCCATGGGACTGAGTTCACATCCTGCTGATGAAGGACTGACATCACTGGAGTAAAAAATAAATATACTCACCACATGTTTTTCCATCACTGAGAATGTAACACAATTTTGTGACAATTATTATCCAAGACTTACCCACAGCATTGCAAATGGTGATCTGCAGACACACGAAGCATAAGGAGCAATAGCCTTTCGAAGCACTAGTCGTTAATTTTTTGTTAAGTTCATTGATGTTACAACACAGTAATCTTCCAGCCTCCTGTGACATATCTTAGCCCACGGTGGAAGACTGACATGTCTCCTGAAGACCACTTTTTCAAAAGCTTCAAATAGTATTCAGCATTTTTATTGCTAAGGGAAGAAAAATATAAGGTGGGGCATTGAGAAACAAAAGCATTCTGGTCCAAATAATGTTTTTTGAAAAACACTCCTGAAAGGTGAATGGAGAGTGATTTATTTGATGGTAGGATGTCACAGATTATCATCCCAATTCCATTTTTTCTGTTGCTACAATACTTGGTAGAAATTTTTGTCAGAAAGGAAACAACAGTTTTAGGAGGCTAAGGCCTAATTCAAACTGATGACCTTGTCTTTACCTGACTACAGCATCTGCCTCTGACAATTAAATGGAGAATATTAGAACTCCTCAGTTCCAATCAGTTGAGGCAGAAAAGAAAAGTATCTTTAAGTGGGCATTAATCTCTTCCTAAATTACTGTTGTAGAGCTTCTGGCAATAGATTTCCTTAGATGGAGATGAATTATTTTACCATTGAGGCGTCAAGATTGCTATAGTTGAACAACAGATAATAATGTTAAATGAAATCTTTCTTTAAACAATCTCTAGGAACAGCAAGAGACACAAATAACTGTTTAAAAAATGGAATGGCACTTAAAAAAATGTGGACTGGTGAGAAAAATTGTGGCTGTCCCAGGAAATCTACATGGTAGTTTGGCTGTCTTCATATTCCACATGAACCATATACATCTAAGAAATTTCAGTTTCATCCACAAGACACACACCATTTTTGGGCTTGTTTTCACTTGTGCATTATTTAAAGAAATATTGAAATTATAATTCAGATTATCAATTCTTCTTTTTTTTTCTGTTTACATGTTGACATATATGTAGATGAGCTGTGCAAATAATAGATTCTTCAATTCTCCAGCTGCATTAACAATTGCTTTTGATCCTGGCAAACATTTTTCACTGTCAAACAATAAAGAATATTAATTTCTCAAAGCTTTGTTTATTTGTTTATATGACAAATTTTGTTCATTTAGCTCACTGCTCAAATAATATTTTGATACTTTCTACATTGTCTAAATTGTTGAGGTTAAACAATGCACTCTCCATTTTCTTTGCAAAGCAGCCAGTCAGCCCCAAAAGCTGCCTAGAAATAATATCCTTAGCCTATATGATGCTTATTTCTTTACCCAGACTACACAAGCTAACCACACAACAGGCATATCACCCAAAATAAAACACGCCAGAATTTGCTGCTAATTTTTGTTGCTTTCAAACTGTGTTTTGCAGCACCCCCTCACTGGAAATAGAGTTTGCTAGAGTTAGGAATAGGATGTGAAATTCAGCCTGGGTGAAACAATGAGTTTCCGTTTTCCTTGTCTTCCCCCCACTGGCAGGTCTTGCTCTGGGGTATCCCGGGAATGTTGCTGTGGGACATTTTTAGCCTTTTGCCAGCTGAATGATAATTGTTTCCTATCTCTGAGTCTTGAGTTCCGTGCATCCCTCCTCCTCCCCCACGCCCTGGATTGAAGCTCTGAGCTTCCTGTGAGGTCTCCGCAACAGCCCCAAGGGCCTCTTCTGCTACCATATGTATGTAATCACAAACTGAAAACTTTTCTGCTTCTTAAAACACAGGGCTGCCATGTGAGATAACTATCTACAGATAGCAGCCTCACACTGAAAAGCCTTCAGATCCACCCCTCTGCTGATTTTTTAAAATTGTCCCTTCATGCCTTTTTTTTTTCCTTTTTCTTTTTTTTTCCTTTTCCTTTTTTTTTGTCACACACACTGGTATTAACATAATGAATGAGAAATAGTAATTGATTAATTATATCAGGACACGATTCCACCTTAAGAACTTACCAGCGTGCCAGACCTTCTCCACACTAAGAAACACACAGCAGTGCATAACCAAAATCAATTTACCTGCCCAGCTGAAAGCCAGGAGAAGCCACTTAAACTGGTAGACAGAATCTAAATTATTTTATGTCTATTGTATTCATATTCACCTGAATGTGTATGAATGTATTTGCAGTGCAAGGACCTCAGAGCTCTTAGAGCTCTGAACCACAAGCACTGGAATTCTGGGACCAACTGAAGGGCGTGAGGTTATTTTAAGGGTCTTCTGGAGCCCTGTGTGCTATTGCAAGGGTGTTTTTGTTGCTCATGATCCACTCATGATGGAACATGTTGCTCATGTTGCAGATCCACTGTGGTTAATAGGCTGCTGCTGGAAAATGGAAAGCAAAAAATGAAATTAAACTTCTAATAATTCAAGATAAAAAAAACAAAACACAAAACACACCAAAAAACCCAACAAACCACAAACCAAAAAACCAAACCAAACCAAACAAAAAAAAACCCCAAAAAACCAACCAAACAAACCTAAAAACCTCAAACAAACAAACAAGCTGAAATAAAACCTGTGATGGTTCATTTGCTTCAAGGAAAGCCAAAACTCACGGCAACGGGGTTGTAGCCCCAGAGGAGCATCTTCAGCTGGGGTGTGACCCCCACTGGGTAGCTCTGTCTGCAAGCTATGACAAAATAAACATAATTTTTTTGTGAAACAGATGTAATTTTGTTTTCATACAGTGGTTGAAATCAACTCTGTCAAACTGAGAGGAAGAAACTAATTTAAAGTCTGGCCAAATAAATGCCATTTTTTTACTTATAAAAGGACCTGGGTTTTAGTCTATCATTCCTTCTCTTAGTTAAGTGATATCTCAAGATAACAATAACAACAACTATAATTACAATAATCCTCTTTCCCAAAATTTTTGCCATTTAATGAAGTAAGAGTAGTTTGCTTCCAATTTTTAAATATGGGTCAATGTAGTGCAGCCAGTCTAGCTAAAGCTGTGGCCTATTCATTCTAATAAACCCAGAGTAAGTTACTTCAAATAAAAAGTATAATCTACCTATTATTTAAACCAGTGCTAAGAATGTTACATCAACTATCCCCCTAATCTAGGAACATTTCAGGATTTCATCTTGAAAAAAAGGAATGAAGTGGAGAGGACAACATTGTTCCTAGAAAATGGAGATCACAGGGTTAATTAATCCCTGAGCCAGCACAGGTTGCCTTTGTGAGCGTCCTCTGACTTGGTTTGAGCCAGATTTCAGATTGCCTCATCTTCCACTTCTTCTTTATTCAAATTCTTGTAACCTAGAGTAAGGAGGGTGAGGGTGTGGTGGTGTTTGGGGTTTTTTTGTTTGTTTGCTTCCCCTACAAAATGTGTGACTCTCAATTAAGAACTTACATAAGGTTCGCATTTTAAAGCATGCTCAACACTCCCACTGACACTCTTCCTAAGAAAAAAGTCTTGCTCAAACTGGGCAAAATAATGATTTTCCCATCAACAGCAGTACAATTTGTGTTGCAAATGTAACTTTAAATATATTTACACTTTCATCCTTTTCATGACATGATTTCATTAAGCATTTGAATGTTTTTTAATTGTTTAAAGTGTTAGACATAGATTTTTTTTGATGGTTTAACCCCCTCCCTCCTCCTGCCCAGCCCAGGAAAAATGCAATTTTTTGCTTTGCACATATTTTTCCTCTTCTTTATATTATGTCAACATTCCCCTTTAACAACTTTGAAAACACAGGCTCTTTTTGGAGTTATTTCCATCAGTATAACTGAGCGATGAAGTGATTCATGAGCACTGATAACTAACAAATTTCATGAGTACAGCTATTTCTTCCCATTGGTAACAGTCACTTAGTGATGGAATTAGGCAGTGAGAGATCCAAGGGCAAATTTTGGTTTTGAATAATTTGACTTATTTATAAACCAGATGGCAAGTTTTAATTTAACTGGCTAGTTGTTTGGTGTGCAGATAGAATTGTCTTATTTTCTCTGGAAGTCTTTTATTTGATATTACATGCTGCTTTCAGCCTTGTGACAGGACCTTTGACTTTCTGTAACTTTAGGTTTCCCTGTAAATTGGAAACTTAAGGAAAAGACCAAGTTTTTTGTCAAGCCACACAGAGAATTTGTTGTCCTCAATGATGCACCAAATTTGGGGACTTCATTATTTTTCTCTGAGTTTAGAACATTTACATAAAATGATTAATAGTGCTGGTAATAGTCCTGCTAATTCAAAATATTATAAGCAACAGGTATCTCTTGTTAAAAAGATGCTTCCAGTTAAAGAGAACATTATTGAATAGGAAATGCCAATATTTGAAAGTGGATTTTCATATATCTATGTAATTTGATTCAGTCCTCTGAAGGAGAAGTCACTGAAGGAGCACATTCCCACTTGAAGAGCATTAACTCCAAGATTGTTGTCATTAAACTAATCTTTCCTTATCTTCTATTTAGCAGAAGGAATTCCTCTCCCAGTTGGAACTGCCAGGTTTCTCTTAGAAACTCTCCTTGCAGAGGAGACCCTGAAAGCCTAAATTCCACAGAGTGTTTTGTCTTGCTAATGACTTCAGAGCACAATTGGATGCCCAACTGTGCATCTTTGTACTTGGGCTGGTTTGGGACTGATTTGTCCACAGGGGGAAAGTAGACAGCTACAATTATGTCTGAGGGAATCCTCCTCAAGCATGTGGGGGACATAAGCACCACTGCTCTAGCAAACAGTGCTCTCTCTGCAAAAGGCAATGGCTAAAGAAGGGGGTTAACAATGGGATGAAAGGTTTTCTCTGAAGTCATTAAACTGTGAGGAAATGGTGAGGGTCATGAATTGTTACATAAAAGGAATTAATGAGCATGAGGTGGGAGGTAAAGGTATTAATGGGAATCTGACACCTAAATTATAAAGCAGTCAAGCTCCCAGACCAGCAAACTGTCTGCATTTTCATAGCAGGTTTATATTTTGATGATCAGATAGTTGGATTTCAGTGTTTTCAAGTATTTCATATTGGCTTTAACCATACACCTGTTAAAACTGTGAAGACATATACCAACTTATTCACACTATGCAGTGTTCATATATTTGTCTGTAAATGTCCGTCCCTATTGATTTCCTCAGGAAAAGAAAGGTCAGAGGAGCACCCTGAACCAGAAAGGCCCTTGTAGTCAGATTAGGAGTACAAAGCAGAAATTTGAATGAGTCCAGTGATACAGCAGCGAGGGAAGAAAGGGAGCACAAGTAAATAGGGGTGATACTATAGACTTCAAATGCAGAAGTAGAAAATAATGTGTATCAATGACACCCACTATACCTCAGGTCAGCCAAGAAAATTACAGTTTATCTTCATGGGGATGTGAAGACACAGAGAGCAAGCTGACTTCAAAGATACTGGGAACCCCTGTCCTGCTACAAATCCTTGTCCTCGTGATAAAGCTCAAAACTGGCAGAAAGCTCCTGAAAATGTGTAATTTTAAGCAGCAGGTACTGGTCAGTGTAGGAGAGAGAACCTTGCCCTATATGGAGTATTTGGGGTCAATAGCAGGGAGAAAGCTGAGCTAGTAGGGCTGTTCTGTTCTCCTCGCTGCCAGGGAAAGCACTAGAGCAGCATCTCTCAGGTACAAGCAGAACTCAGTATTTCCTTCCTTTTTCCTGTCCACCATTTAAAATTTGATATTCAAACTCATGGTCTGCTTGCAGTAATTTTTAAACTATCTTGATACCTTCCTAACCAGCAGCACAATATCCAGGGTACATATATAATCTCTCAGAATTGCCCACGGTTTGAGAGCACCAGTTGGGATACATCACAGGCATCGGAGATTTTACCAGGACGTGCTAATTTTTTGCTGTCAAGTATTGGTGCTGGAAAGGGCTCACTTGCACAGAGGACTCCCCTTAGCTGCAGGCTAACAAAGCTATTGAATATAGAGCATATTTATTGTTGTGGCTTGAAATACGATTAGTGGGAAAAGACATTTTTAAAAATTTCTTCCAGGTGGCATAAAGCCTTGGGGTTTTGTTTTGTTTTTTTCTCTTTGCTAATTTTAAAAAAGTTTGTGGTTTAGGAATTAAAGACCTAATTAAGCTGCATGTCAAACCCAACAAAATACTAACACAAGCGATTCCTTCTGACAAAAGAGCCTTTCAGATTGGGCTTTAACCTTGTTTAAGCATCAAATGACAGGTCTTCTGAGAAACAACTTGTCTTAAAATCAGTCTAGCAGTGACACCACTAGCCCTTGAAAATCATCAATCTTCTTCTCCCCACAAATTAATGTATAGCTAATAAAAATTATGGCAAGGAACTTGCAACCATTCTCACTGGTAGGTGAGCTGTATACACACAATATATAAGAGAAGCAATCAATCAGAGGGCTTAAAATACAGCATGAAAAGTCCGAATAATAGCTGGGGCAACTTGTAGCATATGAGAGGATGACAAAGATATTCTGTGCAGTATTTTTAACTGTCTTAAGAAACCTTGGAAATGGGGAGAAAAATATATTTTTCTCTCTTAGGTCTCCAGAGGAATTTTCATGCTGGCCGTCTTCCTCAAAGCCTGCAGTGAGTACCTGAGGTAGGCAATAAGAACAGCCACGTGCTGTGTGATGGAGACGGGTATGGCTGGTCAGAATGCTTGTGGTGAAGCACTGAAAACGTAATATTGTCCCAGAATACTGCAAAACATCTCACAAAACAAGGACTCTACTGGAAGCACAGAAAAAGGATTCACTTGTAAGTGGACCTGAAGAGTGGAAAAGATGAATAAATAATCTATGATTGGCCTTGGGAATGGGTTCCATCACAGTTATGTGTGACAGCACTGCAAACACGGGAATGGAGGAAGAGTGGTCTAGAGAACTTTCTCCAGGGCATGTGGGGCTGGAGCTATGGGACAGCTGCATGGTAACGCTGCAGAGAGCACAGGGTGTGGGATCTCACTCCATCACTTCACAAAATTCAGGTGGAGGATCTCAGGGTTATGGTAGGCAAGTGGTGCAATAAATACTCAGCCTCAAGCTTTTTCACTACAGTAATTCACCTCTTTTGTTTGAACTGGACTTTAGACACTTCAGAACACATGAAATATTTCTTTCTCTGGGTGGAATAAGTAAAGTTTTTAATTGATATTTATCTTGCACATCTGGACTCACAATGAGCTGCAAGATACTAGTATCAAAATCCAATATTATGGATTTCATTGTTTTCGACATTTCTTGTAGCCATTTTCTTTAAATTAACATGACACATCCATAAAATTGACTGTTTCTCTAATATGTATTTGAATATCTGTTCTCATTACAAAAATATTTGCACTTAATTTTTCTAATCTACCAGTGTATATAGCAAAACTCTTTTTTGTCTCTTCTTTATTGACAGATGTCAAGAACTGGTTTGCTCAGTTTCATCAGCAGTTAACGTTTTTTACTTACATTTCTAAAGGAGTGCTATGATCTAAAAATTAAGGTATTGTTCTACATTTAATCAAAACACTAGACAAACCTTGTAATTTTTTTTCTCAGAAAATACTGGTTTACTTAATGCAAGGAAAAGCAGGGTGCAAAGAAAATATAAGGTGGAGGAAAATGATAAATTGGAGCAAATATCCCAAAGAACATTAAGCAATGAATTTTTAAAACTAAAAGATGTTACTAGAAGCTCACTTTGATGGAATATAGATTTTTTGATTGATAAAACTTCATATATAAAAATGAGAAGTTTATTTAAGAAAATTCTCATAGACAGGATTTGCATGACAGAGACATTGATGATTAGTGGTACTGAAATATGATTGAATGATAGGAAGGCTGAATTGGGACTCAAAATTATTACAAACTGGAATTACAAATACTGCTAGAACACAGGACCAAAAAATGGAATAAATCTGGATATGAATCCCAAGTCACAGTGAAACAGTAATTGGTTTGCTATCACATTCCAGAGCTAAGTTATTAGGTACTTGTGGCTGAAGGACATCAAAGCAGTAATTATAGTTAATCAAATAGCCTTAATTGTGACTTATACAGTAGACTATTAAAATATTATATCAAAATAAGGCTTATAGAAACATTCTCTTCACACCTTGGCCAGTTGTTAGTTCTAGAAGAAAAAATATGGTGGTTTTGATTTGGCCTTTAGTAATACATGAAGCAGTTTCAAACATAAATTAAATTACTACATATTAGGAAAACAGCATATACATTAAGCTAAGATTTTTTAAAGAACGGTGATACTAAAATTAGGGAGAAGGTACTAATCTGCTTTACTGCATAGAGATTAGGGTCAACTGTATCATCTGAAATACAGGGTAGTGTAAGAACTCACCTTCATTAGAGTCCCTAAGTGCAACAGGAAAGCTTTCCCTAGGCAGCAAGATACCCAGCATTCATCTTTGCAACATGCTGGGTTTTCTTCACACGGCTTACTAAGTAGGATTTGTACTCTCCTTACAACCTTGAAGCACAAAAGGGAAAAAGGAGAGTTGTTACTTTTATATTCAATTTTATTCATAGAAGAATGAATTTATCTCAGTATTGGATTTTTGTTCTTTTTTTTTCATTTCATTCCAATGACTCTCCTCAGATGTTAAGGAATCACCGTATTTTTCTTCAGCTGCCTTTTTTTTGTCCCTTAAATATTTCACTTCTTATTCATCAAGAAGTGATGACTGTGTAAAACCTGTGGGGTTTTTTTCTTTTATTTATCAGTTTCACGCTCTTTGACAATGACCTTTTGTATGGGATTTTTTAATCAGTCAGTAGTAGAAAGTTTGAAAAGTCCAATTCCCAGGGAAAAAGAAAACTACCTGGTAGAGAACACCTACTTTTTCCTTTAGAGAAAGACCCTCTATATTTTTCATACCAGGATGCTCAGAATTAGTATATAACAGAGTCAAAGCAAGGTCAAACTTTGATATGCTGAACTAATTTGTTCAGTTTTAGACTTTAGATTATGCTTCAGTTTCTTTCTGCTCTGTTCCCCATACCTCTTATCTTCATCTACATTTTATTTTTTTTTCCTTTCTTCGCTAGGAAACTGCTAACTTGGTTTCAGTAGGATTATTGGTGTCTTCCTTGTAGAGATGAATTCTGAAATCTCTTCTTCCATTTCCTACCCCCCACCTCCCTTTTTAAAAAGCGTCTTTGATTTCCACTGCTCCCAAGGATGGAGGACTGGGAAAGGCTGGATGGAGTGCTGACCTGAGGGCACACCTTGACGTAGGCACGTATGTATTGTTATGACATTAGTTCCATGATCTAAAAATTATTTAGCTGCCATAATTAATTTCTTAGATAAAGTGAAGTAGTCGTCTATTCCTTTGTGATATTGACAAATTAATTTTCTAAGAAATGCAAATATCTTGAAATAAACACCCGAGGGGTCCTTTTCTGTGCTGGAAATTCTTGATTTGGTGCCAATTTTCCGTCTTCTGATACTGTTCCCTTACATTAATGGTTTCTTGCAGATCTTCCACTGACATCTTAGAAACTCAGGAGCTCTTTCACACAACTCTGTGGAATAAGGCTTACACGTGGCAATGTAATTTAAAATGTGCTTATTTCACTGCTTTGGCTATTGTTCAAGCATTCCTGTCCATGTGCACTAGAAGTGTTTAGTCAAATTTTCTACAGGCTGAAGCTTAGTAGAACTTAGGCAGACAGGATCACTCAGTGCCTGATGATGATAGGAAATTTATTCTCTCTTAAAATAACTTTGATTTTTATCAAGGCAAAAACTATGGCCATTCTTGAGACAAGATATGTCTTAGGAACTAAGACATCTTAGCAACTATTAGGAACTGGGTTGATTGAGAGTCTAGAGTATTTTCCTCATGGGTCCTTCAAGTTTTGTCTTAGTGACTCCAAAAATACGTGAATATATGTATTTATGTAGGCATGTGTGTATATATATAGATATATATATTTGTGGGACTATACATATATAAAATATACATATGCATATTTGTGGAACTCTATATATACTATATACAGTTTATATTTAAGAAAACATAATTTATTAAATTAAATTCTAGGTAAGTGGCTAAGTTTTGACTGGGGAGAAAGTGCTAGAGACCCACGAATCAGGACATAATACTACTGGATTCTATTATGCTGAAGAATAATTTTTGTGATCTTGGACAAAACAATGACAGGTACTCAGAGTCAGGTGATCCTGTAAAACTGTGTAACCTCTGTATTTTATGACTATGGACCCTAGTCATCTATCCTAACTAGACTTTTACAATACATAGGAAAAATGAGTTTGGAACAGGAATCTCATAAAACAGTGGTTTCCACTACCAAGAGGGCATTCATTACAAGAGATCCAGACATTTATGCTGAGGTGTCAGTCCATGTGCAGAAAGCATCTGATGGGTTGGGAAGAAACAAGCAACAATTGCTTGTGAATGGGAACTTTTCCCAGCTGGATCTCAGCTCCAGCCAGTCTGGCAATTATTTCTAGGTGAACCTACATACCTTTTTATTAGATACTTTTCATTTTAAAATCTGCTTATTGATCCTAACACCACAGTGTTTGGCACAAGAATCAAAGGAGTTAATCAAGTATCAAAGGGGTGATAGATGAAAATGTGAAAAATTCGCATTTACAACCAAACCTGTGTCATTTCCCTCAAATCTCATGGAAAAGTATTACTGTAACGCTATTTATTCTGTAGTGTTTTCCATCATGATACAACTGAAGTCCATGTGCTTCTGAAGTAAAAAACTTCCTACCAGTGTAATTAAAAGGAGCTAAATTGGAATATAATGTCACTGGGTTTGACCACTTTGGCTTTCTTGTGGTAATTCTACAATCCTGGATGCTAGCTGAAAAATTAGGGAAGGGAGAAAACACCCATCTGTGGTATTATCCCTCACCTTTCTCTGAGACCCAGGAAGGAGAAAGACCTGAAAGGATGGCTGTTTTCTGCTGCCTCATAGTTTGGAAATCAATACGAAAGTCATGCTGTTTCCTGTACAGAGTGATCTAACTCAAGGCAGTGTGAAAAGAAAGCAGTAGGGAGAGAAACCTGAGGCAGAAGTTTCTGTGGTCAAGCTGTTCTGGAGGTCTCAAGTGAAGAGACAGAGGGGAGGAGAACGCTGTCAATGCTGATAAGCACTTAAGATTGAGGGATGAAATATCAGAAATTCTTTCTTCACAAAGTAACCCAGCCTGACTAGTGAAAAGACATTTGTGAAACAAGATATGACTTAAAAATGTATACTCTCGGGTGCTTTGTGGTAAAAACAAGCATTCAGACAGACTCTAGTAGAACTATATCCAGTCTATTATTTGACTCTTATTTGAGTATTTTTTTAATTTTAAGCTGACATAAGTCAATTGTATTTTGGTTAAGATAACTGAAATGTTCACTTTATTTGTACACATATTGTTACCTTATCCGACAAGAAAGTAAGTACTAAAATCCCACCCCTTACATGAGATATGTCAACCTATTGCAGGTAATAGTTACTGGATCGATGAGTTATGTAATATCATCCACTGTTATGGAATAAATGTGCGATGAATAACCCCCTGAATGGAATATACCAGTGGGGCTGATGCTGCCTGTGTTTAAGACTGATTTCTGTGGAGCTCTTGAACGTGCCCCCTTCTCTGAAGGTTTGTTTCATGTGCTTGCATCAAACAAATCCTGGACTAACTTCACAAAAGTTGGCCTTAAGGTTGCTGGTCTTCATTCACAGTACACTAAGTCTCCCCTGGGAACAGGTAGAAATTTCCAATAGCAACACAGTTCACGTATTATCAAACACTAAAAGTGGGACTTTGATGTTCAGCTTTTTAAAAGCTCTCAGAAGTACTTTTCCTCATTATCACCCCAGTTGAGTGAGTTTTACATTCCCTTTTCAGAAAAATGTTCAAGCACATGAGGACTCTATCTTCCCTATGCTATTAATTAAAAGATGACAGATTATTTTCTGCGACTATTTTTTATTTACAGTATTTCATTGATTAGGATTCTTGACAAATAAGATTCAAGAGGGAGTAAAAAAAAAGCAAGGTAACTTCAGCAGTTTTACCACACAGTTTTTCCCTTGCTGGATATCTGCACATCTATGTTTCAGCACAGTAGCAGTAAATAATGTGTGTCTTGTGAGTGCCTGTTATTAATTTTTATTCACCTCTCAGTGCAGGAAGTCTCCTCTGGGAAGAGCTAGAAATTTCAAACAGCAGTGAGGACTCACATACTCTTAACCATAATCTGATCAGCTGGAGGTGAGAAAAGCCAGTTTGTCACTGAGAAAGAACATTTTTCAGATTAACTCATACATGATTTCATTTGGGGAAATGAAGGGACAGTTGAGATGATACAACAGTTTCTTTGTTTCACAACTTTTATGAAACTTTATCTCAAATGCACTGCCATCAGTCTTGGACCAGAAATAGTTTCTAACGAAGCAGCAAGAATCCTGTAGGAAGGACAAAGTGATCTCAGGCTACACTAGAACAATGTGTCTCAAACAGCAAACAAGTTTGCAAGAGCCAAAAAAAATGGAATTGTGCCCTTTGCGAGACATGATAGTTTAAGGACTGAAATTTTTCACAGGCTAAAATTGTCGAAAACTAAATGAAAGAAGAAATTCTACTCTTTTTTTTTTTTTTTACTCTAATGATTTCCGTCTCTAGACTCCACATATTCACACTTGACTCACCATTTTCATGTTTGTCTTCCATGGACACAGCATATTAACATGTTGCATGTGCAAGGAAGTGTGGTTTGGAAAGGACTGCCGCAGTGGAGGGCTCTAGATCAGTGTAGGGAAGGGTCTAAGGGCATGATCAACTCATGATGGGTAACCAGGTCGGAAAAAGGATGGGTCTAATACTCAAGTGTTCTTGAACAAAGCTTTCTCATATACTTCAGTGGTTCATGACAAGACCTTAATCTAAAATGACATTACACAATGTATCCGGAACAGTTTGCAGAAAGCAAGTGGTGGCTCAGTGAATGGAGTGCAGGCCCAGAGCCTAGAGGAACTGGGCTTGCCACTGGTGAAATACTCGCTGACTTCCATAGGCGGCACAGTCTGTGGTGCCTAAGGAAGTCAGAATAACAGAGGAATGTCACCCTGTCCCTACGTGCAAGCAGTGCTGTAGATACACTCTACACTAACAAGCTACCCTCCCTTCTTGCGCCTCATCTGCAGACCAAGATAAGCATATTTTAATTCTTTCTCAAATGTTGGGAAAACTAATGAGTTACACACACACACAAAACCCTGTAAAGGATCAGTAGAGTTACTAATTTTTTGTATTTACTTATTTATTTTCTGAGATCTCTCAGTGAGGACAGGAGGAAGGGAAATATTGTAGAAAGCACAGTAAGTCATTTAGAATTGATCTTGTTAAAAGACATTATCCTGAATGATTTTGTGTCCCTGCAGTGAGAATATACTCTGTTTGGGACTGTGATGTTTCAGAAAGGTAGTTAGGTGATTTTCATCTTTCACCTGCTCATCTAGTCAAATCTCTATTAGATGTCCAGCTTAAAGTCTCCTCTCACATCCTTTCCTAGAGGAGTGCTATTGCTCTCCCAAGGATGAAGCTTAATGGTATTTTCCCCTACTCCAAAAGTTCTGAAGAGGAAAGCATCCTTGTTGCCTTAGGAATTGACCTCTCTGTCTTACTTCAGTACTGGGGACAGAATATTTGTGCAGCATTCAAAATAGCACCTATCTCTTGTTATACCAGTTGTAAGTCCCTACTAAGAAGAGACATTGTGTTGGGTAGAGCGGGGTGCCTGGTGTTGTGATCTTCAAGGGGGAAGCAGAGGAAGGTACCGTTCTTCCACTAAGATTCGCTAAGGTGCTCACTAAGGTCAGGCAGTGCTTTCCTCAGGACTCACAAGTGGCCTTTTCTGGAAATATCAAAGCAAGCTTTCCTGTGAGTTCATACAGATGATGAAGAATCTGTCCCTAGCTAATTTAAAAATCTCTTCTCAGATGACAGAGCTCTGTTCTGTAATTGTGACTTTCACACTTCTTGGTGTGCTTTGAAACCCAGCATCTATAATCCCAAAGGATCTCAAAGTGCTCTGCAGTCATGGGCAGAGGAGTTTAGTTGCCTTTGAAGAACTGCACTGATGCAGTCTGTAGACTAAAGGCCCATTATTCTTTGATCTCCAGCTGCTAGAAAACTTTGCTTACTTTGATAAGTGATCATAGACTTTTCTGATGGGCTTCATAGAGACATAGTCTAAAATGGCAACAAAGTGCATTGGCAATTAAAGTGCATTGATCTCTTTTGGACTCAGGTGCTGTTTCTCTTATTGAATACTTTTGCTTCATTTTTAATGGACACATTTGGTATATTTAAAATTATGGAGTCCCGGTTCTATCCTAACACTGGAGTGATGCTTCAAGACAAAATGGAAATAAAAAAAAGGAGATATGTTTACATGCAAAAATTGTGTTTGTGGTTGAGTCTTTTTCCAGGCAATTTTGAAACAAAATGACAAATTTTCATTTGAAATTAGACTTTTATTTTGCCTTTACCATTTTAGTTTGTTTTGCTAAGTTTTTTCTGTTGCCTTTTGACTATTCATTTTTGGTTTTGGAATGGCCTAAGTAAGAAAAAACTTCTGAATAGAAGAAAAAACCAAACCTCCCCCCAAAAAATTGGGTGAAATTAAAACAAAGAAACAGTAAAAAGAGAAACAAATTTTACCCCCTCCCCATCCCCAGCTGTTGCTTTTTAAAATTAACACATTTTTTGGCTACTGCCATGCAATGACCAGCATTTTGAATTTGCTTTCTTTCTTTGAAATATTTGATTATTTTTATTTGTGAAGGAGCCACCACAGATATTTGATAGATTCATAGAATCTTAGAATAGTTTTGGTCAGAATGTACCTTTAAAGACACTTTAAATGTCCAGTTCCACTGCCCTGGTTAGGTACATCTTTATCAGATCAGGTTGCTCAAAGCCACATCCAACCTAACCTTGAATGTTGCCGATGACCAGGCATCCACAACTTCTCTGGGCAACATGCGCCAGCGTTTCAACACTGTCACTGAAAAATTTTCTTCTTTATGTACAATCTAAATCTATCCTCTCAGATTTAAACCATTGCTCCCTTGTCCTGTTACTACAGGTCCCAGTAAAAAAAGCGCTCTCTATCTTTCTCGTAAGCCTCTTTTAAGTACTGAAAGGCTGCAATAAGGTCCCCCTGGAGCCTTCTCCTCTCCAGGCTGAAAAAACTCAACTCTCTCAGCCTTTCCTCATGGGTGAGATTTTTCAGGCTTTCTAACGATTTCCATGACCCTCTTCTGGGTCTACTCTAGCATGTTCATGTCTTTCTTGTATGGGGACCCCAGCATCAGACACATTACTCCCGATAAGTCTCACCAGAGCAGAGTAGAAGGAGAGAACCACCTTTCTTGACCTGTTAGCAACACTTCTTTGGATACAGACCTGGATACACCTGGCTTTCTGGAGAGGCAAGCACACACACTGCTGGTCTATATCCCATTTTTCGTCCACCAGTACTCCCAAGTCTTTCTCCCATTCATTCCCCAGTCTATACTGATACTGGAGGTTGTCCTGATCCAGCTGCAGGACCTTGCATATGGCCTTGGAGAACTTCATTGTGGTTCACACGGTTCCACCTCTTCAGCCCTCCAAAGTGCCTTTGGGAGGCATTCCTTCTCTCAAGCAAATCCACCACTTATCTTCATGTCATCCACAAACTCGCTAAGGGTGTACCTGATCTCATTATCTATATAATTAATGAAGATATTAAATACTATTTCTCCCAGTACAGCCCCCTGGGGGACATCACTTGTTACTGGTTTCCACTTGGACATCAAGCCAGGACACTCCAGCTCTTTGTATATGACCATCCAACCATCTCCTTATCCTTCAAATTGTTCATCCATCAGATCTTTATCTCTCCAACTGATAGGCCTAAATGAAGTCCAGGTAGAAGATGGTTGGAGCTTTTCCCTTGTTCCCTGATGCAGTCATTCCACCACAGAAGGCCTGTAGCTCATTGTTTCAATATGTCTTACATTTTTACTGTGGTGTTCATGATCAATGTCTTTTACAAGCAGCACCTAGTGAGTCATTACAACAAGCCTATTTTCGAGAAAGTATAATTTTGCATGCTTCATATAAAGAAAACAGGTCAAAAGACCCAGCCAAGGCCTTTTATTGGTAGAAAGTGGTCATCTGCAGAAAGAATTGTCTCCTTCCATGTATTTCTTATTCATCTCCCATTCTAACAGACTTGTACCTGGTCTGCAAAATGAACCTGTGAATTTTTCATTCATTCCAAAACTGATGTTTTTCCATTATCATCTGTGTGTAATTGTTGGAGCCAGACCTCTTTCTCTCTTATTCATTTCCCACGCGTTCACACTCTCTTATTCATTTCATACATCCCTTGAGACACGAGTTTATTTTATCAGGTTTAGTGCCTTTGCCCTTGCTTTCACAATATTGAAAGCCAAAGGCCTCACCAGGTCTCAGGACCAGCCCTCTTTTTTTTTATTCATTATACATCTATACATGCTGCAGTGAGTCTTCAGGATAGTGGCTGAATAACGTGTCAAGACTCCAGTGTACAGAAGTGCAGCAGACTGTACTGATCTGCTGTTTGAAAATGAGCTGCATGGTCATTTTGTAGTAGTACAGAGTGATGTAAATACTTCTAGAAGGAGCTATATCTTATTTGGTAAGAAAATTATAGGAGATAGCTGTATTTAGGCTCAATGCCCAGCGCTGTTCTCAGAGTAAACATTTTACTATTCTCTGCGTCCAGTCCACAACCAAAATAGGACAGCCTTGTCTAAAATTAACTAAATAGGCTCTTTCATCTTAAGAACATTTAGATTTGGTATTTCAAGTAAATGTTTTTTAAAAAGTAAATTTCTTTTACTGCAGCAGTTTCTTGGAATCTGGGCTCGATGCCCTTGGCCAGATCCACATGAGATCTTCATAAGTGGGAAATTAACTTTATCTCCATTTGTCCTTCTTTTGTTTTTTCCCCTCTAATTTTAAAATACACTGACTGGAGAATTGCATTTCAAGCTATGTGACACATCTTCTTGAGGGTTTGTGTGTCTATTAATAGATAGGACTCAAACATCTTCCCACATCAAGCCTTGTTGTGGGGGCAGAATTGGATGGATATAAAGCAGAAAACCAAAAATTTCAGTATCAGTTCATTTCAGGTTCTAATGTGTGTTTTTCAAAAACTTCTTTCCAAATGACAAGGAGTTCTGTTTCCTTAGAAAATCACAGAGTTTCTTGCCATAAGGACTTCAGAAAGACAGTCTCTGTAAACTCATTTATACTTGCTTTTCCAAATTAATTTGCTTGAGAAATAAAAAACTGCAATGCTTATTTAAAATACTTGATGACCCGACTCCTGTACCAGTGAAAGGAATAGTAAGTACTGTCTCAATTCCTATGGAAGAAGGATCAGGTTCCTAGATAGCTACACAAATATTTACCAGGCTGGGAGGAGCCTGCTAACACCCTCCAAAATAAAGGTTGCAATATAGCCTTCATTTATAACTTCCTGTTCTCACATGTTAATAACTTCCTCATGCTTTAGTCTTTCTGGCAATTCTCCATGTTTGGTGTCTGCCTGGAGGTGATGTGTATTTGGAACAAACTTATACCACACTTTTGACTAGGCAAGCAGCCAAAATGGCTGAGATTTGTTGCCTGATCCAGAGGTAACTCTCTTTGATGCCTAGCACCTTCTCCTGAATGGGAAAAAAAATTAGAATTGCCAAAGCTATTAAGTGATTCCAAGATCACTTATGAGCCAGTATTTGACTTTTTGGAAGTGATTTACTGTAATCACATCATATTATCATTGCTGTTTTATGTCTGAAGGAAGCTGTCCATTTAGAGTCTCAGTTAAGTCTCTTTAGGGGTCAAGAATTGAATGGGTAATTCATTCTCATTTTCCTCATTCTTTCACATGGGTGGAGCAAGAAGAAGGGAAGAAGGTACAGATGTCTTCTACAATACCTTCTCTCCTTTACTTAAATAAAATAATGTGCATTTAGGGGAGTTAGCCAAAGATAAACTCTTCCTTCAGATATCGAATAGCAAACATTAAAACAGCATAGATCAACCAACTAAAATCTTTTGAGTGCTTTGAAAAGCTAAGAGGCTTCTGTCCAATCCTGAAGGATTCTGAACTTTTCAACAGAAATAAATGAACCCAATGGTGTTTGTCTCCTCTTGTTCATTACATATACCGGTATGAAAGCTCTGAGTACACAGCTTTAAAGGTGGAGATAGAATGTGTTAATTCTCCTTTCCCTAATTCTTTTTTTCACACAGTAGGTAGGAATTCTGTCTTCAAGAAACTTCTGCCCTGTGGGGATTTTTGACATTTCAGAAGCACACTATCACTTCTCTGTATACAATAACAATGATGAACCGGAATGCATGGTATTTCCTTGCTTCTGTAGAGGAACCAAGGCAGGATATTGAATCAGACAACTTGAATCTGAAAATCTCTCCCTTTACCTCCTCCATATGGTCTGATATCTCCTATATATGCAGTGTCCAGAAAAGTGCTTGACATAGAGACTGTGGTAGGAGAGTATGGAAAGACTGGTGTTATTTTGCTGTTTCATTCCAGTTTTTAACCCATCAAGCTGATAAAAGGAAAACAGAACAACCTTTTTCAGGAAAAATCATGTTTGTAGTTTGTAGCTATGCCAGACAACTCTGGGTGACAAGAGAGCTCTGTGCTTACTGGGAAGTGCACAGATGTGAGTTCTTTCCAAAATGGTAGGATATCAGTCAGCCCTAATCCAAAAGATGTGTGATCCTGATATTTGAGTGCTATGTCAGAGCAAACATAGCCTGCCATTGAGCATGGCTTATTACCATGGAATCATTGCTGCGCCAACAGAATTATGCAACTTCTGGTTGCTTTAGAGAGTAAGCAGAAGTCAGCACATATCATACTCCTCTGGCATATCCTGAATTTCTTTTCTCAGTTCAGCACCAGAGAACCCATAAAGGAAGGCCTCCACTATGATGCTTTATCTTGCAAAACTATTCTGGTGAGGTTTTGTGAGAAAGGGAATGATATATTATTAACTCAGTCTCTCTGCCAGGAGAGTTGGTGTTGGATGAGCAACAAAAAGAAGCTGACCTGGGACAGCCACCGAGCTAGGGTATGAGGGTAGTAGTCAACAGCTCCATGGCCAGATGAGGATCAGTGACAAGTGATGTCCCTCAGGGGTCCATTTAGGAACCAGCACTGTTTAATATCTTCATCAATGACACAGACACTGGGACTAAGTGCACCCCCAGCAAATTTGCAGATGACACCAAGCTGAGTGGTGTGGTTAACACACCTGAAGGATAGAATGTCATCCATAAACACCTGGACAAGTTTGAGAAGTGGAACCATGTGAACCTCATGAGATTCAACAAGTGTTTATGGTCTGGATCCTCAAAGGTTTTCCAGATCAGACTGAACAAAACCCTGGGCATCCTGAGTAATCTGTTCATATGTCATAACTAACACTGTCTTGAGTAGAATGTTGAGCTACAGACCTTGTGAGCTCCATTCTGGATGGATGTAATCTATGAGCCTATAAATGCATATTTCCTCTCCCATTAGTTGTCTTGTTTTGACCATACAAAACAGTATATAAATATAACACTGTGTACAAACAGAGAAGAATGTGCTTGTCAGTGTTTGCTTGAACTATTTCTAGTAGTGCAGTGTCAAGTTCTCAGTTGAGGTCTCAAAGAAATAATTTTCAGCAGTTGATTTCTTGAACCACAAGGCTGTACTGTGAGAATCACACTATTGAACAGGAGGAGTATGTGAGGTGACATAGGCCCTCATGGAAAAGGTTAAGAAATGCTGTCTCTAACTTCTCCTTGCACTCCATCATTCCCTAAAGAATTCTGGAATACATCTATAGGGTTTCAGTCTCCTGGCCTGTGAAGAAAATCTAAAATGGTGAAGTAAACCTTGCCATACTCTAGCTGGTTGAATCATTTTGCTAATACATATTGCAAGTTCCTCTGACCTAATGCCTGTTTGAGTTAAAGCATCTCTCTCTGTAACTCTACATGTGAGTCTCAAATGCTTCCACCTTTACCTAAGCCCTCTAAACTTGCCTTCACCTCAAGTGGTTTATTGTTGAGGTTAGTTGAAAAGTAGCTTGAGTGTAAGGCAAATGATACACTTAAAAGTGCCTACTTCTCTCTTCTGACCATATAAATAGAAGTAAAGCAATTAGATTAGATTAGATGTCTCCAATGTAAATATCTATACTGGGTAAAATTAATATCTTTAGTCAGATTAGGGCACTTTAAGGGGAGTGGAGAAACAGATAGACCATATCAACATAGATAGTATTTTATCGTATAATATTTTATGGAGAAAAAAATAATCTAACCTTGCTTTACAGTTTCGTTGTTATGGGAACTGTTTACAATACTTGACATTTTTGAGTGGGGTGGGGTTCTTGGCCTTGTTTTCAACCACCTTGTTAAATCTTTTTGTGCTGGACAAAAGACATAATTATTGAAGTTTCATTCCTTAAGTCAGTATTAATGGCCTGTAATCAAGTCATCTCTCAGCGTTTTCTGTGATTAAACTAAACAAATTGATTTGATGAGTGTTTCTGCAAAGTATGTTTATAAGCCCTTAATCACTTCAGTGGTTCTTCTCTGAATCCTCTCCAATTTAGCAACCTGGAGCAAAACATTGTGTATAAGTGTATGATATTTTTAAATTTTTCTTTAATTTTTCTTTTTTGGGGGGGAGGGTAATATCTTATTTTTTCTTTTCCATCACAAAATCCACATCCAGCTCTTGGACCTGTTCCCATCAAATGCTGATATCAATCTGTGTGTTTGTAGCGTAGCTCTTCTTATGCCTGGGTGGAAGTGTTAACATGAGCTCAGTGTTTGGCTGCCTGCCTGGGCTGACATGAACTTTCCCCTGCAATCACCACATCAGGGCTTTCACTTGCAGTGTCAGGGTTGGAAGCAGCCCTAGTCTGGATGGAGGAAGATGAAGAAGAGGCAGCTACAACCACATGTCTGTCATAGCAGCTATTGAGTTTGTCTGTCACACCAGTAAAATAGAGAGGAAGAGTGATGAGGGAGCTGCCTGCAGTGCTCCTCCTGTACAGAGAACCTGACCTCTATAGAGCTGTATTAATACTATAAAAGATTTCAAGTCAAAAAATTATCGGACCACCCAGACTTCTGTCCTTTCAGTCACAGCCTCTTATTTTTTATCCATTTATTCCTGTAGCTGTCCCAGCAATTCATAAGTGGCAGAACTCATCCAGGAAAATAACCAAATCCAGTTCTGACTGGTCTCTAAGTTAGTAGCACAGTCCCTGTAGGTTTCCTCCACATTCAATGGAAAAGACTGAACTCCCTCCATAGGGTGACATCCCAAAGGAAAAATCTGAATTACTCTCAGCAGAAAGCCAGCATGACAGGCTCCAAATTTGGCCTTCTCAGATAATCACTACAGAAAGACAAAGTCATCTCAGACCTTTTTCTTGATTTCAAGACGTGAGGAGATTTTCCCTTGGGGTCATTGCCTGATGGTTATTCATCCATTTTCTTTCCTTTTTAAGTATCCTGTGTTTGATTTTCATCCAAAAACTTGTTACATCTTTCTCTAGTAGATCAGAGAATCCTTTATAATCAGTATTTTATTCCTGTGAAAAGAGAAGATTTTCCACAGGCTGGAGAGGAGCAAATTGAAGGAGAAAGCAGCCCTCTTATCAAGCGATGGTCTGCCAAGTACAGTCTCCGTAGGTGATGGGGAACTCTTTGCAGCCACTGCCACTCAGAGTCTTGAAATCATCAGGTACTGTAATAGTGTAATACTGCCATCCATTGCAAGATTTCTCAGCATTAACCAGGGAACTGGAGAGGGCTCAGCCTGTGACCCAGCCTGGTGAAAGTAAGAGTACATGGTCATAATGGCCTGTTCTACCATTTCTGCAATTCTGAATATTTTGCTTTCATGCTACATCAATTAATGCTTAAAATCAACATACTGTTCTTGGCTTCCCTTTTAGGTCTCTCACTGCCAGTCATGTTGCCCCTAAATGTATATTATCTTGGGGAAGACCTAATGGATCCCTACATTTTTTATTCCTGTTAATAAACAAGAAGATTTGCATCAAGGTGGTTTGCAGTTCACAGCAGTCATTGCAGCGGCAGACAGAGCCAAGCTGAGTAAGGATGTCTCCTGAGATCTACCTGACCATTCTCTTAGATCAACTTTATGAAGTTTGCTCAGGGTGTCACAGAAAATATGATGTAACAAAGAATCAGATCACTGCTTCCTAGATTCAGCAGCAATCCTTGAGCTTTTGGTCCATCCCATCTCAGTGTTCCATTAAACTGTCTCTGGAGTTACTGCTATCATTAACTTTGCTTGATCCTTCAGTGCCACCCTATGATGCTTGAAATGCCTGATGCTCTATTTGTGAGTCCCCACAAGCAGTGAAAATTTACGGCAGTGTCTCACAAACTGTGATCTCCAGCAGCTCAGGGAACAGTGCAGTAAAGTCTGAGCAGACATTTCGTGCGTTTCCTAACGAGCTGCTGCCTGAGTGCACAGCCATTAACATCATTCTGGGTCTCACCAGCTGCTGCTTTGAACTGCCTCTGAATGAAAAGGTCAGCTGCATGTGGTCGAGCCAGTGATCCTTCTACCCTCACACTGAAATGTAGCTCTGATGCACATCCTCCAACCAAGTGAAGAGTCCACCCTGAACAGGTGCTGCGTGGCTCAGCCACATAAATATTTGGAACAAGCACAGAGATGGTCCTGTGAATCCAGATACTTGAAATGTGTTAGAATATATGGAGTGGACTGGAGGTGTGCTTGTGTATCCAATACATGTCAGTGCTCTGGAGACAAGAAATATTCCAATGCAATTAGAAAAGAATATGGAAAAGCAACTTTTCAAAACATATCTTGAGGGGCTGACTTCTGGTCCAGCTTTCAAGAGCCAGACGTGGCATTTCATCTTTTCCAGTGAAACGGCGACTGAGAGCTGAAGATTGCAATGGAGGAACGGAGTGTGCTATCACCCACAGGCAGTATTTTGCTCTGAAGCCTATTTTATAACCTCAACAGTCTGTAATGTGCATCTCTGAAAGTGAGCTGGGCCTACCTTCTGGCTCAAGAAGTTTTGGATGTGTTGTGAGACACACATAGCTGGCTATTCCTATCACATGAAAGCATAATAGTTCATACCACTGATAGCAGGATGCCTTTTTCTTACAAAGGAAATAAATCAGACCTATTAATAGGGAATATTTATATAGGCCAAGCTTTTGAAATGTTTGCCACTTTCTGCTCATTTATAAACAATTGTCTTAGCAGAACTCAACCTTCAATAAATGAATAAAGGTTGCCATTTAAAGGTGTGCTTTTTAAACTGCTCATCCAAAATGGTAGCACCTGGTCATTGTGCCTCAGAGTTGCTTCTAGGATGTACACATGTAGTTGTGAATATGTGAACAGTTGGAAAGGGATGGTGGTTGGAAGAATCTATAAAAGAGTGGAGAAGGTATGAATGATTTATATTTATGTATGAAGAGAGGGATAAAATCAGAAGAAAAGCAATCTTTATTCAGGTTGACTAACTTTCAAATTGTTCTAGTGCCTGTTCAACTGCTAACATCTATTATATAGTTAGACAAACAGGGCTAAAACTCCTAAGAATTAATTCTTTTTTCCTCTACAGCCAGAAAAATCCCCAATTTGTGTGTCTGCTTAGGCTCTATCAGCTAAGACCTCAAATAAATGCAAAGGATGGGCTTTGTTACCCAAGGCTCCTTAAATAACAAACTACAAAATTTTTTTTTCAAGTATCCTAACATAGAGATGTACAAAATCTTACAGTCCCTGTAGGAATGGGTTTTATGCAACACTACACAAAGACTATTTAAACATCATTAATGTATGGATTCTGTGACAGCCCTGTGGCAGAAGGGCTTAGACTAGGGATGCAAAGCCTAGTCTGCGGATGGTTTGTGCTCTCCTGTATAAACACAGAGCTGCACCTTCCTACACCTTTTACTGTAACACCATTATCAAATTCTATGATTCTATGAATGTCATCATTTTCTCATCCAAGTTTTGACCTTCCAAACTTTTCCCTCCATTTCTTCTGACAGCTGGAAGTCGTGCCTATACATGATTTACACGAAACTGTTGTACTTTGCATTTGAATGGAGGAGGAAGGAGTACAGCATCACCGTTGGTTTGTTTCCACAGATCTGAAACACTTCAGTATGTTTGTTCTGAACAGAGAGAGAGAAGCCATCGTGACTTTAAGTGATTGTTGCTTCTTCTTCCTGGGACCTCCTGGAAGCAGTTCCAGATTAACTGGCCTTTCCAAGGACAGTCCAGCCAAGCATCATTACCACACACTACCTTTGACCCTTACAGAGATTTTTGTGGATGTCCTAATGAAAGCAGTCTTGTACTTATTTTCTGTAGCATAGACATGGAGAGAATCATCCCACTAGGAGATATTTGGAAATACCTTATATCACTTTGAGATAGCATAAAGAAAATGGAACAGAATGAACCAAGAAGTAAGAAGCCCTATCCTTCTGTCCTTTGCCCTTCACTAGTTAAGACTGGACTTCCTGATCTCTCTCTGTAGTATGGTTTACAAGAAATACACATTCAGACAGAGTGCCTGTTGAAAAAATGCATTTAAAATGCAGTGGGTACAAAATTTAGCCTGATATATGTCCTGGAGGTGAGTCTGTCTTATGCATGGTGATCTGGGAAGCAAGTAGAAGCAAAGATTTCTCAGAAGACAGAAGGAGTTGAAGAGGGAAGCAAGATAAAATTTTGAAAATGAGGCAGAAAGCTGAGAAAGAAAGGCCTGGAAAAAAATGTTGTAAGTAGAAAGTGGTATGGAATTGAAAAGGATTAAAAGAAGGGAGAAGATCAACGGAGGGTCAGGCTAGAATGGGGGGAGAAGTCGAAGATTAAGGATCAGTGAAGCATGCTGATTCTGGCCCAATTCTTTGCCCTTTTCTTTGGACTTTAGGAAAACCAGGGCATTGGGCTCTAGTGAATTTTCCTTCCTTTCTTCCCTTGTATGCTTCCTAAAATCCATTCATGTATGCAATTTGCAACTGTGATGCGATGTAAAAACAATGTGTATGGTAGGAAGAGTTTGCCACATCAGGCCTCTGTAACAGCAAGGTCTTAGAGCACAGAACTAGTTTATCAGCTGGTATAAAATGAGAGAGCTCCATTGAATCTGCATACTCTTTAGTCTTGAATTAAGTACCAAGCATGTTAGCCACTGAATAATGACAGGAGAATCTCCTTTTTAACTCCTAGAGGCCCTTCCTGGGTCCTTGAGCTGAAACTTTTTGTCTCTTTAGAAATTTAAACCATGTTTGTTCCATTCTTACATCCACTGGAATTCACAACATATCTGCTTTGTAGTCTGGACAAAGCTTGAAGATTTCCCCAAACACAGTGTGAATCAAACCACACAGGAATGTTTGTAAAGAACATCTTGGACCCTTTGAAAACATATTCAGTTCTCAGAAGCACTAATGCATTCCACATTTGGTCATTAAACACTAATTGGTAACATGCTGAGGACGGGTTCACTCTCTGACCAGTCAGTATTTCCTAGGTCACAGCACTGCATGACCTTGGTGCCCTGACATGACCTGCCCTTTTGAACTTTTAATCCTTCAACTCGTCAGAGAGCATTAGTAGCTCAGGCCACTTTGGAAACCACAGGCATATTTTCCCCTGGCTGTTTCAAAGTCTTCTTGGTTTCCCCTCCATCTCCTGCTCCCAACCCCCTCCTCGCTGATGATTCAGGATGTCTTTTGGGGGCCTAATTGAAGGCTTGAAAGTGCCCGATAGTTTATTATGAAACTATTGTCCTTGGTAAATGTCACAGGACTCATGTTTTATTATATTTATAACCTTTTTTCCATTAGTCTGCCATTTCCCTGAGAAATTATGACCTTGGCTCTATCAGTTTAACCAGGCTGGTTTTATATATAGCAAATGTGTGCGTGTGCACAAAAGGAGAGAAGCGGGGAAGTCACCAAAGAGATTTCTATTAAAGCAGTGCTTGTACTGGCTTCTCCTAGAATCTGGCAAGCAATTTAAAGATTGTGATAAGGAAAGGAGTCAGGAAACAAATTATGTCTAACATTAAAATCTCAAGCGGAATCTCTGACTTCAGTGGACATAGGGCAATAGATCCTGGTTGCTGTCAGGTCTATCATTTAACATAAATTTCACCTGATATTTCTTATCAGAAGTGTGTTTAGAATTTTCCTCTCTCCCTGCTTGTTCCCTTATCCTTGCTTACTTTGAGTTTTCTCACTCTCTATTTTGGACAAATTGAAAGCATTTTGTTTAACTGTATAAATCTCCCATAGTCTAAGTCGCAGGATAGACTACATATAAACTGTATTTCATCCTTGGCAGATCAGAGGATGACAACAACAGGATCTTTGTGGGAATTTGGGAAAGAAATTGTTGGGGCACACTGAGTGCAGGGTTGCAGATTGGAGTGGGTCACATGGTGCTTTTCAAACTGCAGTCCCTGAAATCTTTTCTAAGGGGTCCCCCAGAAGTAACTAAAAGCAATCAAACCCGTTATCAGCAGATGTACATCTGAGATCCTGGAGATTGTGAGGGTCTGTTGCATGGGCAGTGACTAAGTACTTTCCTTCAAGGAGGGCCCAGGACTTTTTAAATGAACCAATAAATGAAACAGTGCCAGAAAATCTTCCTGGGCACAGGAACGTGGCTGTCTATGTACTGACATTGTTAGACCAGTACTGGGCATGTTAATTTACTGGTGTAGACCTAGCCAGAATAGCTGAGTTCTGTAGGTACAATCTTAAGGATCAAGCAGGGTGATCTCCCATTGAAGGAAAGAACATAGTAACTGACCTTGGTCTTGTTTGCCTCCCAGTGGGAGTGGGTGAGGTCAAATTCATTAAAGTCAGTATTTGAGAAGGAAAATGCTATAAAAAGACATGTGTTGAGTTTTTCTTTTTCTTTTCTTTTATTGGTTCTTTTTGTTTGTTTTTTTTTTTTTTAAGGAACATTTAAAAAGAGAAGTTTGGTGTTGATTTTATGCTGCAGGATTTGAAATGGTTTATTCCTCATTCCCTTAGCCAATCTCTTAAACAAATAGAGCAGTTCTCACTGTAGATATTGAAAGAGTTCTCTAACTGCCAGCTGTGCTGGCCCAGGCATATGGGGATAGGACAAATGCAAAAATGCAGAAAACTTTTAGCATAGAGAACTTTTTCAGAAAGCTGTACCTTCATGAGAAATTTCACCTTTGAAAGAAAGAAAATAGACCTTTTTGAAAGAAAAAAACTTTTTAATTACCATCTGGCCAACAGTATTCACTACTTCAAATCACTGGAACTGATCTCTGATCTTTTCCTTTTGCTTTTATTACCTCTCTTGTAAAGATCACTATAAATTGTATATATGTATTATCTTTTCTTCCAAATCAGCAAGGGCAAGACAGCCCCTGTCCTTCAAGGATTCCATCCTTTTGCCTTTGCCCCTCCCACATGTCACTGACAGTATGTAAAGCCATTAGAGTCTTGTTCTTGGCAGCATCCCCACTTTACAGTGCTTCATTCCTAATTCCCACGTAAGGGATGACAGACTTTGGTGACCTTTTGTATCAACACTTGTTTGCTAAAATTAGATTTTTTTTTTCTTCCTGGCATATAACCAAACAGATTATACTCCTCAACCTGTCATCCTTGGAGGGCAGGCAGCCCCAGAAACTGATGATGCAGAGGAATAAACTTCTCCATGAAGAGTAAATGGAGCTCAAGGGGAAAAAAAGCAAAAGTGAACGATGTCCTAGGAGTGTATGCATCTATCTCTACTGTGCATACACATGTACAGATGATATTAAGTGATGGTGTCAGCCACAAAAGGTTGGGAGGTTAGATACAGGTCAGATAAGCATCTAGCAATTTAGATGTGTCTTGAAAGTTCATTTGAATTTAAGATTCGTGGAAGCCATAGGTAAAAGTCCAATAGAACTGAACATTGCTTGTCTACTGCATGTCTTTATCAGGCTGGAAACAATGCTCAGAGAATCTAAATTTTCTCACAACTTTTCCATGACTTCTTGTGGACTAAAAATGAAAATTAAAAGTAGGTCTAGGAAATGAAAAGAGAGGAAAAACTTCAGCATGATATTTTGAGGGATCAGTCTGGTCTAAAATGAAAAGTACCTAAATATTTGACCATTATTAAGCCCAAGGAAATAAGCTGCAAAGGGTACATACGTCCTACACTGAGAATTATATTGCACCTAGACTTCTGTTAAGAATTATGGTCTCACAATGCTTACTACTTTATTAGCATATATGAAGTAATCACTCCCCCATAAACTTCACGGTCTGGCTCATTCTCAGATCTAAGAAGCTGATAAACAACTACAAGAGGACCGTGAGAAGATTAACAGGAAGTTTTGGTTGTTTGTGACTGGCTGTACACAGAGACTTTTGGTTTATTTCCTGACCAATGAAACACTTAGTTAGGGACCTAGGCTACTAATGTTTTTCAAAGTAAGAAGTTGTTCAGCTTCCACTGGAGCCCATAGTCTGTATGAACTGCTGGGTGCCTCTGTTCCCAGCACACGTGTCCGACCTGAAACTCTATGCTGTACATTGCTGCACTTGATGAGTGACTGGTGCGTCACTGCTTCAGCATCTGCACTTCTCCGAATTCTGGAAGACCTGTTCCCCGCAGTGTCTGTCCCACATCACTCTTCCTTTAGGTCACCAATTCTGAGAGCTAATTGAAAGTGTGTGCTAGCCATATCCCTCTAAGCTGGGTATAGGCTTACATAGGAAAGGCTATATAGGTATATAGGAAATAGGAAATATATAGGTATATTGGTATATAGGAAAGGCTTTGAATGCTAACATAAAATTATCTTTAAGGTTATTTTGCATATCTTAAAGGAAACAATCAGACAATATTTTTGCTGATTATTAATTATTTTTGCTGATAATTCACCAGTAGAGATGATGGGTTACTAATACCAGCACTCTTCTACAGTTGCCTCAGAAACAGTCTTAAGACATGTGAGAGAGAAAGGTGGAACCGTGCAGCCCTTCCACCCTGGCTGTGACTCTGCCATGACGAAGAAGCAGCACAATACCAGTGTCCCCTGCACAGGTGATACTTCAGGAGACAGTGCTGCTCGTGTGCCTGCCGGCTCGGCCGAGCATCCCACGTATTTTTCCTATGTGATGCTGTGGAAAGCGGAGTGCAGCCCATCAAAGCTGCCAGTTTTCATTCCCTTCATGTGGTTGCATTCACAGTTGTGACACTGCCACTGACGTAAAGGGAGAGGAAAATGCTGCTTTTTCAGCAAGATACAAACACAGAGATACTATCCGTCCACTGATTTTAATCTCATTTCACAAATACTCACATATCACCAGATCCAAGCCGCTGATAGTGTCCCTCCTTCTCTATACCTGCTCAGGTTTCTCAACCCTTCTCAGGAATGGAGTGTGTATATCACTGCCCCACATGCATCTGAGACAAGGAACATTTCATGCTGCATGTTTATACCTGGAGAAAAAATTACAGAGCTTCAAAATCCAGCCAGCAGCTTACACCACCTAACATGCAAAGATAGCAACTGGAACCCCTGACTTTGGAGGAAAAAAAGCTTCTGGTCTTATCCTGCCAAATGTAGAGAAAAAAGTATATCAACAGTAGTCTGTCTTGACTTTCTCAGTCTAAAAAAGTACTGAAAGAGCTTTTAAATTAAGAAATTTCTTCTTTTTTTTTTTAGCAAGGAAGGATTTTTCCTCCTACAGTATATTTTTGTTGGACACGCTGGAATTCCTTAATTATAAACACAATGAGACCACAGACACCAAAATATTTCAGCCAGATAAGAGATTGAAACAATTCTTTTGAGTTACCCGGCCAATGTTCTACACATTTCTTCACCTCCTTGTTCTTTTATATATTCTCCTAAGACATATTATGTGACCCATGACTTGCATACTTCACCACAAAGACTGTCTCCATTGCATCCTTCCCACTCATTAACAAAAAGACCATGGTTCATTAGAGCACAGGCCATTGACCAAGGGAGTTAACTTACTAGGGAAAGTATTCCAGGATCTCTAAGAAACATGGGCACTCACAGTCAGAACACTTCTGTTTTGACTTCTTTGATAAAAATATGAGCTCTCCTGAGAAAATACTCATATATTTTATGGTCTTTGAAACTGTCTTCCATGCTGGTGCCACTGCCTGGTCCCTTTCTGAGTGTGGGAGACTGGCTGTTCTCTAGACTTCTCTATGCAGTTATTGTTTCATTTTCATTTTTGATGAAAATTTCCAGACAGTGAAAGCACACAGATAATACTGATGATTCATTTTGTCACCATCTCTAGTCAGCAGTGTTGTGGCTGTGACAGGTATTTTCCCTTTTGCTTTCTGCTGAGGGTCCCTGATATGTAGCCCTGGAAGGTGTGAGTTTTACACAGATTTGGTTTTACTGCTTATCCATGACCAGTGATATCAACTGGATCCTCTCTGTTGCATTCAATGGCTTTTGGGGACCCCTTTCATAAAGCTGTTCTTTATAATGAGCAGAGTAAATCACAAGCAAAGGTGTCTCCTCGTTCTAGTAAACCAGCAGCTTTTAGGCTCAGCTGGGTAATCCTCTTTTGTCACATCAGAATGCAAATGCCAGCAACTCATGACGTGCTCTCTGCCCATACTCGCTCCCCCTGCTCGCCCAGACACTTTGCTGTTTTCTAGGGTTCTGCTGTGACAGCTCTGGCTCCAGACACGGGCTAGCCTCAGTCCTAACACAAGAGTGGTCCCTAGCACAAAGAGATGCATACCGTTATGCAGTGATCTCAGAGTTAACTTTGGAAAACTAAACATTATTCATTCACTGTATCTCTTTCTTTTTTTTTTTTTTTTAATTGCAATGAATATTGATTGTCTTTCAATAACATGGTTCACACAGATTTCTCCATGATTTTCACTTCTACATTATTTCTTGAACTAGTATTGTGTTTTAACAAGTCTTAATATGTCAAATGTATAATTATTATTTTAAATGTTGGCATTGTTCTCACTTTTTTCTTGTTGATCTATGAAGGGCAGACTGAATGTATATGGTGTCTCTCATGAACCTAAACCAAAGGAATGTGCGAGCTACAACTGCCTAGAACTCATAATGAGAGTTTACCATCTTGGCATCCACATCCAGAAAGCTTTGACTACCCTGAGTCCAAACTAAGATAGGGACTTGCAACCCATGAGTTCAGGGATGGTTTAACATAGGTTTCCTGTGAGATTTTGCACAAAATTCTTAGGCCCAGTCCTGTATGATATTTAATTTTCTATCTCCCACAGAAAGAAGGGGAAACTGAGCACTAAACAACTTTGCTTTGATTTTCCTGCAAAGAAAATAAATGTGATTTTTCCTCACTACTTAGAAAAATCCAAATATTAAGGATCATCTTCTTAAACGATCAGAAAAAATTTCAGTATTCTGTGATCATCTGGCAGTTGAAGCATTATCCATTTTCACTACACATGCCCAGGATGACCAGACCTCCGACCTTCACTCACAGAAGGGAGTTTTTCAGTGTCCTGTGAAGGTGAGTGGATGATGGTTCTGGTAGAGCAAAGGAAAATGTGAGCATTGCATGGGGAAACTGAGACACTAAAAACTTATGCAGGGCTGCAGTGACAGCACCATGAATGCATTTTCCAGTGAGTTGTTTCTTTTATGTATTTCAATTATGAGATTACCTTGTAATCTTCTGAAGATGGTATTTTTGCTCTTTCTTCTAAATCTTTGTGTTTTCAGCATAAAAGCAAGTATTACTCAAGAAGCAGTTAATTTATTTTTAATGAATCTTACCTGTTTTTGTCAAACAGAAAGTGTAAATTGCGGTATCTATTTTTTTTTAATTTAAAAGACTATATTTACAGCTTCCAGTGACCTTTATTGCTTTTAAAATTATCTTTTCAGTAAAATTTTCAGTGATGGGCTTTTGTGGAGAAAAAAAAGTTTTCAGGCAAAGAACAGTGTTTTGCGTATAAAAATTTTGTTTTAATATTTACTTGACCTATTATTCTGGGGTTTTTTCTGCTATTGTCTTCAATATTACTCATAAAATGCAATCCCAAATGGTCTTGTGTACACATGCAGGTAAGCTTATCAGCAGCCTGACTTCTGATATATCCAGGTATTCAGCTATGATTTCAAACAATGACCTGTGTAGTAGCCAGCACCAAGGAAGACTGATCACCTTCCCACTAGTCTTAAAAAGTAAAGCAAAAGAGAATCAGAGACGTTCATAAAACAAACCAAGAATAGAGTGAAGTCTCTAGGAAGAACACTATTCTGGGAGAACAGGAGAGCACAAAGCTCTGTTCAGACTAAAAGCAGCTGTATCACCTCAGAGCAAGCAAATGGGTTTGCAACAGCAGATCTGAGGCTGGACTTTTGTAGTGATGAAAAAGAACATAACCTCACATGCTTCGGTTTTCCCCACTGCAGGTGGGAAATGATACATTATTTTTCCCTTCCTGAAGCATTTTGAGATAGATGTAAATGCAGCCTTAACAACCTCCTATTGTCAGGAAAAAGAGATGGGGATCCCTGCCAGAGCTCCCATCTGTTGTCATCAGCAGACAAAGGTGTTCTCCCAGGCAAACTATCTGGCTGAGAAATGCTTATCCTCTCAGTTTTCTCTATGTGCAGTAGAATTGGAGCTAAGCATAGGGCGCTGTGATGATTACAAAACACTTTCCTTGAAAATGTGTTTTGATCTGTGGCCTCCAAATTGCATCAACCTTCTTCTCTTCTGGGAACTTTCTCAGTTCTTAGAAACTGCCAGCATTCAGTGGGGCTGCTTAGGCACTTGTGTTCTGATGGAGGCATAGGCAGGAGGAACTAGAAATGCTCTAGTTAAAGGTCAGAAGTTTTCTGGATTTTTGTTTCACATATGAGAGATCTGTATTAGTGATGTTATTCCCTTCCCTCTGACCCATTTTTGTCTAGTCAGCTCAAGGAACAGATGTGGGATTTCATCCAACAGTGTATAACACGATAAATATGCATTCTGTGCTTTAATGCCTCGTGTGGTGTTCTCTGGAAATAGACTTGAACAATGACAACTATACTTGGCATTTGGAGGAATCAGCTGGGCTATCTGGGGATCACAAAGTTCAAATGGGAAAGCTGCAAGCCCAGAAAAGGTGTTCATTTGCAGCAGAGCTGGCTTGTTCCAGCCTTACTTTTGCTTACATATCTGAAATCCCGTCAGGAATCCCTCTGCTCTTCCTCATAGTTATTAGACAAAACCGGGGGATGCTGTGGAGAAAGACCTTATAGGTTAAGCATGCTTATCCACTTTTCTAGGGAGCAGGATATTTCTGGAAGCCACATTTATACCTTGCAGTCTTGTAGAACAATAAAAAAAAGAGACACTTTCTTTTAACTGAATTTACAGCAACCTATACATTTGGATTTCTGATCACAGGGAAATGAGTGTGGCAGGTGCTGGCTGCGATAATGAAGCTGAACTAGTGGAACTGACCTGGCCGTACACCTAAGAGGTGAATCATGCTGCGTCACAGACTTATTTTTAATATAGAGAAATAGTGTATCTCAAGCTTTTATATATCACTCCAACCTTTCACGTGGAGTTTTTGGACACATTCCCCCACCCACAAGTAGCTGGCTGTGGACTTCACGGACATAACACAGGATGTAGCACCTGGCTATGCTACTATTTGTTGGATGCATTTCATGCTTATCTGAAAAAAATACTGCAAATGACTCACTATTTCTATTTTTCCTTTAAGAAATTAGACGTAATAAAATTCTCAGGAAGGAATCTTTGTATTATCCATATCCTGTGTTGACATCCAGACTCCCTTGTGCTTTATATATAATTTCAGTAACCAATAGCTTAGGAAATTGGGCACTTTCTTCTTTAACTCATTGTTTCCTAAGTTGCATAATTTAGTCATCAGCATGTGAACAGAAGCAGCCCAGGTACCTTCCTACTACTTAAGCACAGCTGAAATCTAAATAGGAAGTGGCCTGACCATCAAGGCATTTGACTGGCCATAAAGTAGTTGGCTTAAACTCATCTTTGTCTACAACAACATTCTGCTGGGTACATGCATCTGCAGGACATCAGCTACCTGTCAATATGTACAGCTGAAACAGGAGCAGCCCTCAGACATCAGACTCCTCAGCTAAACAGGGCTTTCCAGGCTCTCAGTTTTAGACCTAGATCTACTTAACTCGTGCTAATATCCCACATGTAGCATGTAGACCTTCCTTAGTTAGCTTGCACTTTTAGATGTGTTGGTAAGCATTCTTTAATATATATTAAATGTTTGGTTGAGATAAATGTCATCTATCTTTGACAGAAAAAGCTGGCCTGGTTTCCAGAGGTGCTGGTCATCACAAGTGAAATTTCATCCCGGCTGAAAATCAAGACTTGTTTAGTGACTTGTGGCATATGGGCTGGGGAAGGATTTTCAGATGTTAAAGATAATTTACTCCAAGGCAATTAACTGCCATTAGTACTTCTAAAATTCCTCTTATTCCCCTTCCTACACAAATACATCTAGTTATCATTAACCCCTGTATTTCCATAGAGTATGTTTCGGACCTGATATACTTTCTCAAAAAACCTGCAAATTCAAACAGTCTAGAGAATAACTGCTGATCAATCTCTGCAGGCCAAATTTCTTTTCCACTAGAAATTAATTTTCATATTGCTTCTTCTGCGCTGCTGGTGTTTGCGATTCGAGAGGCTGGACAGCAAGACTTCTGACTCAGCTTGGCCATTTCTACATTCCTGTTCTTAGCACTGTATTCTAACGTTATCTCTGGATTATTCAATTAATCAGTTACAGAGGATATGGAGATTTAATTGCCTGAAAAAGAGGAAGATTATGTCATTGATTGTTTTAAGATGGAATCATCTGAAAAATGCATAAGTAGTGAGAATTTCTTCTCCATAAGCAATATGCTTAGGACCTGAAGAGCTGGACTACAAGTTACTATTAATGTAGAATGAATTCATTTTCCAGATGTTACATCAGCACTGAACTCAAAGAATGTTATCTCAGCTGGAATAATACAGAATTTTACTTACTGAAATAACTAATGTTTATGAGTACTGTAGAAGATCCAGCAAAAAAAAAAAAAAAAAAAGAAGCAATTAGTTACGTGGTAGTTCCTCTTCAAGCAGGAAAAGAAAAACAGTTTATTAACATGAGAAAATTTATGTTTCTGGTAAGTCTAAATGACTGATGTGAGCATGTTATTTTACAAAAATGCTGATAAGAAAATGACAGAATGAACCACATCAAATTTTTGATCTGAAGTTAATATTTGATTTATCAAAATCAAATACTTATCAATAAAATTTTATTTTATTTATCTAAGGGCTAAAATATTTATATACCTTTATATGTCTACTTCATATTTATAAAGCTGTGTAAGCTACAGTTACCTATCTATGGAAAGGAAATGAAGTGTTTTTAAATTTGAGAAACCATCTTACTGTGAGTGCTTTTGACCATTTAAGCTTATTACAAATACACTACAACAAGACTGCCCTTCCCCCAAAGCATTTCAGTCATTTATCCCTGAACCAAAATTCCTGGCAGCTGGGAGATCTTTATCTTACCACAGTAAAATAAAAATTCACTGGACACGACTGATTAAAATAGATTTCCTCGATATACTCAGACAAAGCACTTCTCAGAGCCCGCAGAAGGCCAGTGGTTTCCCGGGGTGCATCAGGAGGAGCACTGCCATCAGAGGGAGGGAGGTGGTCCTGCCCCTCTGCTCAGCCCTGGCGAGGCCTCACCCGGAGTGATGTGTCCGGTTCTGGACTCCTCAGTACAAGGTAGACACTCCTGGAGTGGGTCCAGTGGAGGAAAACAAAGATGATTAAGGGGCTGGAGAATCTCTCTTAGGAGGAAAGGCTGCGGGAGCTGGGTCTGTTCAGCCTCGAAAAGCGGAAACTGTGACGGGACCTCATCAAGCTCTGCGAGGGTCTGTAGGGAGGTGTCAGAGGATGGAGCAGGCTCTGCTCGGTGGTGCCCAGCAACAGGACAAGGGGCAATGGGCAGAAACTGATGCCCAGGAAGTTCCACCTGAAAATGAGAAAGAACTTCTTTACTGTGCAGTGACGAAAAAATGGCACTAGTTGCCCAAAATCGCTGTGGAGTCTCCTCCCGGGAGATATTCAAGAAACACCTGGCCACAATCCTGTGCCATGGGCTCTGGGATGACCCTGCTGGAGCTGGACCAGACAACCCACTGGGGTCCCTTCCAGCCTGTCCCATTCTGTGATTCTGTGAAAATTTGTTTTTGACAAATGCTCTGACAGCTTTCAGCTTCCTGAGGACTTAGTGCATGTCAGAAAGTTTTTCATGTCACAATTCTGCTCTGTGGGGACACATCTGATCCCTGTCATAACACTTCTCTTGTTTCCTTTGGGTATACCCTCTGTTGCTTCTTGGACATACTGAAGAAGTGCCAGGAAGGTAAATAGTCATGAATATGCATCATTGCTCCAGTTGACAGGTTCACCTCTGTATAACATATTTTCATGGATGTTAAATCAACATCATAATTACTCCTGTAAGATGTCATTTTAAAATCTATTTTGCAGATCAGAGGAAAGAGAGTGGAAATTATCTGGTTTTGGAGATTCTCAACTAGAAGAGAGAGCAACCCATCCCTGCAACAGGAGCTCCTGTCTGTTTCTTAAACTAAGTACAAGTGCACAAACACCCCATGATATTTTATCTGCTTTAATATGTAGTCCTTTAGCGTGACTCTTCTAGTACTTTGACGGAAAGTGATTAGTCTGACTTACATTTGGATGCATTTCTATCACCTTAATATACTGATTCAATGCCCACCAGTAATATCTAAACATCTAAACGGGTTACCATTATTCAGCTGAGTTTCATTCCTGCTGATACAGATTTAGGAGAGCTGTTAATGAATATTCACCCTAAGTCAAATGCAATTAGAGCCATAGATGTGGAGAATTTTTTTTTTAACTTAGAGCTGTATGTATGCATAGAAAATGCATATGAAATACTGCAAGATGCTAACAATATGTTTGAACCAAAGGAAATAAGAATCTGGACTTGGTTATACATGAGGAACCATCTTTTTCTTGGGAAATAGAGTTTTCAGCAAGATTGTAAACAGACAAGAGACATCACATGGTTTGCATTATTTCTCCTATAAGCTTTCTCTTTCAAAATGAAGTAGTGTAAGATTTTATGTGTTTGACTTATTGTGGTGGAGAAATAAGAATAAATTATTGCAACATTTGTGCTCGTAATTAGGCCAAATTGAGTCTGATCAAATAGAACTTTAGGAATTCCAGTTATGCTTAAAATCTCCTGTGGAAGATGAAGAAGAAAGAAATGAACTCACTGTAGTCATCAAGACTTTCACAAAAGATTGAGGAAAAAAGAAAGATCCTGTGGTTAAGACACTTGATTCCGGTCTAGATCCCATTTCTTCCTTGATTTGAAAGATCTGGTGTTTTAGTTGAATTTAATTTCTCTGTGCCTCAGTTTCCCATTAATAAAGAAGTGATTCAACTCTTCCTTTCCCATTCTCTATTTAAGTTACAAGCCTTTCCAAGCCAGAATCCATCCAGAATGTGTGCACACAAAGGAAGTTCATCACACTCGGTTTCTGAAATTTGGTGATATTCCTATAGGAGCACGGAGATCACTGACAACTGGTGTGCCTCCCTCTAATTCCACATTCTCATTCCTTCACATGGAGACTAAAGGCTGAGTTCAGAAAAATATGGGTGCCAAAATCCCAAACTTCATCACAGTGCAATACTTGAAGAGACACCTAACTTGAAGAGAGTTATTAGCAGCCTATTGAAGAAAAGAGTGTAGGGACTAATGAGACTCTGGTATTTAACCTCTTCTCTAATAAATCTAAGTCTGTAAAGTATCAGGGCTTGCTTAATGTTTTACTCTGGCTGACATCGGCACCTCCTCCTTGAATAAGTTGGATATTTTGAATGTGGCATAAAAAGGTACTTGCTGTCCCAGATTCTGCTGCAAAAACTTAGCACCAGAGTAAGGTATTGCAATACATAGACTTGGCACAACTTTCCTGTGTAAAGGGAAAAGATTTTTAGTGAGGGCAGACTTGTCAAGTCTTGATAGCTGCTAATGACTTTGCTGCTGGAAATGCAATGAAACCAGAGTGTGCTATCATCCAGGCCACTGATTAAGATAACTGAAAGACAACATCAAAACTAAAACTGTGTAATTAATGGGCTTGAATTGGGAGTAAAACTCTATCTGAGTAATATATGGTGGGATGTCATCCTGTTCATTGCAAAAGGCCCATGCTTGAAGAATCATTGTAGCCACCACTGGAGGACTTTTCACAAGCCTTTCCATCTGAAGGAAAGAAGTGAATAGGAGGCTAAATGTGTGTGAGAGTGTGTGAATGATTGTTTCTGACTGGTATTTTCCCAGTGCATTAGAAGGGATGGATTTTTAATGATCAGATTGATAGGGTTAGGGTTATGGATAGGTTAAACTTGCATATAGCAAGAGTTGCACTGGCTGACCCTCTTTTCTCTTGCAGAAAGTGTTTGAAGGTCTTGCTTTTCCTTCACAAATTGTCTTAACCAGCTTTTTAGGACAAAGTTCTAAAAGGAAGAAAAAGTCTGATGTACTGTCCAAGTGGTATAGAGATGATTTTGTCTTTAAAGATATCTAATTTCTGTAGCAAGGGAGGGGATTATTTTGCACCATATGGTAGCTGTCCTGTGATGTCATAGTGATTAATGACAGGATCAGTTGGATGCTCCAGTGGCGTAACAAATGACCTGGGTTTCCTGTAATGGCCATAGTTACACGCTCGTACAGGACCCTGCAATTAACTGAGCTCTAGTCACGGCTCCCCATGGGGTTAAGCATAACTATAGAATGAATGTGGAGACTACTACCGGCTTCATGAGGATGTGGGTCAAGCATTCTGTGACTTCTGGCAGATCCCTTAGACTGTGGATATCTGTTTCCCATCTGTAAAACTGATCTTATAATTAGCCGTTCACAGGCTTGATGTAAAACTAACTGGTTGGAGTATGTCAGACCTTTGCAGAAGAAAAACTTTTAAGTGAGAATAACATTTCAGTGAAATTATCTGTGTGTTTTTAACTCTCTATCATAGACTGAAAAACCTCCAACACTCTGCCTGATTGGCCGCATGATTATTTGTCAGATAAAACACAGTAATCTTCATTAAATGCTTTGTGCTCTACTTTCAAGTCAAACATTTTTTTGGGTAATCATAGTTCCCTGTCTGAAATAATTCTGGAAGCAGAGAAAATAGTCCTACAGTCCTGAAGCAAAGCAATACAGACAAGGAATGATCCATTTATCCCAGTAGCAGCCTTACTGGCAGCATGATGATTGTCACTGTAGTTATTATTTTAGCTGATGAAAAAATCCTGAAACAACTGAAAAATGTTTCTTTTCTTGATCCAAGTTGTAGATTTTCTTCAGAATTTCCTAATAGTTTTATTCAAAACTACATTTAAATATAAAAAAAAAATATTTCTTGGATGTAAGTCATATTTGGGATCAGGCTTTGCATTTATCAAGTTGCTGAGGTTCTCTGAACCCAGGATCTTCAAATGATTCATCATTTGGAGCTGTTTGCCTCTAGTGATTGCAGTATAATATTAATAGGTCATGTCAATATATTTCAATACCTCTTTTCCACTGCCACTTACTGACAGTTCAGTCAACAAAAAAAGAGAAGTTCCTGGTGTACTGACATTGGGTTTTACCAAAAGACATAAGGCCATTTCTGGTTGGTTTAGGTTCTTTCGTTTAGCAAAAAGTGAATGCTCCTAGGTTATGCAGAGAGTGCTTAAATTGTGACATGGTTGGATCCTCAGCCTAACATTTTATGATTTTCTTCAATACATCACACATCTCACTGGTTTCTGAACCTTGCAGTGTATGAGTGTATAATTTCTTAACACTGGTGAGAGGAGCTTATCCAAAACTCTCCTACACGACTAATATTCTGACTACAACAGCATCCTGGAGGGAAGAAAAAATTGCATCTCTACAGACATTTTTCCTCAGGCTAGATGATCCAGAGAGTACAGATGTGAACACTGTGCACTCTATAAGCTAACGGACACATAGATTCATACCCTTCCTTGTTCACTCACTGTTTTCGTGGCAGGTATGGCACTGGGGTGAACACACAGGCTTCACATAATTCATGGATGTGAAGGAACCACATTCACACAGATCACGTTCCAGTGATGGCATCCTGCATGGTGTCTGGAGAATACCAGGTGCCAGAAGTAGTGATGGGAGAAGGTGGAAGTAAATACACCTCGTTGACTGGCTTCATTCATTCAGAGCCCCCACTCCCTGCTTGCTCAAGGCAATGTCTTTTTATGTCATTTGGAAGTCATGCTTCATGGCTACTCTTATGGTCAGGAGAGTGGATAAAGCAGATCACAGCTCTGGTTTTGAAATGACAGTTCTGGTGTTTTTATAGTGAGTAAAATTGTACACATCCTATGAATGCTCTCCTGGTTCCTTCATTTTTTATTATTTTTTGTGTGATTATCCAAAGACATTCTCAGCTGCATTTTTTCATTAGCCTAATTTGCAACATTTTTTTGTTGTTGAACTCTAAATTGAACTTCAGCTTTTGCCAAGGATCATCATTCCTCCCTACATTTAATTCATCCAGAGTACCTACTGAGTGACAAGGGCAGTGTTAATTTATGATTGGGTATTGGAACCTGAAATAACAATTGGAATGGGAGAGGCAAGAGGCTTTCAAAGCATGAAATTAAAACCTTTGGTCTATGGCTTAACTTTCTACTTATTTTTCCTCATTTTCTTGCCATCAATACTTTTGTTCTACTCTTGATGTGATATTTTTCACAGGGTAGGATCTGGGGCTTTATTCACTCTGTTTTTATGTGATATATGGGGTATTTTTTATTAGCTTGCATTATAACCCATGCTCTGTCTGTTCTCACTCAGATGTCTGCTACTAATTGTCTTTATGAGAGTTATAAAAATTTCTGAGATATTTGGCTGCAATTCTCCTTTAACTTGCATGAGAATCAGATCTCAGTAAATAAAAAACGTAGATATCTGGGGAAGCCTGAGAGCTGGAAATCTTCTGCTTCTACACTAAACTGGCCCAGGGCCTCTTCATGCCTGTGTATTAGTGATCAGGGAAACCAGAGAAGCTGATCCCTTTTCCTGGAAGTGTTGGCCTGGGCCAACCAAAAATCTGCCAGCAGTGCCTGGGCCCAGCATGTGAGATGGGATGGGACAGTGCAGGATGGGACAGGACAAGGGCTGTTAACATGATGGACCAAGCCATCCTGTTCAACTTCTCCAAAGGGGAAGAGTGGTGAGACTTATGAATCCAACTCTATCCATTTCTCACATGAGACACAGAGGAGGTGCAGGATATTATTTTTTTAAATTAATATTAAGATTAAATTTTAAAAACAAATAAGGAAACAGGAAGACAAAATAGAGAGAAGAAATTCATTCTGGGGAATACTTGCTAACTTATTTTTATGAACTTTGGTGAAGAAGGAAAATCTGAAACTGAATTATCTACTTTTATGACCTCTTGTCCTTAAACATACTTGAAGTTGTTAGGTGCTTCAGGGTTAGAAAGAACTGCCAGTAGGACTTATTTATGTATATATATCTTGCTGCACTATCACTCCAAAATAAGACATTGGAAACCTCTTTCTTCCCTGAGTAATATACTGGCACCTTTTTATCCTTTTCTTTTTTGTCTTTTGTCTTCCACATTGACTGTCCTTTTGAAGTAGAGACAGAGTTTGCTGGCTGTGAGTCCACAATAGTGCTCTGAGCTAGTGCAATGACAGTTATGATTTCATGAAATCATGATTTGAAAAGGTTCCTGTTATTTAAGATATCTCTGAACTGCCAAGCATCTCAGAGGGTGAGTGTTAGAAAAAGATGATCAAAGCAGGTGTGAAGGGCTGTTGTTGGTTGAACATTTGATTTCTCAGCTTTCTGTGGTATAACCAGGTTCCAATACCGCCAAGACAAAAATGTTGTAGGTATATAAGAAAGGTCAAAGGTGCTATGAACTCATTCTGCTGGTTCAGAGTTATTCAAACTATTCTGTCTGCACCAGATTTAAAGTTTTGATGGAAGAGGCATCTGTCCTGTGCAATGGGCATAAAATCATAAAAACAGTATAAATTCCTGCAGTTCAACAGTCATGAACCCACTTCAATCAAGACCAGATTTGATGTTTGAGCTATAAGGAACAAATGCTTTACTTGTAATCAGGCCACTCGTTTTGTCAAATAAATAATATCTTTCAAACAATAATTAGGACTATTTCTTCCAGTACCTAAAGGAGGCTGGAGAGGTACTTTTTACAAGGGCATGGAGTGATAGGACAACGGAGAATGGCCTTAAGCTGAAGGAAGGTAATTTTAAATGAAATTCTTCCCTGTGAGGGTGGTAAAGCAATGGAACAGGTTGCCCAGAGAAGCTGTGGGTGCTCCATCTCTGGAATTGTTCAAGACTGGGTTGAATGGGGCTTTGAGCAACCCGGTCTAGTGGAAGGTGTCTCTGCCCATGGCAGCAAAGATGGTACTAGAGTATATTTAGGTCCTGTCCAACACAAACCATTCTATGATTCTACGAAATGAAAGAAATTTTACTCATTGTACTGAGGCAGTCCAAAGGATACAATTTTATTCTGAAATAAGAAAATTGTATGGCTTCAACTTACTGGTCTTATGTATTGGGCTAAACAGTGATCTCTGTTATGCCAGGTTCAACCAAGATCCCTCCAAGTTCTGTAAACACATTGTTCCATGGTCAATTGATGCGTTATCAGTGTGCTAAAAAAAAGTGTAAATGTGATCTGAACGAATTCTTGCAGTTTGTGACAGTTAAAAAACAGAAGGTATTGATATAGACAAATCTTAGTACTGGTGCATGAGTGGCAGGATAACATTTTCTAAAAGATGTTTCAAAGTCTCAGGGGGAAAAGGTTTTGATGACAGCAACTGATACAGACAGAAAGAGCAGAAGGTTATGGATAAATCCTTTGTCCTTTTTTGGACTGCTCCCTCTGCCAGGTTTGCATGTATCCGACATCATTAAAATGATTTAGAATTCTTCAGAAGTCTCTCCACACAGAGGAACGAGGTGAAGCAGGTGAGCAAACCAGAATGAATCTCAACACACTATGAATGCAGTGCCAGACTTTCAGTGCAAAAGTTGATGGAATTGTGTCTAAGAAGTCAGTGGGAAATTCCCATGGAAAAATTGGATTCAGTTTTTGTTGCTGCTTGTCACTTCCTGGTTGCATTGCAACCACCATTTATTGTTATCCTGCCTGGGTGTCCATGAAAATTATTTGAGTCAGAGCCAGCAGTAATTCACTTCTTTCCTATGTAGCTTTTGCTTGCTAGAGTCTTAAACTGTGAATGGTTCCACTGCACAAATAAACACTCAGTTTTTAATCAAGAATCCTGATACAGGCTTAAAATCAAGAAATCATATTACCAAATTATGTCTTATAATACTTAAAAAATACTATATTGTATTCTGTTTTGTTAGACTGAATTGATTTTATAGCTTTTTCCTGTAACAATGCAGGGATATTTTAAAAGGTTTCTGGTACAATAGAAGTTAAAGGGTTTTTTTAGCTTGTCTATATTTGGAATCCATTCTTAAAATTACATAATTTAAAAATGAATTAATTTTGTTAAATGCAACTATCCTGAAAAATCTTACTTCTGAGAAGTAACATGGAGACTAACAATTCGATATGACTAAGGATAAGATAGTGAGCTGGATAGTAATGTTGCTGCTGAAATAATTTGAAGGAAATATATAAATTAGTCCCTAATCACATTTAGAAATAATTTCTCTATGGTCAGACTGTTCTCCTTTAATCATTCAGAGATTTCTTTCATCACTTTGGGCTAGAGAATTTTTCTTGGATTCCACAACACACTGTAGCAATTCTAAATGCACTAAATATATTTTTCTTGAAAAATCAGGCAAATACAGGCTGAAATTCTAGATTCAAATAATTCCCAGATTAAGGAAAGATTATATGCATTTACTTGATTCCAGCTGGCTGCAACATCTATTATCAAGCAGTGCAGAGACTAAATGCAACCAGCATCAAGTTTGAAGAAACTCAATATCTGAGCCTGACTTTCACTCTTAGGCTCAGAATCATTTTGCTTAGATATATTTCAAACAAGAGAATGATTCTCATCAATGACAACAGCACCCTTATTGACCCAGGAGAATATGCTTCAAGAACACTCTTGGGAGGAAGGCTCCCACAAACTTTTTGAAAACCTCTGAATTGGTGAAATGGCCCATAATGCATGCAGGGTTTTTTTTCCTACACTTCTGTCTCTGTTTCATAGACAGAAATGGTCTTTATAGTTTCTTGTACAAAGAGAACCTGACTCATACCTAAAGTAATGTCTCACTCCTCAATGCAGTGTGTTGTTGTGGTTATTAGGGTAGCCTCAGAAAGGCAGATTGAGAAAAGCCACCAAACAGGAAGACAAATGAACTGACTAGTGAGTCCAGCATCATGGTCAGTTTTCTGGTTTACAAAACACCTTCTGATCTCTTGGTCTTGTTAGAGCTGGTTGTTTAAAAGTTCATCAAGGCATGCATGGAGAGCTCTCAGAATAAATATCCCCGCCTCTTTTGTAAAAGTGTATCCTTTATCGCCCTAAAGCCAGCACTGAATGCTCGAGCACATCTGGGGATGAAGGTTACGTCAGCAGAAGCAAAGCACAGCAAACAGCCCTGATCCTCTGCCCAGTATGAGGAACTTATTTTTATGAGTTCACATGTTCAGACTGAAAGTGATTCACTTACCTGCAGAGATCCAAAACTTGCCAGTCCGTGTTTGATGGGAAGAAGTGTTGTTGGGGTGTGTGTTGAGCGTGGCAGCTGTGGGTGCAGGTGTGCGTGCTTGTGAGCTGCTGCCCTCTGCTGCACACCTTCCCGGCAGCTCACCTCCAGCCACCCCCTTACCCCAGCCACAACACGCTCAGCATGCTGCTGAACCTGCAGAAATGACTTCCCTCCTGCCAGCGAGACATTCAGAGAGTCATCAAGCTTTGCTCTGAGCCACCCATGAAACTTCCAGCAGGCTATAACTGCCTTGCAGTGGCCTAGAGCACTGCTTATGCTCTGACATCAGGTGAGCGTGCAGAACTCCTCAGCATCCTCACCATCACCACAGCAGCGCGAAGAGACTTCTACATAAAGAGAATCTCTATATGAATCCTGGCAACTGGAGTAATAAATGCTTTAGCAATATGCATGGAAGTCAGTATAACCTAAAATTTTAAGATATTTGTCACTTTATATATCCCCAAGACAAGAAGAGTTTCCTTCAGGCACTACTGGGGAGGTTGTGCCAGGCCCTGGGCTCAGTTTTTGCCAGACTTGCTCTTACATCAATCACTTCCCTTCACACAGTGTGGAACATGACATGAACAATACCTCTTCAAAGTGAAGGAGAGAAGGAAAATCCTGCCTCGCTGCCCACCACTGCAAGAGCAATGGCTTTCACCTTTGAAGAACTGCCTGAAGGACTCAGCATTTGTATGTCTGAGGAGGGTTCTGGGGAGACTGAGTGTGATGAGAAATCTGCAAGTTAAAAAAAAAAATACAAAATGTGTGTGTCTGGCAGTACTTGAGGCCAAAAAACACAGATTAGACTGTGCAGAGAGCTGTGGGGCGCTGGATATGTGAAGAGATTTTGTGACCTAAACATTTTTTGGTTCAGATTCAGGGTCTCTGCCTACTGACAAAGTGCTCATGAAGATGGCTTAAGTACAGCCAAGTTTTGGCTTAGGCTGAGAACTGTCCAGACACTCTCCAGACTCCAGGCAAGCAGAAGACCTTGCCTTCTGCTCCCTGCTGCTCATTGACACGTCTGCAAGACACTGCAGCCCTTGCAGGTCTGCCAGCCAATTTGCTCCTCTGAATGACCCCTAACCTAACTCAGCTGCAAAAGAGTTCAACTAGCTGAAGCTGTTTGAAACAGATTTTGCTGGCCTGGTTCATTCTGATTCAGATAATTTAAATAAGCACACTTTTTTTGTAAGCAGCAAGCTGGAGCTGTCAAAAGGGCAGTGAAAAATATCAGGTTGAAAAGTGTCAGATCACAAAGTTCAATCACAAAACGGCATACAGCCGACAACCAAAGACTGTTACGATTAAAGAAGCTCCTAATATATTCTTTCCTTATAGATTTAAATTTCCATGTATATTTGTGGAAGTGTGCACATGCAGTAGGAATGTGTACACAAGCCATGGACCTGGACAGAGGAGGGATTATGAAAAATGAATAATAAGAAATGAAACTGCTCAAAACTACACATTGTCAAACCATCCAAATTCAAATGCTTTTTCTCTTAGGAGATTGTTATTGAAGACTTTCCAAATAGAATTCTCTTATATTTGTCTTGCATGTGCTTTTACCTGCTCTCCCTTCAAATTATTTGTAACTGCGACATCTGGAATTTTGAATTGATTTGAGCTGTCTTAATGTGGCCTGGTGGTATGGATAAGAAGTAACGGTGCCATGCCACATCTTCTTGTACATTTTCCATTGTGTAGTTGAAGCAGACTGGGACAGTCAAATACAGAAAAAAAATATGAAAGTATCATGGCTGTGTGAACATATTGAATTACTAATGCTATAGGCAACATAAAACTACTTAAATGCCAGGGTTAACCGGGACCTTGCAAGTCACTAGTTATTGGTTTTAAAATTCCGAACTTTTTTGGCTAATAATATTTCTACCATTTCAAACTTACCAATTACCCTCCTTATGATTCATATCTTCCCTTCATTATTCCAATCTTATTAGCATTTTTATTATATTCATAAAAGTAGCCCGTCCTGGCTACAGTTTCTAAAGAAGACACATTAGGACCTAGCCCAACCATCCAAGAGAAAATGAACTCATCTTTTTCATGGTTGGAAACCTGGTCTGTAATGAACACTGTGTAAAATATGACCACCAAATGCGTGACTAAAGAGGGTGGATCATGGTTGCACAGTCTTCTCTGACCAGCACTTCAAAACCCTCTGCACCGTTTCCTTACACATCTAGCCTTGAAGAAAGCTTTTGTACAAGCTGGGGGGTTTTGCTGCTGTTCCACGGTTTTCCAGGGACAGGCATGTTACTCCTGGTCAGTGACTGGGGGAAGACATTCGTGCGTTGGCACTGTAAGCAGAAAGCAGCTGCTTTGTGCCTGTATGAGTGTAAGGCACATATAAAATATGAAGGAAGCTTGTCAACTCAGATTAACTTTGGAGACAGCCCTTCTTCACCTCATATTGCAAATAAAGGAAGAGAGTCTGGAAAAAAAAGGAGTGTTTTGGTGAATACATGGCCTTTACTCTGTGCAATCAACATTAAACTACTCTTGTTTGTTGGCTACCAAAATTGTCAAAACAGAGTAAGGAAAGTTGCCTTATTACAGCACAAGTCACTAAGTGCAGCTCAAGGGGAGGCAGGTCCTTCCAGATACTCACTTCAAATGTACAGATGCAAAAAAATAAACTGTAAAAATGACAAACTGAGATTATATAAACAATTTCAACATACAGCACTACTAAAAGAATATGTTCTTGATGGCAGCAGCTCAAATAAATCACTCTTACTGAGCTTGCAGAAGTAGTTTCAAGCCTGAATCTCTGCTCTGATTTAAGAGAAGCTAGAGGAGTGGGGCTTTTTCAAATTATAGTGAACTTGTTTGCTAATATAGGGTGTTTTAGGTTTCTGGAAGAAGTAAATTGTGAGGTTAAAAACCACCTCCTTTTGAAAAATTGCCCTGCAGACTGGAGCTCTAATAATTTAATACGGAGTTAATAAAACCTGTATAGAAAAACAGGAGGAATGATACCAGGGTTGCTGCAATGTTATTTTTGAAGGCAGTCTGGGGCTTTGTGAAATACCTTGTATAAGTAAGTTCTTATTCATTTTTAGAGCAGTTATGGGATTTGTTAAGTACTCTGGCACTTTGCAATAATGGAGATATTTAAGGGTACTTTTAAATTCTGGTGAGATGTAAAAAAACTTGGTTTTCATTTTCTCTTCAGCTGCCTTTGGCATCTTACCTGTGCCTTTAGGAACTCTTCCCTTTGCGTCATTGAGACTCTGATTTATCACAAACACTTGCATATCCTTACTTCATGGGAAAATTGTGTCTGCTGGAAAGTCAAGTACTGGCTACTATTTGCTTTTCCAGGCACAGATAAGGAATTTGATAAATAATTATGTCAAAATAATTTTATTACAACTAAATGAGCTATTGGCACTTTTTTGTATATTGATTACTCTATATTTTTACTTACAAACTTTTTTATGTTTAGAGGATGTACTTATACATCAGAAGAATCCTTCACTGATGTTCATAAAATTTACTTCTCACACTGTTCTTTATGCACCTTTGACCCTACCATATTTCTAATATACATAATATTCCTTTCCGGTACAAATACATCTCTTAGAATTTTGCCCTGCATTCACATTTGATATTCTGGGGTTTTCAATGAAATGGAACTTAATTTGACATTGCATTTCACATCTCATGACTATTTGCCTCTGTGGAAATCAAAATGAAGTTAGTACAAAAAGTTACCACACTGATTTTGCAGCATTACAAGACTGCATCAAAATAGTTTGAAGTGACCACACACAGTGCAGTGAGGCTGGAGAGGTGGCCAAATATTTGTAGCCATTCAGTCCATCCTAGCAATATGCTGGGACACTAGCGTCTGTTGTCCAAGAAGGAAATTCTGTCACCTATGGAATAAAATGATGGTTTGCATTTGCTTATTGCTTGTCATGTAGAATTAGAGAGTGGATTAATCTGCCCGCAGATGCAATTTGGGTGTTCTTTTGCATGCCACTGAAATGCAGCCACCTCTGGGGAGATGCGCGGCAGCTGTGTATAGCTTAGGGCATTGCAATAGTGTGGGAACCAAGTGAAGAACTGTGATTTAGTGGCAACCTGGATTTTTTAACAGTTACTGCTCAATAAGTTCTTTGAAATGGTGACTTTACTGCCAGTTGCAGCAGCTGCTGGACTCTTACATTCCCATAAGGAGAAAATTAGAAATATCTAATTCCTTTTTGATGTTTTGTTGTTGCTGCTGCTTCAATAAAACAGCCAGCTATTTTGTTTGTTTGTTTATAGAATTAAAGACATAATAAAAATAAAATATTAAGAAATAGAAACTATTCTTAGCTACTAAGCAGACTCACACTTCATAGGTATAAAGGTTTTTATTGCTTTCTACTTGCCAGCATTCTTATCCAGTTTGTCTGCTGCTTCTCTTTAGCTGCAGTTTTCATCTCTGACTGTTTCCACAAAACCTCAGTCTGCCAATCAACCTGAGAAGATGGAAATTAGCATAATGTGATAAAAATCAATGGAAAAATATTATTTTCCAAAACAAACAAAAAAACTCCTTGAAGTAGATGCATCATAATCTGACCCCTTGGAGTGAAAACAGTTTCAACAACCACTGTGTATAATGTTATTTTCCATAATAGCAGTTAAAAGTAGCCATTTGTTCTATGTATTGCAAAAGAGATGTATCCCCAGGGGTCTCGAAGATTAGATAAGGGTTGTTCTGCCCTGGAATGGAGTCCAGAGAATTGCAGCAGCTGTGCTCACCCATTCAACACCCAGAAAAGCTGGTGACAAGGAAAAAGGTTCAGAAGAGGTAGGGTGTCAAGAGGAGAGACATCTGGGGGAATGATTTTTAAATATCCAGTGGGGTTTTGATTATTCAGTGGAAAGGTGCAGCAATTTGAACAAGTGAGACTGAGAGTACGCCATTCCAGAGGACTCTACAGTCCATCGATTTGGGCTTCCTCCAGACAGCACCACGACTTGCAAGCTGTGAGTCCATCTTCCCTCATTCAGAGTCAGCTAATCAAGGTCTAACTCTTCACCAGAAAACGTTGGAGTCCAATCTCATTTTCTGCAGAGTCCTCTTATTGTTAGAGAAAAAATATGAAGCTCTACATTAACAAAATCAGACAGCAAATAGGAGTCCAAGTGTTCAATCTGTATGTAGAAATAATTAATAACTTACTGCACATGAAAATATTCAGAAAAGTAAATTCCTACCACATCTATAAGGAAAGAAACTATAATTATGTGAGTTTTATGAATGAGGAAACCAAGACATATTTTAGTTTATATGTCTCACTTAGCAAAAATTTTAAATGTCATAAGTAGCAGTAAATCCTAGAAATACTTCCTAAATCTCTACTCTGCTGCTTTGTGGTAGTGACCTTTTAATTTTAGTAGTGACCTTTATCTACCACTTTATCTACCACTTAGACCAGTATCTACCACTGACTCCAATATTAAGGTAGTGACCTTAATAATTTTGTAATAATTTGGTATGCAGAAACATTTTCTGTGCATTTATTTGTTTCCAACATAATAGTAGTGAATAAAAATTGTCTACATTTAAAACAAAGTTTAAAAATAGATTCCTTCTCAATTTTTAAATAAATTATGATATTAAGTATAAAAGCAAAATAAGATGAAACTAAACTGATGTCTTTCACTTTACATTGATTCTAGAAGGGATCAGAACAGTTCTATCTAAGCTGCACACAATTAGATTTGAAGTCAACTCATCCTCTTGTAAGAGAAGAAGTCACAATCGGCCAATTTAGAAGCTGGAATGTTGCCACAAGTAATCATTGTCTGATGCAAATCAAATAATAGTTATTGCTAAAACGTGCTGAATAAAATCTATATAGAGGATACACTTCATAAGGACTGTTTATTTTCATGCAATTTCCACACATATGATGCAGTAGCATCAGAAAAGCAGAGATAACAAGACTGTGAAGAAAACTATGTAGCAGTAGATTATTTTCACTGAAGGGTCTGGTCAGTTTTATAGCATTATTACTCTAACAAATTCCTAGCATGTCAAAGTTTTTAGAAAAATAACGAAAAGAGAAAAAAAAAAAAAAAGAGAGAGGAAGATTTTGGATATGTGAGTTCAGAGTGGCTGCAAAATGCACAGAAAGCTATTTTTGCAGTCAGTGCCAGTGCCAGAAGGCTGCCCCAGGACTGCTGTCCTCTTCTCGTGACACAACCTTCCGCAGCAATGAAGCTTAACAGGGAACTTGTTCCCTTCCTTGCAGCTTCCCAGTCCCTTTCAGCTGCTGTGGGCTAGAATGTAGAAGATTATGCTTTTGGGGAAAACACAGCATCCTAAAACTAAGTGTTCAGAGAAAATTTCTTCTCTAATGCACCTCCCTGTGCCTTTCTCCTCTGTGTAGGAAAAAGTACATTTGGCTACTCGATTTCCCAGTAGCAGTTAAATCAAAGGATGAGAGAGAAGAAAGCAAACGACTACTCAACGTTTCTGTTCTGTTTAAGGTAACTTTGACAATTCTATTTGTGTGTTTTAAAACAAAGGTGATCAAATAATGAACTTTAATTTCCTATGCCTTTTTTTTATTCTCCACAAAGCTGCTTTTGCACTGAGATTTCAAAATATTCAGAGAGTTCTATGAAAGATTCCCATGGCCAGTTTCCTGATTAATTACTTTATAATTTTTCATGGATAGCTGATATCTTTCAGACATTACCTTTGGGGAGACTAAGTTGTTACAAGAGCAACAAAAGGGAGATAGCAGATTTATAAGAGGAAGAATCTAAGCAGGCTGCTATGCAGACATTTTAATTCCTTGTCTTGGGGTGATTCTATGACCATACTGTATTCCCCATCGCCTGCTTGATTTCTAGTGTACCTTTAAATTGTAAAGGGGGGAGAGAGAAGCCGAGAGAACTCTTCAAAGCGGCCAGCTTGACCTTGCAACTAGAATGTTTTGCATTCTTTTCTCTCCCGATTCTGACAACATTTGGTTGGTTGGAGGACTTTTGCTTGCTAGTCTCTTCGGCTTTCAGCGGAGAAGGGACTGTGATCTGCCTCAGCGGCTTCTTTTCCTTTTTGGACTGTTTTTGGCTTGCTTTTCATCTGAGACCGGCTGTCATCTCCGGACCTGCTCAGAGGGACCCTCCAAGGGGGATCGTCGGACCCTGCCTGGCCGGCCTGGCCCAGCTCAGGACTGCAGGTTTTACCTACAGAAAGAACTCTAAAATCCATAGTCCTCTTTTAGGGGACAGGGGAGAGGGTTTCAATATCTTTTTTTTCCTGTGACAGCAGGGGACTCTGTTTTGTTAATTAAATAGTTTTTTTTCACTTTCACTCGAGACATTATTTTCCCGAACCCGTGGAGGAGCTGCTGCCGGGGCCTGCTTGCCTGGCAGACAGGAGAGAGAGAGAGAGCCGCCCCTCTCGGGTTGTTTCCTCCCGGATTTGTGTCCAAACCGGCACATTCCTCCACAGACTTTGCCATATAATATACATCCATTGGAAGAAATCCTGTTTCCACTGAACTCAGTAGTTTACTGATAATTTCCAAGTGACTAATATTTTCCCTAAGGAATTTTGAAATGGATATAAGCCATCAGTCTTCAGGACCCTGAGGAACATCCAACGAGTAGACTTGGGTAGGGAATTCTCACTGTGGGCAGGTCATTTATGATGTGGTAGAGCTCCAGGCCCTGTGCCCGAGTGTGAAGTTACATTGAGGGACTGACTCTGGTTCTAGAAGGATGACAGCTTCCTACAGCAGTCCTCCCACTTGAAAGTCTCCCTGGGACTAACTGAGGTCTTCACAGTCCCTGAAAGAGTTTATATAAGGTTTTTTCTGCACTTCTGGGCATGCCACGTCTTCATCCCTTCAACAACTCTTTGCTCCAGAATTCCTTACGCCTTATCCTCATTTATGTAGGATTACTCCCTTTTGAAGACAGGATTTTAGACTACATGGACCACTACATTTTTTTCATAAGATCATTCTCAGAAATGTTTTGTCAGTGTCACATAGGAAGCATTTCTTAGTCTCAGACAAAAAGACAATGGTCACAGAGAGCCAGTGTCAGTGCTGGGATTTCATATTTCACTGATCTCTATCAGATTCACACATTTTTATCTAACCAACTATCATCTCCTCTCTTTCTCCAGGTCTTCAGCATTTTCCTTCTGCTAAGTACAGACTGAAGTGTTTTTCTTTAATTTTTTACTTGCCTTGTGTCCAGGATGTATTTCAGCTAAGCATTCCCAGCCCAGATATCTGACAACCCTGGTTCCTTCACTGTTACTTTCCCATCCTCCCTGCAGCCTGCAGCATCTCCTAATTTAGTAGTATCTTCAGATTTAACAAATGTGGTGTATGCTCCTTCTTCAAGGTCATTAATAAAAATGTTGAATCATGCTGGGCCAAATTCCCATTGCCACAGCACTTCTCTACAACATGATACATTGCTGTTAAAATTATACCGCAATGAGTGCTCCTTTGCATTTTACATCCCCAGTGCTGAGGATGTGCCGTAGTGAAATTTCGTAGATAACAGTAGACTAGAATATTCTGATATCTTGGGTTTAAATAAGCTTTATATTTCAAAAGTTTCCTTGTACATTTGGAGCTTGAAATGCAGGTGTACCATATCTTAGTAGACAGAGGAGATGTGTTAATGGGTTTGGCAAAGCTTGGAAAGTACAGATTGAGCCAACTGTTTGACTTTGAGAGAATGCCTAATGTTTTATTAGCACTTCTGCTTCTTCTCAAGAGAAGCCAATGGTCTTTTGGGAGGTCTGATAAGAAAAGTCATTAATAGGGTACTAGTGTTTCCAAGGAGGGAAATTAAAATCATTCTGTACCCCAAAAAGTGACTTTTTTATAAGTGTATCTCAAGTTATTCTAACTTGTACCTCCAGTCATAAAAGGTATGAGGAGACTGTCAGGGTAATGACATCCTCTTCCTCCTTAGGCACTTTGCTAACAGTGTAAAGCTAAAGAGCACTTCCAAATAGTTGACTTTACCTGGGATTTCTCAGTAAGGTCAACCTCTTGTCAGATAGCTATTTTCTGAATGCAACCTAACAGAAAGACTTAATGACCTCTGTTTACTTCAAGTAGAAATCCATCAAAGGGACAATTAGCTAATTTTAAGCATAAATTGGCTCCCTGGTGGGAAGCAAGCTTATAAATAAACCATTTCATTTGTTCACTGAACTAGACTGTCATGCAAGTGAAATTGCTGACTCCAAAGCAGACAAATCGGCAAACTTTTCTTGCCTTAAGTGCCCTCAGAGGAGTTAGGGGAAGAAACCATGGGAAGCAGCTTCCTTTGCCGCTGCTGCTGTGCAGGCAGGCTGGATCAAGACTCATCCCTGCTGTATCTGCACCATTCTCCAGAGTAAGGCAGCCCAAGCTCTCTCCAGTGCCTGTTAGCAGGCAGTAAATGGTGCAGACAGACACAGCAGATAGGCTTAGAATCCTCAGGTCTCCTCTTGCACACGAGCAGTGTGGACATTAGCCCAGCACACGGAGGGAAGAGCAGGTCCACGCTCACAGTTTGTGTAGAATCCAAAAATGTTTGCAAGAAAGCTGCACTGCTGCCTGTTGGTTTTTCCTCTCTTGAATGTTCCTGTCACCATGGTACATGAGCCCCTTTAGTCTTCACTGCAATTGTTTTTCCAGTATAGAACAGTTTCCTGAAGGAACAGAAGCGCTGGTTTCTGGCAGAGTCACTGTGCCACAGTTTCCCATGCGAGGCGCTTGGCCGGACATTTCTAGAGGAACGAGGCAAGAAAGAAAGGTCCATATCTCAGAGAGATATGACACACACTGGGGGCTTTCTTCTGCTTTCCAAACCAACATTCCTTAAAAGCAGCATATGCATATTGCCAGTACTCATCCCTACACTATTTCCACACTACTGGCTTTGTTTAAGTGGTGAATACATGACAATACCCTCAAGGTATTTAAGATGTGACAAACAGGGCAATGGACAAAAGGAGGAACATTTCAGGCCAGTTTCCAATCCCATGAGATGTGGGGACTGAAAATGTCGGATGAGACCTCAGTGCATTTTCAAGCAGAAAACAGGATGGAGCTTTCCTAGGTCAAATGGGGGGCTCGAGAGGGAAACTTTAAAGCTGTCTTCACTCTATTTGAATAGTTTGCTCCAGTTTGCTGTGCTCAATGCTATCAGACCAGAGATTAATTGTTTATAAAAGCAGCCAAGTAACTGCTAGGGACAATAAAAAGGAGAAGAAAGAACAGATCCCTTAAGTAGAATTTAATGACCTTGTTCTGCACATTGTTTTACTTTGCCAGATTACTATATAGTAACTTGTAGAAATGTGTGTGTGTGTGCTTGTGCATAGGATGCTGCATGTGTGGTGAGATTTCACTTGTACAACCAATTTGCTCTGTTTTTTAATGCTGATTATCTTTGTGGACAGCAACATGCCATGACAAAATCAATGACTCTCATCTGAAATAATCTGAAAACAAGAAATACAACTGTTTTCACAGCTGGGAAACAAGAAGCCTCTATCCTCAAGTAGATTACTTATGTTCAGTGGATTTTTGGGACCTTCATCATTTTTTGAAATGGGTGGCAGAAAAGTTCAAAATGTGGCACTTTGCTTTGGTCTTTCATACCTGCTAAGTGATGGGAAGTTCTGTTCCTGCTGAAGATTTCTCCCAGAAACTTTACCTTGATGGGGCTTTATGGAGTCTCACCTGCACTGATGCATTTAGGCCTAATTTAGAAAACTTGTGACTCATCTATTTTGAAGTATTGAAGTATCAGATCATTTTCAGCTGGAACACTGAAACCTTTCCAATAATCACACAGGAGGATGCACTAGGAAAACTCAATATACAATTTTTGCCCCAGAGAAGTCAAGCACAAAATCTTAGCTTCACCACAGCTTAGTTGCTTACTGTCTCATTAACTACCCATAAATGTTATTTATTATATATATATAAATCCACAGACGTGCGTCCTGGAGAGAAGGAATACTGAGGAATATCTGTCCTAATATCACTGAGATATTCCTAGTAAAGGCAGGTTAGCTTTTTCCTTCTTTAAATTTCTGTACAATCTGAGTTGATAAATGCCATAACTGAAATTAATAGCCATTCTCCACAAGTTACAGATGTGGAAGTATAAATCAATAAATACAATTAGTTCTGTCCTTAACCAACTCACACCAGACCTGTGGTTAATGGAGCTACCTCCATTTACAAAGCATTTAAAGACACATTTAAGCACAAGAAACATTGTCCATGATTTTTTTTTCTCCATATAATCTCAGTGTTTAGAAAAGAATGAGTCTGTCAAAAAAAAAAAAGTCTGAGAGCTAAGAATAGACTCTAAAGTACGTTTTGTAGAAGAGGACTCATGCTCCCAGTATTTTGTGGAGAACCACAGCTGTGGGTCAGCACACATTCCCATAAAATGGCTATCAGATGCAAGCATGAAGTTTCCCAGCAGTACTCTGTGGTTCAGTTAGCAGCTAGCAATTCTCACCACACAGCTGAAGTCATTTCCCTGGGTTTGCCCTAGTTTTTTAAACAACATGAAACACACCGCAAATTCTGGAAAGCTGAGAAGATAATTCTTGAAGCTGATGCTCAGTTTGGGAAAACTATAGGAGGGAGAAGAGATTTAAGATATGTGCACAAGGCATACAGGCACATCCTGACTCGTAGTGTATCTTCATTGCTACAAAAGGAAAAGTTATTTTCAGTTATTTTTTTCATAGTCAGACCACACACTACCCTGTTCCCAGCTTGCAAATTTTCTCTCTCACTCCCTGTAGGAAGGAAAGCTGCGGACCAGTGTCGAAGCGAGCATCACTGATGAGATGTTCCCAGCGTTTAGAGTCGTCCTTCATTTCAGTGGAAAGAAAACCCATCTGTCTTCTGTTTCCCTTTACTGGACGATTTGATCATGCCTTAGAAGGTTAACACTTCAAGAGTGCCGAGTGAAGATGAGTGCCAGCTATTCCATGTGGTTGTCTTGGACCTTTCCACAAAGTTGAATCTGAACTGAAATGAAATATAATCCCTTTCAAAATGGCTTTGACAAAATGTGTCCTCTAGATGGGAAACCAACTAGGTGAACCAACTATTTCAGCTTATAATGATGGAAAAAACAACTATAACTGTTTTTAAAGATTGTGATTGCAGTACAAATGAAGATACATGTTGCTTTTGTGCAAAGAGATCATGCTGCTTTAGGTATTCATTGGCATAGTCATTCCCAGTAAGTGCTCACGCAGGGAATGCTAAAATTGTTGTTTCATCTGTGTTACCTTCTATAGGAGTTGCTTAGGCTATTCTTAGGATGGAGTTGCATGGGAAGAATAGTGTCAGCACTGTGAATTATCTGTAAGTTACAGAGAAAATAAAAGTGGGAAAAGAAAGTAATTTTGTTGAATTTTGGCATCAGAGATGGCTTATTCATCCAGCTAGTCTTCTCTGACTTTGTCTCTGGTCAGCAAAGACAGAACAACATCCCTGGAAGACAATTCAGGGCACCTAAATCTAACATCTTCTTAAAATCACCTTCTGGAAGAGTCTCTGCTTTGATCCATTAACCATAGAGGGAGAAAAGGCAGTTACCTCTGGCGAAGTCAATGCCTCCAGACCAATGGTGTTATCCAAGGGAAAGTCCATGAAAGGATGAGAAGATCACTCACAACTCCTCCTGTTCTTCTTCATACACCTCTACTTCACTTATCATAGCACACAGATCTCACTTACAGCTGAACTGTGAGGCCTCTGATGTTTACCATGCTGAGGCATTTAGGTTTATTTGCCAGATTTAACCTCCAGACCACCGCAGAATATGGAGGCTCTAGATTGTATTCTTCCTCTTGAAGGAGGCATTGCTATTAAATCTCGTGGCATAGATGAAGCTAGGAAGAAATTACAATGTGAATTTGAAGATCATACTGGAAGGTTATGAGACCTGATAGGGAAAAAAAAAGAAATTATTTTTATGATCTGAGAAAGCATTTACATATGCTAGAATATTTAAATATTATATAAAGTGTTCTTTCAAAATGAGATAAAATTAAGAAGAGGGTATTAGAAGCACAAATCTTACACTCCAATCCCAACCCCTATCCTGCTTTGTGATGACAGGCACTCTTGTGTATTTCTCTCCTTTTCTAAATAAAGTCCACAACAAACAATTGTTATTATTATCTAGCTCCTAGGTAACATTTTTATCCATCAGTCTCAAACTACATTGCTAACAAGGTTGCATTATTTTTGTTTTCCAGATTGGGGGCGGGGACTGTGCAGAGATTAGCAAAAGGACTTGTCCAGCCTTCCTAGCAGACTGAATTCGAACAGGACACTCTTCTACTTCTTAGGTTACCCCTGCACCTGCTGATTCCCACTTTGCAAATTTCTCACTAATCCACAGTGGATTCTAAACTGAAGCAATCAAAGTTTGAGGAACCTACTCATTCTGAGTTGAAAGAAATGATGTACACTAAGTGCATAGTAAATATTTTATGCATTGTCTCTGTAAGACACCAAAGATTAGTATATCATTGCTCAAAATACAAGTAAGAATTTGCTTGACAGAAAAACGTTGCTTTCGTGACTATTTTGTATAGCTGGTCAGCAAATGGATTTTCCAACCAAGGGGAAAATAGAAACAAAACAGAATCTTGCAAAATTCTTTTACAGAATAACATGCAAAAAAAATGTGTTCACTTCAGGTCAATGAAAACCCTTTTTTCCGATACACTGAAAATATTACCTCATAGGCACACCTTTAATTTTTCCTTTTAGAATAAGAAGATCTACTTTTAAAGTATGTATTTTTATTTATTTAAAAAGAAATATAACAAAAATCAGTAAGGTTTCCAAATTATTCATTCATTTTAGACCGAAAAAGTTTTCAAAGGTAAATTTTCTGACTATTTTCTTTTCCACTCTTCCCTTTTTAAATGTAGATGTTTATTCTGTATTGTGGTCTTTTAACCACTCTAAATAGTTCATACCTGCCCTTTTACAACAGTTGTTATATTACTGTTTCTACCCCTTCTGTATTTTTACAATTAGAACTCTAACATTTTCTTATCAATGTATTGTAATGATTTACTTAGTTCCAGTTAATAAGATACTTTTGGTCATATTTGTATTTCAGGATTTTTTGCTAATTTAGTTGCTGTTTAACAGTAATACTTCTAAGTGGCTCCAAATATGTTAATGTGGTTTATTGGGCTTGATATCAACAACTATGTAGCACTGATTCAAAAGTTATCAGAAGTAAGCTAAATGGCTTTAAGGAACAAACTACTCAGTGGAGTGGAATTCTTTTTACACCAGGAACGGATTTCCTTCCAGATCTTCTGGATTAAAACTGCTACAATAGGAACTTTCAGTGATTATAGATTAAATTTCAGAAATTTTAACAAAAACAATAATGGGAAAATCCCATCTGCCTAACCATTCAGCTGGTATTCCTGTATAGATATAGGTATAGATTACGTACAGATATAGATATAGATGATATAGATATAATCTGGTCATTGAGTTTGTATGGTGTGTATTTTATTATCAGTGTGTTATGCCAAATCACAAGTATAAGAAGGCAAAATGCAACACAGCCTTGAGATATTTAAACAAATCTCATATTTTCTTATGACCCAACTTTCGATGTTTGAATATTTTCATTTGACAACCTTGTTTTAATGGCTTTCAATTGGCATTTACCAGGCTTAACTTCTTCAGCAAGGTATTAGGATGCTGAATCAGAAAAGAGCTGTCAGCATTGTAAGCAGCATAGGCCAGAAGTTCCCTTTTGCCACAAACTGAAGATCTGTAGTCCTGAGCTGCTCAGACCGAGCGCTTTTCCCATGGGATGCTCTGGCTGGCTGGCTGTAGTATGCTACCGCTCTTACACGTAATGGTTACAAGAAAAGCCTTTGGGCAAAAGTTAAATGGAAAAAGAAAACTGAAATAAAAGCAGTCATTCAAGGTGGAAAAGAGCTAATATAGCCTGTCTTTCAACAGCCCTTTCTGATAGCTTGTAAAATATATTTGCCTTTCCCTCGATGGAGACACCAAACATCCCTTTTTTATGGAACCACTTACTTTTCTGATGCTTTTTGGTACTTAACACTGCTTGTGATTTCTAGTTCTTCATCAGATTTTCTTGAAATTAGACAAAGACCTCAAACATTATTAGGAAAGGTCAGATGGATAGATAGACATATACATGCACACAGAGTATGATCAAACAAGCCTCATTTCCTTACAAGCCTGAGGTAAAAATAACATTTTGGAATTTCCACTGCCAGAGTTTTGAGCACTTCTCATTACAGGATCAGGAATGAACCTTGGCACTACTGACTGGAGTCATTTATTGTAGACAGTGGAATTATTGTTTACCCTCCAACAAAATGTTTCCTCCTTCTTCTGGGCCTCAGATGAGAAGTGGGCAAATTGCTTAAGAGGAGAAATCTAAATCCCACCATGGCTACTAGAATCCCTCAACCTTTTGAGAAGTACCAAAGAGTTGTAGGTGAGGAATAATTGATTTGACATGCCTAATCTATTCCTTGTGCATGGATATGTGTGAGCGTGTGGCAGTTCCCCACATCAACCATCGGTCGAGGAAAGTCCACCTACCACAAGTCCAGCGAGAAAAAGCTTGTCTGGGCATGATACCAGCACAGAAACCTTTTACAAGATCATCTTCAAAGAACCGACTGATGAAGAATGTGAGTGAAGAGCAATTAGACTTTCTCATAGTGAAGGAACCAAGGGTTCACAGTGCAATGCACTGATAACAGCATTGCTTCTGAAAGAAACAAAGGGAGAACCTTTTTCACACATAACGTACTTTCCAGATTACAACATGTAATATAAAAATAAAAGGATTATAAAAATAAAAGCCGGTCATGATATTTCCGTGGAAGAGGAGGACAGCACAAAAAGAAGCTTATCAAAGCCATTAGTTGCCTCTCACTTCTTACTCCATTTAACTTTCTTCTCCACTCCTGAGATCCACCATTACATTTTTCTCTTTCCTTGTAGCTCAGAACCTCCAAGACAAACAACTCCGACATGGCAGGTGCCCTGGAAAGGAGGAATTTACACAACAGAAGGATCACTTTTCTCTGGCCTGAGCCCTTCCTTGGACTGTATTCCTGCCTCTTTTTGCTGAAATTCACTTCTCTATCCCCCTCCTACTGCCTACACAACATTATCTTATCCAGGGAAAGTGGCAACTATAGAGAGACACACGAGTTAATGAATAGCATCCAGCTATTTGAGAGCAGGGTGCAGTGCTTTAGATGATATTAGAAACATGTTGAATTTGTACAGCTGAATTCAAGGTAGAAGTTGTAGCCTGTGTCTTGCAATAAGGAAACATGAATTTAGCATAGACAAGTGGTGTCCTCGCTGACGAGAGTGGAGAGAAAAAACACCTTTACATGCATCATCCAGGGGAAATGTTTCTGCCAGAAAAGTACTTTTCAGACATTTTCACCTTTCAGATGAAAAGGTGTGTAGCTACAATTCAGCTGAACAATACTTGAATTGTATCAGCAGCTGTTCAGATGAGAGCTGAAAAAAATACAAATCAGCAACTTTAAAGGTGGCCCAAATTAATGCATATGCTGATGAAACTGAAGTCATCCAAGAATACCTGTAAAACCTCGGGCAAGGAGATGCCTGGTGTCTCCTTAGAAAAATGATGAGCTTTTCTTCATATATCACTGACCTAACAATGAACTCAGATCTTGCAGAAAGCAGTTTGTACCTCATTGATGAATTCCCCTGTGTTTGACAACCCCGTAAGAAAAGCAGCTGATGAAGCAGATGCAAGGGGAATGATTATTTCCACCACCATTCATCAGAAAACTCTTTGTTACAAGTTGTTCTAATTAAAAAAATCTCTTTAAAAGCATGAAGTGCTGCCTCTTGAAACTTTTCCAAAAGGATTTTTTCACAGTTACCCAAAAAAAATGAAATGGTGAAAAACTGCATTGAAAACTGGTAGTGGGGGCTTTTATTCACAAAATTGCCTCAACTTGGCTAGTGAAAAACATGACAGAAAATCTCTCTGAACTGGAATTAGAGTCACCAATTCTAGAGGCCAGGTAAAATTATTACAGCCATGTCACTACCAGTAATTATAGCTTTGAATCATTTTTGATGAAAAATGAGAAGAACAAACAAAAAAAATTTGCAGCAAAAAAAATTAGGAGAATTTGCAGAAAACTTGTGTTGTCAGAGACTAAACGCTGTTCATTAAAAAAGAAAACAAAACAAAAATAAACTTCCCTAATGCTCCTGAATTCATGCAGGCTGAATTCAAAATCAAAGATCATGCCAACACTTCAGGAAATTAAACTGATGAAACTTTTCTCTATCTCCAAATGCCAACTGTGAGTATGATGCAGCTGCCAAAGGCAGTGCTCTTCTCAATGACAAAATCCAGCAAATGGCTTTGAAGCAAGAGAATTGACTCTATTTTGATAAGTATGGTTGAAATTTTGGATTGCTCTGTCATTTTCTAAAATTATGTTAAATTATGGAACTATTTATTCATCAAGCAATTATTTTAAATATGCTAATACTACCTCATACTACTACTATTTCTTTTATGAATTTCTGTGGTGAACTACGTGATGATGTAAGTTATCCACAGATATATGTGCGTGGTTACATTCATGAAATTCTATATTTAGAGAAGGGCAGATTGCTTGAGATGTTGATTATTTTTGTCAATAATATGTAATATAACTAGAAATATCATTCACCACACTTTGGAAGCAAAACACTAATGTTTGCTCTAGCAAAAAGCTGTAGAATACGTCATCTTGAAGTTGTTTATGATTAGGTGAAAATTCCAGTTAAGAAGGCACCTGTAGGTCCACTGCTGGGACTGGGAAGGATAATAACTGCTTCACCATATTTGTCTTCTTTATTGTATCCTGGTAACTCTTCCCTACCTATGATTAAATCTCTAAATGGAGATTTGTGTCTCTATCTTTCACATGTTCTCTTTCATTACTTGAAAGCAGTGTGCCATGAAGTACTTGATTTCATATCCCTGCCCACTTCCATCATCTCCCTGTCTGCTCTTTCCACTGGAATTCCATTCTTTTCAGACATAAATAGACCCTTTTAAACAACTGATCTTCTGCATCATAGCCTTATATCAGCTTCAGATAAAAATTATTCTTTTCTTGTTATACATTTGTTGTTTACTAATAGCCAGTAATATTAATCATATTCAGTTTAGCCATGAGTTTGTTTACTCACTTCTTTTGGCCCACTCCGAATACTCTCTGGAAGGCAATGGTTAACACCGTAATAGCAGTATCTGAGTTGTTTAATATACCTTCACTTTGCTTTAACTCTCAAAGTTTTTGTGGTTTCTCTGTTCAGCTTGTAATATAATTTGTGTTTCAACACCATCTCCCTTTAGGACAACAAATTTAGAAAATTAAGGTATTACAAATTGCTGTCAAAAATGACAGAAACAGCTGACCACTGTAAAGAAATATCTTGAGTTAGACTGGTAGGGATAAGAGGTGATGTCTTAGCAACAAAATGCATTGTCCTTTGAGGCCTCTTCCTTGGATAACAAACTAATATGTCATATTAAAATTTCTTCTGGGGGCTCTTAGTATTTGCCAGCTACAGACAACATACCTACTCTTCTGCTGCTGACCACTGTGTCCTTATGGCCTGTCCATCAAAATTATTAAAGGAAAACAGTTCATTAGCACTGCTGTAAAATATTTTCTGTATAACACTAAAGCACTCAGAGGGAAGAAAAAGAGCTACTAAACAAAAAGAGTGACAAGATTGCAGGTCTAGTATTTCTTGAGTAAGAAGTGAACTTAATGTACAGTAGGATACAAAATAATGATCTGAGTTCTACAGCAGCTTTTGTTCAAGAGTTCAGATGGTGGGTAAGGTGTCTGAAGTTAAAAGGAATGAAATGCCTCAGAGGCACTACTTCAGACAGTGTATTTTTAGCCTACTGAGCAAGAAAAAAATGAATAAGGCAAACATTTCCCTAAGTCCTTGGGTTTTGTATGATCTGCCTGACACAATCAATTTAAAATTCTTAGGAAGCAGTTCTGTATGTGTTCATGCACTAAAATCAATGAAGTCTTATACACAGACTCTTGGCGTAATTACTCAGGGTTTCAAGATTACCTACAGCCAGTTGCATTGACAGAGTATTTCATTCCACATGAATTCCCAGGGATGTCTTTTCTTTTCCAGTCTTTAATAAACACATATTCAGACAAAATTCCTACTTGAAATGAGCAAAGGTTTTTGAGCTTAAAAACCAGTCAGAATCAAAATAGTCCATACTTAGAGGCGAGTTACAAGAGATCTCATAATCCCCTCTCAGAGAACACAGCATGAGAGCACACGAACAGCTGAATCAGGTTAGACCAACTCAGTGGCTGAGATGGATAGTCATGTCTTTGTGTTTAATAAAATATTCTCTGTTCCTTTTTGTTCTCATGATTTTTTCCAATCGATTTTGGAAACCATGAAAGCTCCCAACATCTACAGTTTCAGGGGACAAGGAGTTCTTCATGTCTGGTTGAAGAAATATCACCTTTTGGTCCATGAACCTGCTGCCTGGTTGGTTGATGTAGTAGTTCTTGTACCGGAAGAGACAGCGAACAATAATTTCCTATTCACCTTCTCCATGTCATTCATGCTTTTGCATATCTCCTTTCACTCATCTTCTTTTTCCAGGCTGAAATGTCCTGGTCTATTTATTTGTTCCTCATATGGAAAATATTTCATGCCTCTGATTACCCTTGTCCTTCTTAAAAACTTTCCTGGTTCTACTATATTCTTCCTGAAGGTGGAGGGGGGAGAGAGGGAAGGAAAGCATCCTGAGTTGAGCCACATCACTAGAATGCAGATGTACATGTATTTTACAGTAATAATGGTTTGCTCCCTATTCCTTTCCTAATACAGCTTAATATTCAGTTTGCCTTTCCGAGGCTTACTAAGTGAGGAACCAATCATTTATTATAACCACAAGATTTTCTCTCTTGGAGGTAATGCCCTTTTACACGTGTTTTTACTTGCTTATCTTTGCTGTGTTTTTTCTTAAAGTCACAAAGAAATAGGAAAAAGTGATGTTTAGCTGTGATATTGCAGAGAAATCAGCCAGTCAGCATGATTTGTCATATTGCCTCATCTCCTTCCTTTGTGCTGGTCTAGCACACGCTGTGTTTAGTGTGAATCTCTGGCACTCTCCTGACGGTTTGCCTGGGATTCAGGTCTGTTGGCAGTGGGAACGAAGGACTCCATTTCACTCTGCATTCCAGCAGAGACAGGGAAAGAGGTGACCAGCTGTTCCTTCCTGCCAGGCAACAACAGATTTTATGAGGGTGAAAAAAATATAAAAGATCTCTGGATCTTATTATTGCTAGACATTTTATGTTCAATACTGAAAAAAGAGGGAGTTCACTAACCGGGACTGTTTGAAGTCCAGCTGGTGCTGTTTGGAAGAGGATGTGTCACCTGTAGTTGTGAGGTACTGAGGTGAGGTGGCTATTTAGAGTGTGGGTTTGTAATAACTCAGGTTTTTATAATCTAAGTAACTTATCCCCTATCAAACACATGTCACCTGTTGTCCCTTATCAATCACGCCTCTGATGGTTTTGATTCACTTAGTTAATTCATTTTTACCATACAAAACAGCATTGGTGGGCCCGGTCTCATAAAAGCAGATCACTAAGGCCCTTGGGGCACAGGAAACCAGCAAATGCATGTTTGGAGGAAAAGAAAANAGAAAAGAAAAGAAAAGAAAAGAAAAGAAAAGAAAAGAAAAGAAAAGAAAAGAAAAGAAAAGAAAAGAAAAGAAAAGAAAAGAAAAGAAAAGAAAAGAAAAGAAAAGAAAAGAAAAGAAAAGAAAAGAAAAGAAAAGAAAAGAAAAGAAAAGAAAAGAAAAGAAAAGAAAAGAAAAGAAGAGAAAAGAAAAAGAAAGAGAAAAAAGCCATATGACCTAGCACAGGAAGCAAATCTAATGAAGGAATGTCCTCAGCTTTCACAGGAAATTATTTTCATTTTATGCCATTTTCTGCCTCCATAAAAAGTAACAGAGCTGACCTCCTGTGCTCCTACCTAACCTTTCGGCATCAAGGACTGGAAAGGAGAAGTGTTGCCTCAACCAATAAGATACTAATCCATTAAGAGTGTAACAGAGAACAGACTCTTTTCATCATGGGCATCTTAACTGTCACACAACAGCCAATATTTCCTGAAGCAAACCTCAGTAGGGAAGGGGGGATATTTGCTGTTTTGTAACCAGACTGAGATATTTTAAAGGTGCTGCGTTTTTATATAAAGCACTGAGCACTTGTTTTCTGGCAAACAGATTTCAACTGGGATATTCATAATCACTGCCTGTTGCTTAAATCCTGATAGTTTGTATTAAACAGCGCAAAGCAAGGCTGTAATAAATTACAGGCAGTTGTCAGTGGGGAAGGTGGTTTAACCTGACATGCTTTGCCATACACACTTGCTGATTCTGTTTGGTTTTCATTTACGGTAGAAGCTGAAATAATGTTCTTATTTTCATCCCCTTCACTCCACACCTTAGTTTGCTTTAGCCTTATGAAGGACCCCAATATCTTCCTCCATGACAGACCCTGTATTCACAAAGACATCTCACAAAGAAATTGTATTGGGTATGGCCTAACTCAGAGAAAGATAATCCCACAATATCCGTAGGTTGCACTGTTAATGCTGGAACAGTTCATGATTCAAAGCCTAGTGTTTGTTTTCCCATGGCAGAAATAACAGCAATAAAGCCTCTAGATGTCAAAATGTTATTTCTTGAAGTAACTGCTTCTGGAGACAATTTTACAAAACAGTTTGGGTCAGGAGGTGAATACCCATGTCTGTCCCCCTTCATTAGTTAGACATGTTAAAAGAACAGAAAAGAAGCCTCCAAAATGTGGTTCAAAGGATGCCTTACAGGGAATAGATGATCATCCTTTAAGAAATAATATTATCTGCACCATATTCAATTTCTTTCTGCAACTTCCTGCAACTCTCAAATTAACACCAGCGCAATGAATCTTAGTAAATTAACGAGTTTAATGAGTGAACAAGAATCAATCAATCTCCCTTGTTTCAAAACTGCTAATAGGAACTTAAACCAAGTATAAACCTCTGAGTCACAGCCTCTTGCTAATAACAAGCTTTTTGCTTTGAAGAGGATAATTAAATCATCACCACATTCCTTTTTCTCCGTAAAACTTCCTGTATGATGTGAATTTAGATCAAAACACACCCTTTCTCCCCTAAGGGTTCTTTGTTATATCACATTGGAAAATTATTTCAGGAATTACTCTTGTCCTTGAAGGCATACTGATCAGGTTGGGACGTTAGCAGTGCTGATTGCCTGAACCTCCAAAGGACTTGATAAGCCAGACACACCCCAATATTTTACAACTCTATTAGATTGAACACAGGTCTATACTAAGCTTCTTATGAAGGAGAAGCTGTAAAAGTCTGGGGACTGACACAAGGAGCACAACAGGCAGGTTCATTTGAGAGTGAAAGGATGTATCAGCGAAACATGCATAACTGAAAAAAACTAAAGAACATCCAAAATATATTTAGTAATGTAATATCAGACTCTAAAAATGCATATGAAATTGAAGCCAGATCAAAGATGTAGGGGAAGAAGATTTTGCCATAAAATTAGTATAAGACTGTAAGAACAAGTACCTAACTGCAAAGAAAGCTACATTATACTTTCTCTATGGCCGTGGATCCTGGGTCATAAAGGAAAAAAACCATATTGTAGCTAGTTAATATTACCATTTTCTGGACCAGGTAAAGGCTATTGAATGCAAAATGTGGATAAAGATCAGAGGCAATCCAAGTCTCATAAAATGGTGATAATGGGTGACCTTTGTAACCTGCATATACACTGGTCAAATGTCACAAAGGGAAAAGGTTAACAGAAGCAATTTCTTGGCACCTTAAATGATTGCTCCTTGGAATAGCTATTAACCTACTGTATTTCCATCTGCTGGTGTGGTTTTAGTTCAAACAGGTAATGTTTGAAGTAACAGCTGCATTTCCCATATACTTATGATGAGGTCCATGGAGCACGGTGAGGTCAGAGCACCAGGGAAAGAATAAAGTGCAGAACCACATGTAAGGTGACCTGGTTTCTATTCCCCATCCTGATAAAGATTTGCTGGGTGATCTCAAATTCAGGTTCCTTGACTTCTTCAGGGTTTCATCTTGCCATGCGTAAAGCAGGAGTATCGTCCACTGGTCAAAGTCTCTGGGAGGCTGAACACACTGGCACGCAGAGAGCTTTGAGAGTCTCTATGGAAATGCTGGGTAGATGGGTAAAACATCTCTAAGCATGTTGAGAGGTTATTGTTTATGGTCTATGAGTGCCTCAAAAGGATGTCATCTTTCAGCAGATGGTCTAAATCAGCAACATTTTCTCCAATTAGGGTGAAAATACCATGACTGAGACCAAATATATGAAGTCCACTCAGTCACTGACATCATGGCAGATTAATCTTCTTTAACAAGGGAAAAGCATACTCTTATTTCAAGTGGTGACGGAAGGAGTCTGAGAAGGCTCAGCATAGTGGCAGGAGCTTCAGAGAACTGTTTCATGCTTGCCATGGTGCACAGATGGAGAGCGTGGGGGATGTCCCAGCCCCCTGTGGGAAGTAATCTGTAAGATATGAGCATTTAGCTCCTTGTAATGCATGACTCCAGCTATCAGCTGGTCAACAGGTTTCCTTCTCCCACATAGAAGAAGGACTCTCTTGTTCAGCATTATTGCTTTCTTTTGGCCGTGAAGCCATTAAGACCACAGCCATATTTGTCTCTAAGGTAAGCATAAACTACCCCAAAAAAGTTCCTCTCACACTCTCCCTCTACTTTCAGCAGCTAACTCCCAACTCTGAATCCTCTTTGTGTACTATTTCAAAAAACATGACCTGTATCTCCACACCTCAGCTTGTTTTTCCATCGTAATTTGTTGATCTCTTTATGCTCCAACTTTAAAGTGTGTTTGTTTCCTCTTGGGCTAATGGCTGTTAATTTAGCACATGAAATACCTGTACATGAGTGCAAAGTTGCAACTTCCCACAAAACAGATCGCAGGTACATTTTTCCTATGTGTATGTTTTTTGACTCTCTCATCCTGTGTAATTAATGCCACTTTCAGCTCCGTACTTTGCAGAGCTTTTACTTTTTAAATGTGTGCACTAAAATTCCATTTAGAAAGTTTGTCTGCCTGTATCTTGAGCCAAATTACCAAAAGAGAGTCCTGATCTGTCTGTGATCACAATTATTTCTCTTGCCGGATCTGGTTTAGTGCAAGAAGAACCTATTTTGAGGAAAAGAAACATTGTCTCTTTCTTGGCCTCTGCCCTGGGAAAAGGGGAATTTTGCAGACTGGTATGCATTTCTCTGAAGAGTGTCTTTTATTTTTAATTGCATTTAAAAATGGAAGGAAGTACAAACAAAGCTTTCATATATGGTATGTACAAATAGGATTTCAAATCTATTTTGGGTCTGGTTCTTCAATGAATGAATGGGTGCATAGCTTTCTGAAAACTCATGCCTTATCCTGAGCTTCCGAACATTCTAAATTCAAGAGGGATCAGACCTTCTGCTTTGCCAGACATGTTCTCATGTTGAAAAAGACCAAAAGATGTTCAGCTCATTGTCTCTCTACCTAGTGCTTCAATTTTTTAATAGGAGGCTAAAAATAATTGCCTCAGCTGGAAAACATTAGTATGTAAATGGGCAAGACAAAGATAATTAAAGGAAGAAGTATGTGTGCAACAGCACACATGTTTCTGCATATGCAGGTACAAATACAAATTAATTTAAAAATTTGGCTCTTAATTATGTAAATGTAATTTACATCAAATTGTAAATTCAGCTCATACAAATACATGCTTAATTTAGGAACAGTCTTGTCTAAGAGCTGCTACAAGCTTAAATGACAATGAATGGGTCATACATTGGGAAAGTAATTGACTGGATGTAAAATTGCTGCATGTTCATTCCTTTCTGCACATGTGATCCGCTCATGTGTGCAGGGACTGTGACTGCTCCAGGATAGCACTGCTTATCTCCTCTAATGTGCCTTGCAGTGGGTCCATGTCCACCAGGTGTGAGGTGCAGAAATCACCCAAGCTCCTCACAGATTTGTGCCTCCCCAGACCATGGTCCGGTGCTCTGCTGGGACAGGATTTCAAGTCCAGAAAGCAGGACAGCCTTCAGGCTGGTCATCTTGGGCAACATGCCCTGCTAGTTATGCTGAGTCCCCTGAGTGTCTCTGTGCTGCACTGGAGCATGGGCTGCCCTCACACCCTCAGGCTTACAGGGCTGAGACCCAGGAGTTTATATCACCTTCTCTTTTCTCCTGCAGAGCTCTCAGCTATGGAAAAAAATCTTGTCTCACAGCTCTGTTTTTAAATGCGCAAGTGGACTCTGGATAAGTTGGAGAAGTTTGCATCTTCTAAAGTGGATCTATGTAATGTATTTCACTTTGAGACAAAGTAAGCAAATTTATGAGACAATATAAGCACAGTACCTATAAAGCTCTTTTATACTCACTTTTCAGAGTATGATTGGTCTTTAAAATATTTAGAGATATTTTCAATATTTTATCGTATATTGTGCTTTGTAAGTAAGGACCTAACAACAGCACAATGTAATGTTTGACATTTTCTTCCCAATATAACTAAATTCTAGTGTTTCAAACTGTGTTTCAGCAATAATATCAACAGAGTTTGTTCACCTTAGTTTGTATCCTCTGGAAATAATGTGAGAAGTCAGAATGAGTATTCCAGGAGAGCAACGTGTACCTTAGTACTGGTCAAAAAACCAAGGAATCTTCCCATTAAAAAAAAAAAAAAACAGCTATTAGCCCTTTTTTGGGAAAAAGATATCAGTCACACATTGGAATGGAAAATCAAGAGTTTTTGCATGCAAACTGTCTCAATTACCTTTGTAGATACTTTGCATTATTAAATATTTTCAGGAGAAACATCTGAAATGTAAGGATCAAACTTCTTATAGATATCCTTTTTTTTTTTATCCTAATGGTTGGAGAAAGTAAGCACTTTTTTTCTACATCTCTGTCTCAGAACTGTAATGAAATATGTCCTAAAAAAGGAAGCAATGTCTTTTTTTTTTATAATGTGTGATAGCCAGGGAAGAAAATTCACCTGGAAAACTGAAGACAGTGTGGTCACATTAACACCTTTGTAAAAATGATTACTTCTCAGCAGTTTGCTTCTTCTGAGAGCTACAGCCTTAATATTTACTTGTGTGTTTTGCTGTTTCTGTGGCACAGAGAAGATGAAAATAGAATTTTGGAGTGGAAACTCCAAGGGTTTGCATATATGAAAACATCTCAGAAGAGGTGTTGAACCTAGTTAAAATGGGCTAATGAGGTTGCAAGTAATCCTAAACTGTAGCTGAAATCCCTGCCCTGAATCAGAAAGACAGTTACTCTGAAAATGGTTGCTCTCATGAGAAGCCTAGCCTTGCTCTCTCATCTTTCATGAGAAATTCCTGTCTTGTTGGAGAGAGATGTGTCCAACTGGTTCACAGTTGAGGCAGTTGGTTTGACAGAGTTGATTCCTCACCTACGGCAGCATGTTAAGTTCAAGCCACAGTGTAAAATAATTTGTAAATATTCTTACAAATCAGTCCAGTGTCAAGAGGAAATACTGCAATGATCAGTATAGGGCTAGTGACTTGTGTTTTGCTACAGACATCTAAGTTTGCTTCCTCCAGGTGAAGGAGAAAAAAAACAACTGGGTCTCCTTCTGTACACACCCCAGATAAGGATTTGACACCCTGAGACAGCCCTTTGTGGAAAGGGCTCTGCACAAGCAATAACATTAGCAGTCGGCTCCAGATTTTCACAACAGCAGCCAAACTTGAAAACTTCAGATCAAGCATCACTGTCAGATCACTGAATGGTCCTTTATAAGCCGTTTTACTCTCCCTTTTCAAATGCACATGGTTCACATCACAGTTAGTCAAGATAGTTTATTTCAGTAAACTCATCAAAGAGAGGACTGAGACAAGCCACATGGAAAGGTGAAAGGGGCAGTCAAAGATAATGAACATCAACTAGACAGTCTAGAGATCTACACATTTAAAAAATGGTGGAGAAGAGATACACTTTCTAATCATCAATAACCTTTTTTAAAATGGCATGAATGCTTTCCAAGCGCATTAAAGGAAAAACATATTTGCATCCATGATGCTCTTCAATACACATATTTTGAAGATGTGTTTGGGGTCCTAATGGGTTCTGACTGAGACTAGGCCTTCTCAGCTTATACAGCAGTAGCAATTCTTTACCAAAACCATGAGGTCCTGAAATGCAGCCTCATAAAGTAGCACAGATGAAAAATACCATTATTTTATCTTACAGGTGAAAGAAAAAGCAGAGATGTTTGTTTATAATCACCAATCCTCACACTCTCAACTTCCTCCAGTTTCACACTCAGAAATGGATGTTAAGTCTGTTAATATTAAGGGAAGTTTCCTAAGTGGATGTGGGAGGAGAAGAAACAAAACAGTTGCACTGCAAACTCTCTATGTGCTCTCCTCTGAGAATTCCAACAAGACCAACACCAGCTATGAATACCAAACTCTGTGTTTTTAGAAATGCAAAATCATACCATTTGAGCCTGAAGCCAACCTTCGGATCTGGAAACGTCTGTAATTTGGGGAAGACTGAATCAGTATCTGAACACTGTGGCTCAGACCTCTTCCTAAAATATCACAGTTGACCTCCATCTGCCCTCAGTGTGTCCTCTTCTCAGACGACTGCGGCTCCTGCGCTTGCTGTGGCCAACTGCTCCAGAACAAGACTGCACCAGAAGGCTGTGAGATGACAGAAAGGAGTAGAAGCCATTTCTACTGTGATATTCTGCAGTATGCTTTTTTAATAGAGCTTGAAGGAGTTTTAAGTGAATTGTTATCATGTCATTATGTCTTATCTCTTGAATAAAACTACAATAATAATAACTGCAAGTTTCAGTGATATTTGTTAACATTTGAACAAAAATTGTCATTTTAAAATTAGCAGTTTTACTTCTATGGTGTATCATCAAGATATGCTGCCAGTCACTGCCTACTGTAGTGATTAAATAAACAAATATTCCACCATAATTTACACCTTTTCCAAATGACTGAGGTGATTTTTGGTTTCACATACCCCTCGATATTTTGTATAAATTGTTGCCATAGGCTAAAAAAGTTTATACTTCAAAGACCCAGGACAGTGTTAGATTTATTGTAGCTATGTGGCATTTGATTTGCCTTAAAGAGTTGGGAAATATTTTGTACTATATTTTTGTTAGAAGCATTTTGTGACTGGTGTTTGAACAGGTCCATAGAGCCAGTGTTCTGCGGATCCTTCCAAGTAACTTGCTAGCTTTGTAACTTGCCTGCAATGCTTGGATTCTGGATACAGAGATCCAACAACTTATTTCAGCCCCTGCATTCTGGCTGAAAGAGTAATTTATTACTCTATTAAGAGTAATCTGCTATTGCTTTAGCTAAGTTCATCTGAAGTATTCCAAAAGTTTTCAGAAAGAGAACACAGTGTGGGGCTTCACCCTCAATTATTTTCCAACAGTAATCTCCTCGGACCTAACAACTGCAGCAGCATGCGCATTTATGGAAGCATGCCTTCAGTGGAAGTGGAATACATCCACTGATCCCACATCCGTGAGATTTGCACCGAATGGATTCTGTGAAATCAGAAAGGGTAAGGCACATGGCAGCTCCACGGTGTTGCAGTTAATATCTAAATAACTTATTTTTGCTACAAGGCCTCAAAAATATTTCTGTTTGAATGTGCGGACTTGCACCTACAGTCTTGCAACTCTAAAAAGGAAAGAAAAAGTGCCCTCTTCTGAAGAAGTATGCCACTCACAGCAGGAAGGGTTTTTTAGATTCAAACAGCTGGAGTGGCCAAAACGATTTGTGAACTATGCAGAAATAAATCTCCTGCAGAAAGGCAATAGTTGGCACCTTTAAAAAAAAAGAAAAAAAAAAAGGTAAAGGAAAGAAAGAAGGAAATCAAAGATTTAATTTTGCAAATAGGACAAACACAAGGAACAATATCTTACCTAATCACTTTCTTCTTGCTGTAACTCTCATTGGAAAAAATGGAGTGACCCACATTACTGACCATACATGGTACCTTTGTGTGCAATCTCTCTGCCTGTAATGATTTGTGGTTGGGATTAATTGTTTTCACTGAAAAATAAGCATTTTAAAAAATCAAAAGGCAAAATTTCTAATTTTTCTTAATTTATTTTCAAAGTAAAAAAAGAAAGGTAATTATTTCTTATAGATCAGTTATCCTTTTCAAGATATTTGTAAGTAAACATATGTTATTAATCCTGATTGTAAAAAAAGGTAAACAAAAACACGGATAAAAAGCTCCAGATTTTCAGTGAAATTTAGGCTTCTATAACCTATCGATTTCTAAATATCTTAACCAAGGTCAAAAATCTTTTGTAACAGAATGGGGACCTGAACTAAGTTAGTCGTATACTCAGTAGAACACCTTTCATCTTAGCTGCTATGATGGTAAAATCTACTGGTATTTTGAAAAATAAACTCAAAAGCATATTAATATGTAGCTATGTTACTACAAAGTTCCTAAATTAGGAACACACATTGCTCCATTTTTTTTCCTCAGTGTTATATAAAATAACAGCATCTTTGAAAGATGTCATTTTCAGGCACATCTGAAAATAACGGGTACATTTTAAAATGCAAGCATGTGGGAAATCATGGTGTTTTAGTGACTGCATAGTACATCTGATTTATGAAGGATCCTAGTTTGTGCCTGAACTCTGTGAGTCAAGGAAGAATCTTTGACAATTCAGTAGAAGAGTGAGGGAATAATCCAACAACAAAAAATCTTTGGCAGATTCTGGTGGACACAAAATAGTCTAAGCATCTAGACACAGACATTTGCGTGGTCAGCAATGTGTCAAATAGCTCTATTGTTTTAAATCTTAATTTAGTGTGCAGGAATTATTATAGCTTGGTTTTCTTTTTCCCTTGTTTTTAGTTCCTAATTTGTCTGAATCATACACACTTAATGAAAACCTGCTTTAGAGCTCAGGCAATGCAGCTCTGAGCTCAGTGGGGTTGTTTTCCTTTGTGCTCCAGGCATATCTACAATATCTGCCTTGATTAATCTGTTGCCTTTGTGTAGCTCATTTTAAATGTCAAATGGATTGTTAATGTGGGAAAACATCCTGGGCCAAATTCATCTTCCAGCTACACCTGTGCTGCCTAAGCAAAATCCACAGCACTCTATATCAGTAAAAAGAGAGCAGAAGTTGTAGTTCATTCAGAACAAAGAAAATACTCAAATCTTGGGTAAATTTGTCAATGTTTGTAAGAGCTGAAAAACTGTAATTAAGCCTCTCATCAATACTAAAGGAAGTCCACTAAAATCAATGTTGTCTAAAATTTACAGGACCAAGATTTTTACAATGGTCTCATCACCACACAAGCCAGGATTTTTTCTTTTTCTTCCTCATAAGGACAATTTATTCATCTTTCCTTTTACATGTATCTGTATTTGCCTTTTTCATTGTCTGAAACATTTGTATAATTTTCATGCTTTCCACCTAAAGTATTGATGAAACTGCATAAAGATACTCTGTCTGTCTAACCAAAGGTCAGTAGAATATCCATAAAGTTAGGGATTTACTTCGAAGTACCAACCGATGTTTCAACATCAGTGGAAAGAACCTTCAACTCTTCACCTTACACTTGCTCCATCTTTCCATAGCACTTTAGCTTGACCAAACTAGTTTTAATTAGCCAGCCTAAAGTAGTCTTTTTTTTTTTCCTAGTTTGGGTGGGGTTTGTGTTTTGATTTGATTTGGCTTTTACTTTGCCATGGACACATGGTGATGGCTGTATAACCATCGTAACCATGTGAGGTTACAGTGCTAGGTGCCTGAGCGCATCACAACTTTTGCAATACTTATGTGTTCATGGTCTTCTGTGGGGTATTTACAGATGAAGAAGACAGAAAATCTGTCATACCTCAGGTAACCTGAAGAAACTAAATAGGTAATGGAAATGATCCAGTCACAGAGGCAGAAAGTTCCAGCAAGTTTAGGAATAACTCCCCTAGACCTCCATGCTCCTGTGGCTGTACAAAATCTAACTATAGAACTGACAGACACTCCAAGGAAAACCGATGGCCATCTCCAAAACTATGATTCATCCCATCTTAATACATGATATGAATCTATGGAATTGCATTTCTCACCCCAGTGAATCTGGAGAGAGACTGAGTGACTGACAGACTGAATGTCTGACTTGGCTACCTGCAAAACCTCTCATCCTAATTAACTTGCTCTAATCATCATTCATTGATTTTGTAGAAGAATAATACAAAAGTCCAGGCTCTCAAATCTCAAGAGAATCTTTCTCAACAGTTCTGCAGAGAATAAAGAAAGCTACTGCAAGTTAGCATGTAATATATTCAGAAGGCAGACAAATCAGACTGCAGACTGCTAAGGCTATCACCAAAAATCAAAGTTGAACTCAGTGGTGTGGTCAGTAATTTACATATTACAGATATATAATTTTTTTCTGACTCAACAGGATTTTTTAGTGTGGTTTTTTTTTGTATATGGTTATTCGTTTTTGAGCTCAGCAATATTCTAATAGGTTATGCTGGCAAGTTGTATCTATAGGTATCTCTTTTAGAAGCATCCCAGGAGGATTCCAAATATTGCTTTCTACAAAGCTGTGAGTTCCTTGCCTTCAAAGGAAGGCATTCCTGCTAATCTAGCAAGCTGGGAATGCAAGCTTTGCATGGAAACAAAGCCTATGATGCAAACCTAGAAAAGATGATCAGCAGTGAGAGTGCCTCGTATATTTGAGAGCTGAAAAGGTGATGCCTTTTCTTCACTTAAAGACAAATGCTCTGGTGAGTGCACAGCCGCACCAAGATGTAATGAGGTAGGCCCTGGTGCCTCAGCTGCTTCTTCAGGAAAGAATCTTCAGCTGAGCACTCATTACACCAGTATAGCCTTGAATCAGTCCCAGCTTCAGATCCACACCTGAAATGCAGTCTGTATGCAGTGCAAGTCACATTGAAATAACAACAGACACAAAATTCATAGGGGAAAATACTGAAAGAGCAATTCTGAAGGACAGCCCTTTCTTAGCCCTTCTGACTAAGAAAGCTGTTTTTCTTTTCCTTGGAGGCTATCTTTTAGCAAAGAGTGTTTTTTAGGTCAGTGACAAGTCCAATGCAGGTGTTTTGATTAGCTCTCATTGCAGATGTGGAAGCAGCATATAGAGAATGGCTACTTCAGAATCTCTGCTGTGAACAACACTTTAATGCTGATCTTAGCAGTGTATAGGTCAAGCTCTCCATTCCCAACCCACTGCTCATGACATACCACAGTTCACACAGTGGTTCACTGATTTTTGTTTGGTGATTTCGTTTCCTCTTTACTTTTCATGTCAGAAAATATCAAACAAAATCTTACCTTGTAAAGCCCATATATACTCCTTCTGCAGACACGCCGAGATTTTTTCAACAGAAAATATAACAGCATATCCTGAATCAAAATTGCCGACTTCCAATAAGGAAGAGTTTAATGATTTTAGTGACCTAAACAGGGAATAAGTTGCCTTTCCATCCAAATCCCTGAAGATCCACTCCGGCTTTAAGTTTTTACTTTTGGTGAGTGAGGTATCTAAGCTGCAAGTCTGCAGAGCCTTGTATGGAGAGGAAAGCTCCTCAAGAAGAAGAACAGGAACCTAACTTAGGCTCACAGAATTACCCTACAGAGCAGCCTGTGCAGAAAGATGACTGTCTTCAGTTAGATAAGTTTGAGGATCCAGAAACCAGTTAAATGCCATGGAGACTGAGCTATTCAAAAGCAGCCTGAGCAGCAACATCAGTAAGAGCTTTCTCTCCACATGGGCTCCAAGCCTGGTGAGGGGTTACAGGAAGGAGCGAAAATTCATTTGCCTGTTCAGTCCTTGGGCTGCCATCCAAGGCCAACAGCAAGAATGTCAGTGGTGGTGGAGGTTTGTGTGATGTGGTGTACCCTCTCTGTCGCTCCAAAACTGTCTATGCTTTCCTTATTCTCTTGTATTCTTGGAAATTCCAAATTGTTGTTTTTCTTTTTTTGTTTTTTTTTTTTTTTAAAGACGGTAACCAGAAACATTCTATAAAAACCAACAGTATTCTTCCAGAAGTGCATTTTGCTGCCTGGTAACTACCCACATCACCTTCAGTGCTTAACAGCAGTTGACTTTTGAGGCTGTGTTTCTCAGCGTGCCCAAAGTTTTGTGGTTTCCTGACCACTGTGGTCCTTAGGGACTGATGAACAGAATCAGGTCAATACAGGATTCAGTGTTGACAGGAACACAATCCCCCAGTCTGGCACTGCAAGTAATTAAATGCCTAAATCACACAAAATTTAGTGAGATTTAAGCACAGGCTCTTGTCATCTGTCTTTAGCCATGTTAGTCATCCCAGCCACTTTCAGTTAGCATGGTACAGGTTTGACCACAATTCAAAGATCCAAAAAATGTGTCCTGTTTAATGATCCTCAAGGTACAGAAAGGTTCTTAGCAGTAGGCAATACAGGAAATGGTATGATGATTGATAGGAGACATGGAAATGATTAGCTTATCACCAGACAGGCAGAGATAGTTTGGAGAGAGGTACAGGATCACCAAAAGCAGATAAGGTGTCATATTTTATAAAAATAAAACAATTTTTATCTATACCTCTTCCTTTTCTAGGCATCCAAGGTGGATTACTCCTGTATAACTCACTTCTCCAGCAAATGCATTTACACACAGAATCTTACCTTTTGTTCCTACTTAAATTACACTGTATTGTAATTTATTAGTACAGATTTCCTAATGATTTTTCTCTTAGAGAATATTAAGCAGTCACTGGCTCAGAAATATAACTGGCTGCAGTGATAAGTTCCACTACCCAATATACTGTCAAGGAAAGGTATTTGTTGTAGTAGTTCTAGGGAATTGTCCTTTGAGAATGGCATTTTAAAGTGTTCATCTAAATTACAGTTGTGCCATAAATATGACAAGTTTAAACTATGGCAGCTGAGAAATTATATATATGAAAAATTACAGGGATATGATCTTTTTGCACTGGCACATAAAGATTTAATCTCCTGGGTTAAGTACCCAGAACACAGCAGTTGTGTCAAGATAATAGCTAGAATGATGCTCAGAGAAATGTTTCTCATGGTTATTTCTCAGAGCTTTGATGTTTTCTTTGAAGGAAATGTGTTTTGTGGAGTACAGGTGCAAAGTTTGTGTGGTGGCCCCAGGGTGAGCACTCTTCTGGGGAAACACTGCAGCAAGGCAAACAAGGCAAGTGACCACTGAAGGGTTGGTCTGAGTGCCAGTTCATCTCTGAGCCTCTCAACGTCTAAGAATGTCCCATACATCTCTGGTTAAAGCAGCACTGATGTCAACCAGGAAAATCATAACATTCCAGCAGAATTTGGCAGATATTAGGTCAAGAAGATGGTACAAATAATTCCTTGAACCTCTGTAATAGTACTAGAATACCCCAAGAACTTTCTGAGAGATCTAGGTGCTCTGGAATGTATAATCTGTAGAAAATCTGTAGACTACCAGGACTGTGATAACAAGTACTGTTTTTTCCTTCCAAGTTTTCCTGGAGTAGAATTTATAAACTGTACCTATTATACCTACCCTCTGTAACCGTTCCCATTATTTGACTTGGCATGTGGTAGATACACATGTAGCCATGAAACTATAGCTTTTGGTGAGGTGGTTGCCCTTGTTCAACATTCCAGCTAAGCTCCTAAGCATCAGGAATCTGTAGAGGACCTGAGGAACATTGGGTGCAAACACAACATATATTCTGTGACAAAATAGATCAATGTCATCTTTCGCATGCAAGCGAAGGTTACTGAGACAGCAGAGATAGGAGACAGTGCCCTGTGTGCAGCAGGGTCTTCTGCTACCCTCTGTGTAAGAATGATGCACACTTCACTGGCACTCTACACCTTTCAATTGTTGCAGAAAACCTGGAAAGTGTTCAGAAAAAAAGTTTAAAATGTAAAACATTTTGAAGATGATGAAATTTTTGTCCATGGAGACACTTAAAAGGTTTTAATTTGTTTATCTGATCAGAAGATGAGAGGGAGAGTTTACAAGTATGAATCCTTTTCCCAGGAAGAAGAGAGTGGATACCAAGTGCTTTGATCTAGAAGAGAAAGGCATCATATATTAAAAGAATCAATGGCCAAATATTTCACAGTGAGTGTTGTTAACCAGTACAACAAACCACTGGAAGATAGATTGTCTTTCTAGAACGCCTCTTTAAGATGAAGTAGAAGCAGATATAGCTTTCATATAAGAATAAGCGGGTGATATTTAAAGGACTCTAATATACCAGAGTCCTAGGTAAATAGTGTAATGGTACCTCTTGCCCTTAAACTCTGTTAAATCATATCCATTCATGACACATATATTTATTTCCTTCATATAAAATAGGTTGCTGTTAAAAACACACATCATTCAAAAAAAAAAGATTTAATCAAATCAAGTCAAATTGCAAAAAAAAAGTAAATACACAAGGCAGATTCATACACATAGAATCACACAAAATATGCCGAGTTGGAAGGAACACACAAGGATCATCGAATTCAACTCTTGGCCCTGCACAACACCATCTTTAAGAGTCACACCAAGTGCCTGAGCATGATCGTCCAAACACTTCTTGAACTTTGCCAGCATTGGTGCTGTGATCACTTCCCTGGAGAACCTGTCCCACTGCCCAACCACCCTCTGAGTGAAGAACCTTTTCCTAATATTCACTCTAGACCTACTCTGACACAACTTGGTGCCATTCCCTCAGGTCCTGTCACTGGGCACCAGAGAGGAGAGATCAGTGTCTGCCCCTCTTGTTCCACTCATAAGGGGGAGTTGTAACTGCAATGAGGTCTCCCCTCACTCTCCCCTTCTCCAGGCTGAACAGACCAAGTGACCTCAGCTGCTCCTTACACGGTTTCCCCTCAAGGCCCTTCACCATCTTTGTTGCCCTGCTTTGGACAGTCTCTAATAGTTTAATGTCTTTCTTACATTGTGTCACCCAAAACTGCCCCCAGGACTCTGGGTGAGGCCGCCCCAGTGCAGAGCAGAGCAGGACAATCCCCTTCCTTGCCCGGCTGGCAATGCTGCGCCTGATGTCCCCCCAAGGACAGAGGTGGCCCTCCTGGCTGCCAGGGCACTGCTGGCTCATGGTCAATTCACCACTGACCAGGACACCCAGGTCCCTTTCCATGGCACCGCTTTCCAGTGTCTCATTCCCCACTCTACCCACACATCCAGACTTGCCCCATCCCTGGTGCAGAATCTGGCACTTTCTCCTTATTGAGCTTCTTATGGTTGGTGATTGCAAATCTTTCATTCACATCTCAGACTGCAGACTACAACTGTAAATAGCTACTTCTGTTGCCGATTAGGGGAAAAAAAAGCACAAAACAATTATTTTTAAGTGTTATTTTATATTTCTCATTAACTATTTTCTGCATTTAAAGCTGTTGAAAAAATTCTAGTGAACACGAAATCAGATAAAAGCTGTGGGTCTGAGCCCTCTTCACTTTTTGGGTTCTTCACAGTCTACTGGGATAGATACAGCTTTCTTTTCACAAAATGTGTCTATTTTCTTACAGGAAAAAACAGCTTTTGTGGAATAAATCTCCCAAGGACACTTTGGATGGAATACTGCATGGAACTGGATCTCTGCTATGCATCATGTAGATACCTAATAAATAACTTTTTAACCACATGCATGATAAAGGCAACTCTTTAAATTGCATGTTGCAAAATGCTAAACGTGAACCATGAATGTCCATTTTTCACTAGATGGGAGGAAAAAACAAGCCAAACTCTACAGTGGGATTACTCTTTAGTTCTTTAAGTATCTTCTAGAGGAAATCAACTATTACTCACTTTTCTACGTCCAAGAAGAACATCTCAGTAAACCGCAGCGATTCAGACAAAGTCACCAGATACACAAGTGGCAGAACTGGGAGAAGACTTAGATGTCCTGAATGTCTGCTTGGTGATCTACGCTTCAAGCAACCTTACAAAATTTTCTTTTCCCATATATATAGAATCTCTTCACATTTCTTTAAATCTCTTGTGCTTAAATTGTGTTCAGGTCTGTGAGTCTCTCTAGAAGAGTTCTTTTCTGTATGTATTTGTTCTATGCATACCACTGGCAAAGAGAGGAGAAAAGCTGGCCAAAACTCAGGTATTTTACTTTACATCTGAAAGCTGGTTTTGAAGACCTGGGGCGAAAATCTGGCCCAACTGAAATTAATGGCAAAACTTCAGTGGGGCAGAATTTCATCCCTGGGAATTAAGCAAAAGTATCTTCACCCTCATAAGCTGAGAACGGAAACTTGCTTTCAACAGGACATTATTTTCTACTACCTGTTCCACAGTAGTTAAAAAAGAGTTTTGTAATCTGTTCAGTCAGCTGTTTATGGGAAATAAGAATGAAAATCATGGTAAATTCCATTTCCCCAATATATGAATACAGAGATCAATTAATTAATTCATATACAACAAAAAAAAAAAAAAATAACAAAGCATTACACTTATATTGCAGAGACCTTTTTGTTACTGCTTTAGAGTGAGGCAGTATCTGTTAACACTTTTTTTTCCAGATTTCATGTTTATATTTATCTGGCTTGACTTTGACAAGATTTACTATAGGGTTAAGGCAACAAGTCAAAAGAAGCACTAGTACCCTCTCGCAAAATCATAAACAGTAAGAATCTGATATCCTGAATGAAAAAAAAGAAAATATCTTCAAAACTCAGAAGAAAAAAAAAGCAACAGAGTTAGGGGGAAAACAAAACCTCTTTTTATTTCAAACAAATGTTAACTCAAAGCTAAGTGGAAAGAAACACCACAATTTCTTCTAAGACTTATACGTCTGGGCCTCATTTGTATGGAATTTTCCAAAATCTTTCAGTCCTAAGGACCTAAAGTCACTCTGTGCCTTGTAACTGGATGCTACAAGGCATTGTTGAAACTCAAACTTTAGTCCGAGTCAACACAACAAAAACATGCCAAGATATTTGTCCAGATGTTCCCCTATTCTGTCATTTTAAAATGAAGATCAAGTGAATAAATAAACTGGGATGGAATCTTCTTTTGCTTTCTGCAAAGGGTGAAAGCTGTGAAATCTTTGGAGCTGACCACTAGGACTTCAGAATACCCGAGTTTAGGCAATCACTGAAATGGGCTGCTGGACAAAAATGGAACCTGGAATTAAGGCCTGCCAATGCCATGTAACAAAATTGATCACTTAGGTCCAAGCGATGGTCAGCATTGGTTTTATAGGAGGAATTTACACAATTATTAGCTAACTCTGTAAGTTCACAGTGAAAAACTAAAGACTTGTCCTAATCCAGGCTATTAAACAGCACTATTTCTTTCCATTTACTTTTTTTCTTCCTCTCTATATCATTCATTTTATTTTATTTGCTCTCTGGTCAGGTCTCAAGACACTCACCTCCCAGCTTCAGACAAAGCATTTTCTCAGGTGTTGCTATCCTAGTAACCTCATTTAGTAATTGATTCACATACATCACTTTCCAAGATGGCAGTGCTGAGGTTACCGCGAGGAGACGTGAACAAGGAGGGCTATAAATTACAGCAGCACATTTAATGGGCATTGAGTAGCACAGCGAAGCAGCAGGTCAGCTGCCTCTTTGCTTATATTCTCATGTACTTGGAAAAGAAAGATATAAACACTCGTCATAGTCTGAGTATTACTCAAGCATATTAAAAATCATGCTTTGAAATGCATTAGTTACCTGCTGAAAGAGCTAAAATGACATATGAGATTTTTGGATCAGTTTGATTCAGTCAACATTGGGATTTTGTGCAGATGCAGCTAAAATGTGAGTTTGCTATTGTTCTAAAGTTCACAAATAAGGAGAGTGGACAAGGGGAAAAGTCACAAATATTCCAATGAATGGTCTTGCATCTGTATGAAGTAGTCTATAGTATTAGGAAAGTGTTTCACTTCAGACAAGTGAGGTCAAACTACTGAGAGAGCTCAGAGCTAAATTTACAAGCATCTAGAGCAGAGGCAGACTTTCAAAGAGACCAGCTTAGGCTCATTTGTGACATTTATTCCTTATCCTGACTTTGCCTTATTTTATGCATATAGTTTTATGATTCACCTTATTACCTATTTATTTTTCATTCTGTTTGCCTGTCTTTCTGTGTCCTTCCTTTTCTTTGCTGTTTCTCTCAAATCTTTCCCAGTTATACTCTCCTCTTTGCTCTTAACCTTAATGCTTTTTCTTTCCTTCTGTATCTCATTCCTATTGACTCACTTACTAGTGATTTTATTTCCAATTCATTCTTCTATTAATAATGCATGGGAAGGTTATTCAGTGTCACTTACTCTGTTCTTCTCCCAAAGTCCTTGTACCTTTTCCTAATACAAATACATGCAGGATGGCCAAAGATGGGAGGTGGGATACAAAAGGGGAGTCGGTTAGACTTCATTATATGAGGGTAGAGATTCCATGATATTTGGAGCTACAGGATGGGGAAGTAAAATTCAAATGACTGAAAAAGGCATCTAAGTTCTGTTTGCATCATCTCAGGAGAGATAGGTGCCTGGCACCAGACATTCAACAGCAAACATTTGAAGGTTTATGTGAAAAATACTGTCTCTCCCTTGAACAAAAACAATGAGCTCAGGCAGGCAGACACTTCTGCAAAACTGGAATTCAGTGTGCCAAACTGCTTCCTGTCTCCTTCATATATTTGGCCAGGGTGTCTTGGGGGTGATTCTATGACCATACTGTATTCCCCATCGCCTGCTTGATTTCTAGTGTACCTTTAAATTGCAAAGGGGGGAGAGAGAAGCCGAGAGAACTCTTCAAAGCGGCCAGCTTGACCTTGCAACTAGCATGTTTTGCATTCTTTTCTCTCCCGATTCTGACAACATTTGGCTGGTTGGAGGACTTTTGCTTGCTAGTCTCTTCGGCTTTCAGTGGAGAAGGGACTGTGTTCTGCCTCAGCGGCTTCTTTTCCTTTTTGGACTGTTTTTGGCTTGCTTTTCATCTGAGACCGGCTGTCAGCTCCGGACCTGCTCGGCGAGACCCTCCAAGGGGGATCGTCGGACTCTGCCTGGCCCGGCCCGGCCCAGCTTAGGACTGCAGGATTTACCTACAGAAAGAACTCTAAAATCCATAGTCCTCTATTAGGGGACAGGGGAGAGGGTTTCAATATCTTTTTTTTCCTGTGACAGCAGGGGACTCAGTTATGTTAAATAAATAGTTTTTTTCACTTTCACTCGCGAAATTATTTTCCCGAACCCGTGGTTGAGGTGCTTCCAGGGCCTGCTTGCTTGGCTGCCAGGAGTGTTTTTTTTATTCGCCCCTCTCGGGTTGTTTCCTCCAGGATTTGTGTCCAAACCGGCACACAGGGACAAGTAGCTTGATGTTCCAGTGCCAAGGCAAGTGGTCCAACCCTTGCAATTAATCCTTTCCCAGAATGCCCTTTGTAACAGCCTGAGGAATTGGAAGACACTAAGGAGGCTTCAAAACACATCTTTTTGCTTACTGAAGCTGTATGTCACTTTGGATGTGCATCCTAGGATATGATCTTTCTTAAACCAAAATAAAGAGGAGGCAAACTGGTTGGATAACAGTTCAAGATTTTACTCAGCCTTTGACATCAGTGGGAACTTTTTGTCTGGCTTTTACGACTTGTTATTAGTGTCCATATTTACTGGAAGACTGCAGGGCCCAACACAATGATTCTGTCCATAGTGCACACACCTTCAGATCTGGATCCTGGCAGGCATCATTCTCTCCTCTCGTGTGAATATGGCAGTGAAGAGGGAGTATTCAGCATCCAGGGGATCAGGGCCTTGAGCTGCTCAAATATTCTTGTTCTGTTAAAGGCAAGAAAGGCCTTTATTGGTTGAATATAGCTGAGAGATACATGTCCCCCATAATTACCCAATTTAGCTTTAAAAAAGAACACCACACTCAGACCTGGAAAAGGGTAGCATTTTTGGGAACTGTTTCGAAATAGACCAAATTTGAGTCAATGTCCATCTGATATCACTTAGTTGTTGTGGTATCATCTTTTGAAGTGGTTTCTTTCAGCATTGGCTTGGGCCCATAAATCAGTCAGCAATGGTACATGTTGCCACCCACATTTAACTGAGAGGCGAGCAAGGCACAGCTGGAAATAGTCATTGCTCTATTTGCCAAGCAAATGAAGAAAATGCTGACTCATGTCTTTGGCTAGCTTGGTTTTCAGGAATTTGATGGTTTTTGAAGGGATGAAACCTAGAGCTGTTTAATTGTATATGGGGACATATCAGTATCCTGTCAAAAATTGCCTGTCGGAAGATACTAGCTCGTTCTGACTACAAAAGGCAAAATTCTGAGTTTCCTTCATTTTAGGGCTTTACAGATTTTTACTGTAATTTAGCAAAAATAGAAAAGAAGCATATGCTAATTGTCAGTGAGAACTTTTGGGAGAGGTAAAGAAAAGCAGTGGTGGTAGATTTGCACAGCTTTAATGAAAGAAAGAATTAAACAGGGCTAATTTGCTGAAAAGTAAGAACTGAAATTTTGCCTGAAGTCTAACAACAAAACATTAGAGCAACAAGTAGAACAGTGCAGAAATTAACCAAAAGTAAATAGACCATAAACTCGCAAGGCTCTGAGAAAAGTGCCAATTTTTATAACAAAAGCCCAGTCGGTGAATGAAAAATTCTCTTTATCTTCCTTTCACCTACAGTACTTTAAAAATGGTGTGAAGATATGGCAATAAATATCTAGTAATTTATTTTTATTTAGTTCTTGTTTGTCATCCCCTGCAGTTTTGTAATAATGTTTTCTGCATCTTGTTAATTATTTGCATTACAATAATAGAATAAGGAGTGCCAAAGGTCAGACTCTCACTTAAGTGCATTACACAATACTAGTAAGTGCTCAAAGAGTAAAAAAAAAAAAAAAACCAACCAAAACAAAGAAAGAAAACAACAACAGGTCAAATAAAAATGAGAAGGAAGGGGTGGTGCTATTAAGAAATAGAGCCCTGAATTATCCCTAGTTTATAGATGGAGCACTAAGGTCCTTTAGATTTCAAAACTCACAATCAAGGATGCAGAAGTGACAGGGAGCCTTGGAAGTAGAACAAGAACATTCAAAGTGTGGAGGAGCAGAAAACAACACTTCTGTTTCATAAAATATGTCCAAGCTTCAAATGCATTTTCATTGCTATAAAGAAAGAAAGCAAAGCTTTCCAGAATTTCTAGGGGGAAACAAATGAACAGGAAGCTCCAGAAAGGCTTGGTAATAGGTACTTTCATGTGTTGTGGGAGACCAGGCTCACAGATGTTTCAGAAAACAAGAGGGACTTGAACTAGAACTGCGCTACCAGTGAGGGCCTGAAACTCTGCATCAGTTCATCTGTGTTTGCAGTGTCATCCTAGAGCTGGAAAAAACAGTCCACAGAATTGATGGGACATTTTAGCTTTCATGAAGTGTGAGTTTTCACCAGATAACTGTTCTGTAAAAAATAAACGTTTTTCCTCCTGCTCTGAGTCCTTGTTTGTCAGGATGCAGTGCAGGTTTGCACCAATTTTTTCCCTTAGTACTATTTTATAGATTAAAAATTTTGTGCAACGTGGGCATATAAATTTCATGTATTTGGACTTGAAAAAGATACTGGAACTATACCACAAAATAAAATAGCACTGCTTTTCATGCTAACATTTCCTGGTCACTCCTGGCAACACAGACCATCATTTTTTATTGATTAAGTTAACTTTAAACATATTTCCTTCAAATGAATTACGGTAGGTTGAAGACCTGCACTCACTTTTTCTAGTCTCAACTAGCCTTTGTTTTCCACCCCATTCATTCCAAAACTGACAACAGGAAAGGTCAGGTAGGTCACGCCTAGCTAGTCTCAAATGCCACAGTATATTATCCAAGACAGAGAATATAATTATCTTTCCACAAGTGGCAATTAGCAAGAATAGCCCCCATCAATTCTATTTAACATTCAACATTTGTAATGTGGCGGAAGCCAAGACATTACAACAGCAAGACCAAGTTACTTTAATAAGTTTAAAAGTAATATCAAATATAGAAGATTTTTGTGTTAGCAGGAATGTTCAAAAATATGAAAGTTGAAGAAAATATTTATTCCAAATTCTTCAAACTATTTTTGTAAAATTTTCTATTGTTAAAAGATGTATTTGGTTAGGCTATTCCTTCGGCATCCCAGCATACCTTGCAGTTGCAATGGATCACAAGTAAGGAACAAACTGTCTAGTATTATTATGGGGTAGTATGCTGAAAGTATTATGAACTCCTTTCCATAGAGAAATAATTTTTTTAAAAGGAAGAAAATTATCCTCTTTACTAGTAAACTCATTTACAGAGGACAGGGAAAAATGGAGTTTAAAAAAAGTTAAGTAAGCAGTTAGAAAAGAGATAGTTAATTTGGGATACTTCTGTTTCTGGACGCCTGATGTAAATACTCAGAATTATTTTCTGAAGTTTTCAATTGTGGTCTGGCTTCAGCCCAGATCTCCTCTCTTCCAGGTCTGTGCTATAACCACAAGATTTTTCTTCAATCCCTCTACAGTGAATAAAATGAAATTATACAGATATTCAAAGTCTTCATTTGGGTATCTATGGACTAAGACTGAAAGTATCCTGGATCACCAACAAAGAGTTCATACACTAAGAACATTTATTTCCTATCATGCCATATCCACAGGACCATTTTTTTGCCAAGTTAGCTTTCCTTTATGTAATGGTCTCCAGTTCCAGCAGTGAGTGAAATGGCCTTGGACTCAATCACGTGGGATTGTGCTATGCACTGTTAGCATGAACATCTCTCTGATTTCTTCCGAGTGATGTCTATTTTTCTCTTATTTGTCTCAAAACTACAAAATCCTTTCCTGATACATTCTCAGTTGAAAAGTTCTTTCCCTGTTTTGTCAAGGGGAGCAAATACATTCAGTTTGGCACCAGACTCACAGAGAATTCCAGTAATTCCCATAGTAACTTAGCCACAAGTCATTTAGGATGATCACAGACATGCCCTATGGGAGGGATTGAATTAAATTTCCCCCACTTCTTTCAACAGCTGAAAAACACACTGTATCCTTCCTTCCTTTCTCAAAGATCACAGCCAATCCCTGACAGTCAACCAAGCATACACTTGCATCAGGCTCTGATCGTATTTTGCATTCAGGAAAATCAGTTTCTGGTAGTTATCTAGTAGTACAGAAAGTCATATTATATGAAGGAAGAGTGATTTTCTTTTTTCTTTTTTCTTTTCTAAAAAGAACTGGCAACACTGCAGACAGCTGACTGAAATTGAAAAAGTTATTACCGAAATTGAAAAAGTTATTAACAAAACTTGTACAGAAGTGTTAGAGTTTACAGGACTCCTGATAAAAAAGGAAAGCCTTATTGTCAAATGGCAACTACCCTTGAACTAAGAGTACAGGATGATGAAGGAAAAACAAATGGACTGTGCATTCAAATTTCTCCCAAGCATTTGTGGGTAGCTCTGGAAGACACACAAAACTCTCCTGCAGATGCATGGAGGAACTTTGACAAGCTCTGACTACAAGCCAGTTCATTGAAAGCTTTAAACCTTTTCAGTATTACCCATCAAAATTCACCTGATTTCACTGGTCAAACTTCATACTTAGCAGAAGCTAATACAGAATACCTTTTTATTGGGACTGCAACAGTGACCATTAGCACATCATAGACTCTATTTCCATCTTCTACCATAAAGATGAGTGTAACTCAGCATCAAGCAGTTGACAATTAAGGCTCAAGACCTTTTACATATCTCATTAATGCAGAAATTACTTTTCCTCTTCTCCATATGTCAAAAAGATGTAACTGTCTTGATGAATGTTCTTTTACAGTTTACAGAAATCACATCGGCCCTCAAGACGGAAGAAGAAAAAATGTGCCCTGGCTGGTTACAGGTGGAAGAATTTGTTTAACTGCCTGCCTCAAAGTTTATGAGTTCTTGTCTTTCCATTTGCTATTTGATTACAATGGTGCATAAGATGCTAAAACTAATTTCCAGGTCTGCATGTGGGACCTGAGAAGGTGATGATATAAATGGTCACACAAAATACTAAAGAAAATAAATAAAAACTGTAGTATTTTTATGTGCATGAGCCTGAGACAGCAGGATATTTGCCTTAGGCCACACAGAGAGTCATCACCAGTGTCAGGATTGGAGCCTCAGGCCCCCAGGTATGTTGATCTAAGCCTTCCACTTGCAGTTGCCTCCTCCAGGCTCAAAGGAAAGGACTGTTCAAAGCTCACCACTGTGAACTCACCACAAGTCTGAAGAAAACCCAATTAGTTACCAGCAATGACCGCACCCTGACCCTCATTTCAAATGCTTGTAACATTAATTATTAACCAGTCAAAGAACTAAAACCTTGCAAGGGGCCAGTCTGAAGCACGGATCAACAATAGCATGCAATGTGCTAGAGACAGACAAGCAATCGCCAGAGATGTTCTGGTCTGATCTACTCTGTGGCATTTGCTACAACTTGAAACCCTTTAAATAGACATATCCTGCTTCAAATTTCTTTCCTTGAATCGCTACAGAAAGCAAAAGGAACTACCAAGCAATAAAATAAAGGAAAACAACGGGTTAAAGAGCAACCGTTTCCACTGTGAGTATCACTGACAGCACCATTTTAAGGCACAAAGGTGAAAGGACTTTTTTATAGGTGCGGAAATCCTGGTAACACACTCTCTTTGTTTGCAAGCTACTGAGGTCAGAAAAAGCTTGCCTGAGTTCTTTATGTACAAACGTCTAACATCCTTGTTCCTGGCTCTTGGGAGGCACCTCCTAATGCCTGCTGTCAACTCATTTGTGACACGTAACCGTAGTCAAAAAGGGGTTGAATTGCCGTGTTTGTAATGCATACACACATTGTTCAAGATTATCTACCAACATTAGCCTCTGGGAAAAGGATGGCTTCAGGGCTCTAATTAAAAGAAATAATAGACAGTCAAATCAAGTGCTTCCTATTTGTATTTTATTTAATAAAGAAGGAATGGTACAGATAGAATTTCCCTCAGCCTTGCCTTTTCAGTAAGGGGCAGGGGGTGCAATGGGCCTTTCAGAGCTCTGCAACAGCCGTAAACCAGTCCCAAATCGATTGCCATCCCCAAACACATTCTCCGAAGGCTTAATGGTATTTTCACGTGGGATCCAAAGCAGGCGGTCTTCAAGGAAAGTTATTGCATCTGGTGAAAAAATAAAGTTGACATTTTTTGACAAGACCCTAAAGTATGATTCTCCCAAGAGGGTTGTAACATAGAAGAGGCTGAGCAGGTGGTAATAATCAGCATTACATACATTCGAGCATTTTCTATAACATGGATTACCATGGAATTCCTTCCTCCCCCTCTTCTCCTGGGGGAGACTTGCACAAATTGCAAGCATTTTCAAGTCGCTTTGATAAGCATTTCTATCACCAGTTTCACAGCTGTAGCTAGATTGTTTAAAATATATAAAACACAGCTCCATCCTCCAGCGGAGATAAGGACTAGGGAAGCAGAGGACTCTCTCTCCTCTCCTTCTCAGCTCTTTCTTAGACAGTTTTCTAAATGCTACCAAAAAATATTCTACTGTTGTGCTTAAGCGCAGCGTAGAGGTGCTTCAGCAGCAAGACGTTACTGTCTGCTTTGGGGCGGAGGGTGGAGCACAGCCACACCTCAGACAAAATCAGTGGGTAAAACCAAAGGTAACTAAGCACTGATTAGTGTGTGCTTAGAAAAGGGCAAGACTAAATTCTAATCTACTATCCTAATTCTCCTGCCTACACCATAAAGAGGTCAATAGGAAGAAGGTCTAATCACAACCAAAGCCCCTTTCAAGGCTGATGCAGCAATCCCACAGAGAAAGAGAGATACGACAGTATTTCTCTCATGTGTGCAGCCATACTCGAAGTCTCCAAAGCGGGAGCCTTGGATGCCATCCTGATCTTGGGAGCTCAGCTCCCTGTGTTGAGAAGTGGTCTCTGCCACAAAGACCTTACAATTTAAAATGATGTAATGAAACAATGAAGTTGACATTAGTAAATGCTTTTATAATTAGTTTGGTGGTATCTTTTCACTAAATAGCAAATTGACAAAAAAAATGCAGTTTCTGAAGGTCAGTGAAGCAATTAGGAAATGGTGAGTGGTTTCTGCCACAAAAAAGGAGAAGAAATGAACTGTGGAAATAGGGGACAGAGAAAGGCCCTTCAAGATAATTACTTAATTCCATTCAGAATTTTTAATCACTTTTTAATTTTTCATTTCAGAACTTTGTTTTCATACATTGCTTTTGTTGGTTTTGAATTTAATACTATTTTTCTTTTATTGTTTTAGTTGTGGTTTTGGGCTTTTTTGGGGGTTTTGTTTGTTTGGGGGTTTTTGTGGGTTTTTTTGGGGTTTGGTTTGGGGTTTTTTGTTTGATTTTTTTGCATTGTTGTTGATGTTGTTGTTGTTTTCTGAGAGAGGAAGATTTTCCTAGGGAAAGAAAGCACTAGCCAAAGTGCTTGGATCAAATAATCCTTTCTGAATCGACATAACATTTATTGTTGTTTCTAAAAATCCACATCTTATCTTCTTAGGTTCCTATCTATGTTTTTATATTTAGAGTATTTTACTTAAAAATCTGTTTTTTAAATAATTGGGATAGCAATATGCCCCATTTACATCACCCTCAATTTTTTAATATTTCTGTATCTGTGTAATTATTTTATTAATTTCTGTAGCACTAGCTTTTAATACTTGAGAAGTGACACTGATAGAAGCTTTTGATTCTATCTCAGCTAATATTCGTCTTACACTCATAAAATCAGACTTTAATACGTATGTGTTTGTGTCATGGTTTGACACTGGCCCAACGCCAGGCACCCATGAGAGTCTCTCTCTCACCCTCCCATGCCACAGCTGGGCAGAGGAGAGAGGGAAAAAAAAGTTAACAGAGGCTTCATGAGTGAGATAAGGACCCGGAGAAACACTTCAAGGGCAAAAACAAAACAGGCTCAACTTAAGGTTGCAAAGTGAAATTTACTGATAGAATCGGAGGAGGATAATGAGA